>VZSE01006462.1:5278414-5344341 GCA_013398275.1 Promerops cafer | reverse complement strand
ATTTTATTTATATTTATATATTTATATGTATTTATAAATTTATTAATTTATATGTTTATATTTTTTATATATATGTATGTGTGTGTGTAAATTTTTTTTTCGATCGAATGAATTCTGTACAGTGGTCAGCTTTCTGGGTTGCTGAATAGTTTCATCTCCTTAAGCTGTTAATCAGAGAAGAAGTGGTGGACAAAAGACTTTGTTACAGGTGTGGTTATACCAAAAGCAAAGAGTGGCTTCTGTTTAGAGTCCATCCTCTAACTCTTCAGATTGCAAGGAGTGTTGACTTTATCTTTTCTTGTCCCCAGTCACTGCAGTGGAGTTGGAGCAGAGTGCACAGTAGTTGGGAACCCATTTGTCAAAATGTGTATCAAGCATTTCATGCATTAGTAGTGGTCAGAAAGTGTAAAGAAAAGCAGTGGAATTAGAGCAACCACTAAGAAGCCAGTGTAGTTCTTGAAACTATTGACAGTTACATTAATTATCTTGACTGTAAAGGATACCCTGTTTTTCTAAAGCAACAATGAGAATGGCTGTCTTTGTTAGTAGTAAACACAGAATCACAGAATGGTTTGGGTTGGAAGGGATCTTCAAGTTCATCTAGTTCAACCCCGCGGCCATGGGCAGGGACACCTTCCACTGTCCCGGGTTGCTCAAGGCCCCATCCAGCCTGGCTTTGAACACTTCCAGGGATGGGGCATCCACAGCTTCTCTGGGCAACCTGTGCCACTGTCTCGCCCCCTACTGAGTAAGGAACTCATTCCTAATTTTGAATTTATACCTGCCCTCTGTCCATGTAAAGCCATTTCCCTTTTTCCTATCAGTTCATGCCTTGTAAAAAGTTCCTCTCTAGCTCTCCTGTAGGCCTGCTTTAGGTACTGGAAACATCTTTAAGAATAATAAAACGTTCAGAGAACCTTCAAGGAATATGAACTTATCTCACCTTGTATTAATCCTCCTGCACTACTGTGCAGTTCTTTCTTCCAGAAGGCTAGGTTAGAACTGATCTAATATAACCCTCTCTAATTTTGTGTCTGAATAAGTATTTAGACAGCAAGTGTGTTAAATCATCTGTTTTCTCATTAGCTGAAAAATTTTTCTTTTTACATGGTTCCTATTTAGTTGCTTCATAGGCAGTGGTTGTAGTTATGTGGCAGCAGAAACAGTAAGACCAGGTCACCACCTTCCATTGAACATTGATACATTTTATTTATTTCAGTTATTGTCTTTGTTCTGGTCTTCTTGTGTTGACATAAAGGTTGAGAAACTGTGAAGTCCTTCTTGTCATGTTTAATAAATATTAAAATCAGTATTTTCAAACTAACCCAATAATCACTTCCTCTGTATTGTAGCCTACTGTACTCTTTCTATAAGGCATGTTCTATTTTTGTGTTTAGTTACTGAACTGTATTTTATCAGTTACACAACAGTTCATAAATTAGTCACCTCAGTCTGAAATTTTACTATGGATAAACCTATATTGTGTATTAGTATATTTTTTATTTACTGTATTTCCATAATTATTGTTTAATTCAGTTCATCTAAAGGCTGCATACAATTGAAATCGAATTTGGGAGTTGTGTACTTATACAGATATACTTAGCTTGCTATTCATGGACTAATATTCCTGACGATCTAGAGTTTTTGGAAATCCTTCCTGGAAGATGGGCAATTTCATTTCAGTTTTCAGTCTTGTAAAGTAAAACATAGCAAGTTCTGTGCTTTGAACATGGTAAACTGTGTTTAGTTCTCAGTTGTGATCATCCTCTGTTGGAGGAGTATATGTGTACTTGTTTTATGTTTGCTTCTCCCTAGTTGTTCATACTTAAATCTGAGGGAAGCTAGTCAATTAGGTTTTTGGGCAGTGTCTCATTATATTTGATACTGATGTCAGCATCAGGAAAGGGGGGTACTTATGTTTCAGTTCTCTTTTCAACTTGCGTTGACCTGTCTTATTTTCTGTCATGTCAATGTCTCTTCCTTTTCCTGCTTGTGTTCCTTCATCATCTATTCTAGTAAGAGATCTTGCTGTCCTTTGTTACTGTTTCAGTATCTGCTTTTGCATCCTTTAAAACTAACTCTCCTTTGACTAAACTCACTGTAATTGATATAACTAATTTTGCAGATTTTCAGACCTTAGCTGATTTCTTAACAGGAATAGATCTAGTTCTCTGGGGTAGTAATTAGTCAATAGTCACTTCTATGTTAGTTTTTTCTTTTTGCTTTCTATCTTTTTGTCCTGTGGTGTTCTATTATCTAGACTTATACTTCCGTTTCCTAGAGTTTACCAGCAAATTTCTGTATCACTGGATATGAAAATCTAAAATACTTTGACACCTAGGGACTGTGCCTCTCTATCAGCATTCTTCTGTTTCCCAGTTTATCTTGCTTTTCATTTGTCCTTCAGGATGACCAATGTCCTGGTTAGTTACTCAGGGAAGTCAGAATAAAGTTGTCCAGTGCTGCCCTTCTCATTCACTGTTTTACACTCTTGAAATTTTACATACATCCTTTCCAGCCAACAGTCCAAAATCCTTTAGCTTTGCTTGTCATAGACTGTGCATCATGTAGTTTTGAATCTAAGCTCATGACAGATGGCTTTTTTATTTTAATATGAAACACCGATTCATGAGTGTAGGATCAGATTATTCTGATTATTCATGCTGCAGCCTGTAAACTCATTGTCTAATCTTTTTTCCTCTTCTTGTGGATGCCACTTGCACAGACAAAAGTTGATTCTTTAATTGGACAGTTCTTGTGTGGTGAAGTGTAATTGTCTGCAGTAGTTCCAGTTCCAGAAAATTAGGCAGTCATTTAAATAACTTCAGAGTTACTGCTATTTGTGGGAAGATTGAGTGGATTATACAGCAACAGGCTAAGAAAAAGCTTGATATTGCTTGTGGTGTCTTAGACTGTGTTGTTGTAGTTTCTATGCAGGTAAGGAAGAGAGGATGTTAAGACCATGTTGTTGCCTGCAACTGTGGCATAAGGTCACATACCTGATATGATAGAACATGTTACTTATGTAAACTATTGACAGTTACATTAATTATCTTGACTGTAAACACTGCAAACACTGGAACAGTGTTTACTTATGTTACTTATGGGTATTCTTCCTCAAACTGATGAATAACAAAATTATCCATCCCTGAAAGAGATAATACCATGGCTGCCCTCCCCTACTGTCTAAAATTCTGTTTTACACAGATTACGTGGATTAGGTCACCTGCTTACAGCAACACTGTTGCTTATGTCAGATAATAAAATTGTTATCCATCTGTTGCTTCAAGGAAGTCATGCTATGTTTCCCCATGATTTTCTGTATCTGCTGGTAGCATTCCTGTTGCCAATTAAGGGGCCTTTGTTTCCAGAAGTAATATCAGTTCTGAATGCCAGTGTTTATCAAATTGGGAAAAAAAAAAAGTGAATAATTCACAACTATTGGAAAAAAAATTGTTTAGTACACATTTATGAAGTTCCTGTAAATGAACATCCTAATACTGTAAACAGTTCATTTAGAAATAGTGACTCATCTTATTAGGAGAAAGGGAGGACCACAGTATGATCTTACATAACTACAAAGCAGCAACTGCAAGGGGAAACAGTGTTGAGTTCAACAGAATGCTTTGAGGAGGCAAAGGGTTAAAGTGATAGAAAACAGAGTTCTGGGGAGGGAAAGACTTTTCCTCTTCCACAGCAGAAATTTAAGACATTGGGCATAATGCAAAGATAAAAACTGTGTAATGCAAAAGAAAGCAGTTTTCTTGCACTGCTATCATGTCTAAACAGTTCTGGATGCAATTTTAATTTGCTAGTGTTGTTGAAGTCTTCATAAAACTTGTTTTGATTTTTGTCTCATGCTTCCTTGAAGGCTCAAATGGTAAACATTTGGACATAATGACGCAAACAGTAGGCTATCAATCATTCCCAGTTTTCACAGCATTGTTGTTCATTCAGAAAAGCTGCGTGAACTGACCTCTTTCTAAAGCAGTGTCATTAGTTCTTTCAGAAATAAAACAAGGATCAAAAAGACTTTCAGGATTTTTCTCTTAAGACTTGCTGTACTGAATGATTTTGTAAAATTAGGGATCAACTGTTTTCAATTAACTCTCAGCTTTTTTTAATGTATAATGTATGAGAGACTACATATTAATTGTTTTTGTTCTCCCTCAGTTTTTTAAGCATTGACTTCCAGTAAATTAGCTAAACAGAAAATTGAATTTAGATTAGATTCGCCATGTAGACTCCTAATTTTGATACAAATGAGAAATTGTGCAACAGAAGGAGGTAAATTTATGCAGTGTGAATGTCTTTGGATAGACATGAAATATGACTGGGCTTGCTCTGCCTGAGGTCAGAATTAGCTTTACGTGGGGCTTACTGTGGGAATTGGAGCAGCACAGCACCATCCTATTCCTTGCTGCTCCGGTGGTGAGCAAACTGAGGAAGTCTTTGCTCCCCATGTCTAACTAGTAAGTCTGATTGCGTGTGCTCTCTGCAGACTGGTCTCTGCTTTTCAGTGCTGTGGAGGTACAGTGTTGAAATACTTTCCCAGGCCACCTAAATTTAAAAATATAACAAGCCCTGGGCAGTTTTAGACACTTTATTAGCCCTACTTTCATCCCACATGACTATGAGAGTATTGTGAAGGGTTAGAGGTCTTGTAGAGTGTGGGTGTACTAAAAGATGGTTAAAAGTTCACTAGTGATATGAATTCTAGTCCACTGTCTCCTCTGCTGTGGGAGTCATCTTGCAGGCCGCAACTGACCTTCAGACCACTGCTTAAGCCATTCCGCCCTCCTTGCGTCCTTGACTCAGTGGTGCTTTCCATGTTGGAGGAGGTCATCCTGTACTTCTCCTTTCTGGTGTGAGTCATTATTTGTGCCTGTTATCTTTTCCTAACTAGGCCATCTGCTTGGATTACCCTTCTGCATCTGACTTTCATCTTAATGCTGACTTTCTGATTTTTATTTTTTTTTTTACACCCACAAACACCTACCTGCCCCAGTTGCCTTTTTTTAAGTTGAAGTGGAAACTTTTTTTTTCTGTGTTAAAATTGCATACCTTTTGATTTAGTAGTCCTTTTTGATCAAAAGGGATGGAAGTCCAGAGGTTGGCTTGAGATTATAGAATTAATAGTCATGACTACAGAATTAATTAATATAGAATTAATTTGTCATGACCACATGGAAAGGTGCAGATAATCTGAGAATAATGTGCCAGCTGTGCTTCTTGTTAGCCATCTTCATTTCTAAACAAACTCTTTACATAATCAGAGAGGGCTTCTGTTGTGTGCAGAATGTTCTGGCTCACTTGCTCCTAAAATGAAACGTAGTAGGTATGTGGGGCTGCTTGTGATCTTTCTGCATACAATTTCTTGGGAAACACTGAACATAGCTTTGTTTTAAGGGTTTCTCTAACTTTACCTCAATCGACTCTACAAGGATTATCCATTTGGTAGCTTAAGAGCGCTTTGCTCCTTTCCTGTTGGCAAATGGGATGAAATTTATTAAGTCCAAATGCCAAGATTCTGCACCTAGGACAGAGTAGCGTGGAGCACAGATATAAACTGGGAGAGGAGTGGCTAGAGAGCAGGCCTGCAGAAAAGGGCCTGGGTACTGGCCAGTGGCAGACTCTCAGTAAGGATGTTAAGGTACTCAAGAGCCTCTGGAGGAGAGTAACAAAGCTGGTGATGGGGCTGGAAGGCATGTCCTGTGAGGAGCAGCTTCCTGGGGAAGGGGAGAGGGAAGTGCTAAGTTCTTCCCCAGGTAAGATCATGTCTTCTGGTGATAAGATGTAGGAATAGCTCAGAGCTGCTCTGGGGAGGTTTAGACTGGACCTTATGAAGCATTTCTTGACCATGAGTGTGGTCAAACACTGGAACAGTTTTCTAGAGAAGTGGTCGATGCTCCAAGCCTGTCAGTGTTTAAGAGGCATTTGCACAATGCCCTTAATAACATGCTCTTACTTTTGGCCAGCCCTAGATTTCTCAGGCAGTTGGATGAGATGATCGTTGTCGATCCCTTCCAACTGCAATAGACTATTCTAGTAGACTCTTTCCTCTTGCATTCAGCAACTTTGCTAACATCAGAAGAGTAATGTGCTGTTTCTTTGTGGCTTAGAAGTGGTTTCTGGGCATGCACAGGCATGCACATTCAGAATGGTAGACTGTAGGAAGAGGTACAGCAAATAGGGAAATAATCCTGTTTCTCGGACAAGCCTTTGGAAATTTGTTCAGCTTCAGCTAAATTTGTTCTGCCGGCCACCCAATAAGTTTTATTAGTATCAGACTCCAGACTATTCTCTTTAAATTAGTCAAAAGGCCAATGACTTTATTCAGACACAACAAAGTTTTTAAAGTCTATCATTAACAGTAGTAGTATGAAATGGAGAAAGTAAAATCCTCCACAGAGCAAAACAACTTCTTCAAATTTAGCTTATTCTGTTTGAAAATCAAAAGCCAGCATTTCTAAAATTCTTTCCAGAAGAGAGGTGGGGTTTTTCATCCTAGAATAATAGTCTACTCTTCCTGGGAACATCAGTGTCCTACCACCAATTTCCTGACTGAGCGCTATATAGATTTGGAAGTCTAGGCAGTTAAGAAAAGATTGTGGAAATCACTGACAGAAAACCTGCCTGATTTCTAATCATTTGCTATGTACGTGAGTTTTAGGGGAACTGTTGGGATCAAAGCATCTTGACAGAGTGTTTTGGTTGTGTTGAATTTTCAGTTTTAAAATGAGTATTTTTTGTGTTTTAGGAGGAGACCACAGGTTCCTTATGCACTGTACACGTTGCAGTTTGTTCCCACAGAATTTATCACTTAGATAAAAGATGAGTGAAGAGAGACAAAAAAGAAGGAGAAATTAAGAGACACAGAGGGGTGATGTGGCTTGTACTTGGTCACACTGAGGTCAGTAGCAGAGTTAAGAATTAGATTTTTTTGAGTCGTGATCTAAGTCAGTCTGTCTTACTCCAGAGGCCACAGAGGTCACTATGAGTGAGCCATCAAAAACTTCGCAGAAAGAAACCCAAACCAAACCTTCTTACTTGTTTCTCATATGTCTTTGCTCACAGAAAGAAGTGTGTCAGCAACAGCTGAAGTACACGAAGTACATAGACTTACAGGATATTTCTTATGGTTAGTTTCACAGAAAATGTGACAATGCCTTTAGTGCTGTAGTTAGTGCAAGAGTAACTGGAGATTTGGGTCTACCAGAGCTTTCAGGAGACAGTAATAACCCTCTCTGAAAATCCACAATGTGAAGTTCTCAACCAGGACACGCAAACAGCAAACAGATTTAAATTATGTGGTCTCAGTGTTTTTATTTATACTAGTAAACAGAAGTGGGCTAGAACATGTGTTGTTTGTGCTGTATGACTGTTAGCAGTTCTTGGGCATAATTTTGGTCAAGGCATATTAATACTCTCCCAGAAAATTTGAGCAGGGTTTATGGATTAACAGTCTGGGGTCTACTCTCAATAGGCAGTAGAGAGGGGAAGATAATTTAGCTGAATAGGCATGAGCTGTTCTCTGGCATTTGCCCTGAAGTTCAACGAGTGCATGCTGGCCCATTTTTAAAATTATATTTATACTTTTAAATGACGTGTATGTACTGTGTCTTTGGGGGTTGGCTGAATAAAATCATTCCCATCTTCCTTGCATCTCTTGTGCAGTCTGGTTCTATTTTGCCTTGATACATATAGGTATAACCTGATTTTTCCAGGAAATAAACTTCTTACAGGCCTGGGAAAAATAGAACCTGCAAAACTAAAGGACCTACAAAAATAATTAGGAGAAAGGTAGCAGTTTTACCAGTAATGTAAAGGAGAATCATCTACTATGTGTCCTGTTCTCTTCTCTAAGGATTCAGCAGCACTTGATAACAGTAGTTGTCCCCTGCTTGAATACCTCATTTTAATGAGAGATTTTAATAACTTCACAATCAGTGGATAAACAGTGGATAACTTTATATTTTACTTTGCACCTGTAGCCATTTGGAGAATATATGTTAAAAAATAGAGGTGAAACTTTTCCTTATGTCGAAGCCAAAGTCTTACACAGTGGTTTGGCTTGTGCACAGAGGTGCTACAGTCCGTGAAGATTTGAATGCACTTGTGCTCCTTGTCCTTTTTCCAGATGTTATCATCACCGCATTTACAATGGAAAAATGCAGCAGGTCTCTACACTTCAGCAAACTTCACTAGGTCCAGTCTCTTTGTGCAAGCTGTCACCAGCCATTTAAGGCAAGAAGCCACATGTATGAACCAGATAGACAAATAGATGCTCTTTTGACACTTGTGATGTTGGGCATCAATATCCTCAGATGGAGAGATGGTTGCAAAGCCAGTTCTCTTTAGTGCTGCAAGCTAATGCAGCCAAATTTGTGGTAATTAATTTCAGACCTGTATATGCTTGTCTACATAGCTAATGATTCCTAGTAATCTTGCTAACTAATTAGTGATACTAACGTAGCAAATTTTGTTTGCAAATGCTGTATGTTTGTGTTGTAAGCTTTATGGATCTATTTTTCTACTATAAAGTAGAAAAATACTTTCTGAATTCTAAATTAAAAATATTTAGGTTATGAGGCAAACTCTCATAAAAAATTAAGATTATATTATAGTCTATCAGCTTTGCAGCTAACTGTCTTAATATTTTGGAATGGGAAAGCTAAAAAGAACTTTTGATGAAAACTTACTTCCAATTTTAACTCTGACTGGTAGCTGTTTTGAAAAGGGGTTTTTTTAGTGTTCAGTGTGAAGAGTCCTGCAGGTATTCCATTACTCCTTTCACCACTCTTTCCTGAATTTTTTGATGCTAGATTCTTTAATTTTACTGTGGTAGAGATCTCTAAATGCTTTAGTCTACTAGCTGTTCAAAAGAACCTACTATACGTGTACAAAAAAAGGTATTTCATGTGTGCAAACTCTACAGCCTGCTCATTACAGAATTTATTTTTCGATGAGTAAGGGCCCGGAAGACGCTAATGTAAGTATTTTAGCAAGGGTTTGTATTTCTCTGATAAACAGCACTCCCCTTCTGTTTGTGATCACAGGATGAAAGCTCTCTAAGCTTGTATATGTACATTTTTACTGCTACATCATGTAGTGTGCTCTTAAGATTGAGATCTCATTCCCCAGGAAGCATTTCTGTCTAAGATTAATTGCCCTTTTAAAATCAGTGTTTGATGTATTCTTTTGGCTATATCCTGACTCACTTTAACCCTCTTTGACCTGACCCCACTGACTATTACCACCATGGCTGGAGCAGAAATCCTTCAGCCTGATGTATGCAGTACAGACTTGAGCCTGTGGTTTTTCACATCAATGGATTCAATTAGCTGAGTTTTTACTGATCAGCTTAGCAGAGGTTGAAGAATTTATAAGACACGGAACAAAACTGTCCATACTTTGGATACAATTGAATATCTCATCTCAATTTTCACATGTAGTGTGCTTGTGAAGTTGTTTACTTTGTTAACATAACATAATATTCCTGGAAGTAGCATTTCTAAAAAGGAAAAACCAGTTTATTTTTCTCTAGTTAAATAGGGGAAGGCACAGAACATGAAAAAGCAGCCATTAAGCCTTCAATCTGTATGTGTCTCTTATCACTCTTCAGCCAAATGGTTTTAAATGGTAATTATGTCCCAATGTCCACTTTTGAATTTGATGTATTAAACTGGGCAGATAAACTAGCAATTAGCATTATGGCTTGAAAACAAGTGAATGTGCTGGTCTCTTCTGTATTAAGAGTGATTTTGCAGAAACAGTAATCCTTCTTTGCTTTGCTAGGAATAGGTCATCCTTTGATTAGCTGAAAAGTTCTTTATAAAAGATGGACAGCCATTAAGATCACAGAATATTTGCAGGCATGATGTGAATTATAGTAACCTGAAAATGAAGTAAACTTGAGGTTGAAAGTTCAAGAATGCCATTAAAAACCTTTAAAAGTGTATTAATGTGCATATGCTTAGAGGATATATAATATGATTGCATAGAGAATTTGTTATTTAATTGTTCGGCATAATAGTATTTTGAAAACAATGACATCATAAAAGTTCTCACAAACTATTAGTAACAAGATCTTTTAGAGGAAATTGATTTGCTTTAGACTAAACTTTGTGGGGATAAATCTTTATCCAATGTGATTTTTTTGGTGTTGTTTTTTTTTCCAAGAAAGATGTTGATCATGTTTAGCTCCCTAGCTGTATATGGAGAGAGAGCCCTAATTTCTGAAGGTCAGTTGTACACTGTTTGGAGGGAAGGGCAACCTCAAATCTAATTAAGGGCATAGGGCATAAAAGGGTTAACTTATGGTAAGTCTAGATGCCTGCTGTTTCAAAAAGCTACACAACTCTTAAAAGTGATTTAGCTCTCCTTCAACAGTGGGAAACATATCATGGATGAGTTGGCCTCAATTTGTCACACATTCAAGTGTTTATCTTTCAATGCACACCCTGCCTGTTCCTCATGTATCTAAATGTGTTGTGTGCTTGCTTGTTACATGGAACGGCAGCAGGATTTATGTTCAACTTTGTCACTTTGTTCACATGTGAATGGCCAAACTTAATGCATTGAAGAGAATTGTTTTATAAGCCTCAGCTGCTAACCCCAGTCTTTTATAAACTATGGTTTATAAACACAGGTTTATTGCTAGTTCAAAGATGAGGCTAAGACACTGATGCTAAGGAAGAAGGGTTATAAGAATATTCCTTGGAAGTTTAGTCTTACCTTTTTTTTATTCTGCCTGAAGCTAGATGTTTGATGGGAAGCATCTTTGGCCTTGTAAGGTCTTCTATAAGATGCCAGATTTTTAAGAAAAGTATTTTAGGGTTCTGTCATAAATTAGTTTGGGACTTATTGCAAGAACCCCATTTTAAAAACTTCTATGAAATATACAAGAATAAAATAATTTAAAAGCAACAACAGCAAAGTTTAGTTAAGTAAAGCTTAACCCATTTCCAGCCTCCATCTGCTTTTCCATTGAGTTGCATGAACTCTTTTACAGAAGGAAAAGTTCCCTTGTCTTACATGGTGTTACTGTCAGTGTTAACTGTTTTGGGGAATTGTTAAAAATAGTCAGCTCAGGCTTAGTCTGCTTAGTGGTGTTTCAGGCCAAATTCACTTTCTCTAAAAACTTTTTGAGTGGACTAGAAGAAAGGTTTTCTAGTTCATTTACATGCTTTCTGGCTCCTTTGAAATAAGAAGTGTAAGCCAAGTTCTCATATGGTGCTCCAACTTTTACTTGTGGTGATCCCTTTAATCTGCTTTTTTTGCTATGTTTCAGAAGTGTGGCTGTCTAAGCTGAGGACAGACTTGAAGTAAAAGATTATGGAAAATAACAAGAGAGAAAAGTTGCACGGAGAGGAAAATGATGCATGGAGTAATGGCAAATATTTGATTTCATCTCAGTATTTAGTGATATTTAATATAGATGATCGTAATATTGCATATGATAATATTGCACTTCTGTTTTGGGAATGGAGTAGGCTGGACTGTGCCTGGGATAATCTAAGGCATGTAATCATATAAGAACTGTGACAAAGAAAGTTTTGTCCTCTCTGTTAAGTCACAGATGTCTAAATTCAAGTTGAGATGTTTATACCACTAGAAGATCATGAAGATACCAGCCAACTGGCCTGTGTCAAAACCACGTAAAGAAGTAGAGCAATAATTAAAGCTAAATCAGTGAATATGGATTTAATATCAGTCCATATTTATGTCTTACCTGGAGCTGGGCTTTTGTAGTCAGGTACTTTCCAAGAACAGAGTTCACTGAAGTTGATATAGGTCTAATTCTATCTTAACATTTTGGACAAGTAGTTCTTATGAGGGGCTCTGGTAAGATGACATGAAGGCACTGTAAGGGTTAAATTGAGATGTAATGAGTGACAAAACACTTCAGGATCGAGAGACTGATGTTTCTAACTCTTTATTTTGGAGAAGAATTTAAAAAATCAGCTTAATGAGTTAGAAAACATAGGTTGAACACTCTTGTTCTGTTATCTGTAGGTTGTTCAGTAAAGTATTAAAAATTAACATTCCTTTTAAAAGAGATTTTAAAATACCAAGTTGTAGCTTTTATTTACCATACCCCAAACTGAAAACAGACATTTAGGAAAACTATCACCTTCAGTTTGAGCAATTGAACTCATGTTACTACCAATGGTTAAAATGAGTGATATTGTCTTGTTGCTGACAGTTAACTAAATCTGTGTCATGGTTTATTTCTATTCATGTTGGGCAGTTAGAGTCTGTCCAGGAACTTTAATTCTTATTCTCCAAACCACATCTTGTGGTTTGGAACAATTCTTATTTCAGACAGGGAATCATTTTGAGAAAGAAATTTGTACTGAATAATGCACTGACCTTGTATTTCTGTGTGTGAGTGCTTCACCTTAAGTCAGCTTCGGTGGCTTTCCCCAGTGCTGGTGAGATATGTAGGCAGGAAGAAAAAGTCAGTCCTGTGCTTTCATGTCACATATCAGCATCTAAAATTTTTGAGGTCAGAGGAACCTTTTGTTGTGGCTAGGCTATTGTAGAGTTGGCTTTGCAGAACTCTTTGTGTGCTCTTGCTCTTGGTCAAAGGATTCTGAGCAGCATATCTGCTAATGTGATCCAGTCTATCATCTGTGTGTCTCGTTAAACTGATCATCATTCCAGCTTGGGGAGAGGAAGGGAATAAGGATTTTGGTTGTTTGTGTGGTTGAAGTGAGGTTAAAAGCATGTTAAGATTGCTGTGGAAAATGAGTCACTTCTAGTAATAGAGCCTACTGCTGTGACAAGCAGGGTCGTTTTTGCACAAGATGGAATTCACAGAAAAGTAAGGACAGCCTGGGATATGCTGGCTGAAATAGGCTAGTGTGAAGCTTCTGAAAGCTCGTAAGATTTTATTCCTAGTTTAAAAATTGTAAATTCTAACTAAAAAAACCCTGCTCAATCAAACATGTAGTAAACTTAGACCTTGAAGCTATAGTTTCTTAAGTATTAAATACTTGGTTTTAGTCAAGAGAACGTGTTTGCTGTCTGAAGTTGTGCTGGGTTCATTCGAAGATCAGAATATTATTTGGCCATGAGATTTCACCAAGATCACCTTTTTATGCACTTCCCATGAAATTCCATAGGTATTGAGCTCTTGCTAATACTCAGCTGATTAAGTACAATTTGCTTAGTGTACAAACTTATTTTTCTATTTGATCCCTTTATATTGATGTTGTCGTTACTGTGGAATCAGAACACCTCAACGTATTTCTGTATCTTGGTCAATATTACACATACACATGCCAGAAACTGATTGCAGATGTTCCAGTTAGATTGGAGTTTATGAATGGAAAAGCCTGTAATAATATGTGTTAGTTTCTAATAGTTTTTTTAAAGTTACTGAAGAAAAGTAAAGCATGAATATTTAATTTATACATGGGTTTAATTCATTCTGTAGCTATGGTTGCTCACAGAGCAAAGAAATATTTTGCCATGAATGAAAAAAATATATGGTATTTGCCTATAGTACGTTCATAAATGCTCCTTAGCCTAATTTTTTTTTGCATTTTATGAACACGTGTTTTTTTTGTAGCACGTGTTTTTTTGGTAGCACACATAATGAAAGTAATTGTGAAGCTTGTTTTGTTGTAAATAGTATCCTGTCTTTGTCAGTTTTAATATTGGACATAGGAGCTATTTGGACAGGTTACTGTTAAATGAGGTAGATGCTCTTCAAGTTTCAGGGCTAACAAACCATTGCTGACTTTATTGAGGTTTGAGGGTTTTTAGAGATGCTACCTACTTAAAAGTGCAAAAAGTGAAGTACATTCATCAAATATTTGTTTGTTTCTTTTCCACTACCAGTGCCAAAATCACTGGTGGAGAATTTCTTTAGACTATGAGGCTTGTCTGGGGCTGTCTCGTCTCTGTATGTCCTAGAATATCCAACCTGAGGTGCCTAGAGAGGGGCAGAATAACTTCAGCCACTGTTCAGTGCTCTCCTACCCCGTGTGGTTACAAATTAGAACACAGTCTTTGAATTTGCTTGCTAATATAGAATAGTCTTTTGTAAATAAGTGCATATGTGATCCTTGGTGCTAGACCAGAAGCCTAGCTTCCAAGAAGGAAATTTTCACTTTAGCTTACCAGAGATTTAGCCCTGCCCAGCTTTGGCTTCAGGCTTTCAAAATTGGGTCAGCAATATATTTCAGTAACAAACTTAGTGGTTGCACACTACATTACTCACAGGAAGAACATTACTGAAAGCTATGTTCCTGTAAGTAATTTCCTAAGAGATCCTACAGAGGTATATTAAAATCTTGCCAGTGAAGGTGTTGGTGTGTCTCTTCAGATTCAGAGATGTCCGAGGCACCAGGTGCTGAGCACACAATGTTCTCCTGCCAGATAATCTGAGCAGCAGAAGAAATGGGGAGGAAAGCAGCCACACCACAGTCACAAAAAGAAAATTCTGCTCCTTATAATGCTGTCCCAAGATGAATTTTCCTACAATATGGTATAGCCTACTGTCAGGAATACCTTTAGTACCATCTTCTCCAGAGAATATGATATATTCTGAAGATAAGCAACCAAATGTCTATGGCCCGCTTCACAGCTGGAAAATCTGACATCTAGTTATGTTACACTATTAAAATGCTGCTACTGCATGAGACTTGGTTGTGTTTACTCCTTATACATTTTAGTGTCCTTGTCTATAGTACTGTGGCCTTGTACTGTACAAGAAATGCATTGTTTGCCCCTAACTTGAATTACTGGGTTCTATTTGCCTTTTTAGGCTTGTAAAGCCAATTTTATAAGTGGTGCTACCCCTGACTACAGGCACATTCTAGGACTTGCTATGCAGAGAATTTGCATACTGAGGATTCTAATTGAGTACTCCAGGGGCACTTTTGCTAAAGCCTGAATATCTTGTATTGTCTATTGGTTAAGGGATTTAAGCCTGCCAAATTGACCTGACAGGTGATTGCTTGAGGCCACAAATCAGAAGGGAGGTATTTCATCCCACTAAGGAATTTTAAGTGGTACATCACAGATGTAGTCTGGCTAGAGGAGCTGGTCTTGTGTAGGTGAAAGGGAGTATGTCACTGCAGCACTGGTGAGCATTGAGGTGCTAATCTGGGTAAAAACTGGCTGAAATAAGTACCTGTGACAGAGGCAGTGCTTTCTCACTCTTCTGCTCTCAGGCACTTGAATCTCTCTCAAAACTAAACCATTTATCTCCCTCTTCAGTTCTTTCTTTCAAATAATACTCTAACTCAGTAGAAAAAATTTATTTAGATGCGTCAGTGGTTATGTGCAACAATCTGAATTGATGCTGAATAAGCTAATTTTCCTAATACTGAGTAGTTTACTTTGCAAGCAACAACGTATATAGCTGAAGGAAAGAGAAAAACTTACAGTGTGACACCATAACATCGCACATCTTCCCACCTTCTCTGAAGTCTACAGATTTTCTTGTTTGTTCTTCTGCTGTGTCTCGCTGATTCCTGGATATTGAGGGATTTTAAAGGAAGCTGGGGATTAGCAACAGTGAATATTGTAGTTAGGGCATTCCCCTTAAAGAAGAGAGAGTGGACTCAAGCTGCCTCAGGTTGAGGAGGGCTTTGAGCCACTCTCTCAAGGACTCACTTGAGATGCAACAGGCCACTCTACTCTTGCTTCCTTCCAGCAGATGCCTATCTGCAAAAATATTTGCCAATATTTCCTTATAGCGGTTTCCTCATCAGGAACACAGAGCCACCTTATAGGTGACAGAACAGCACATCTCTTCTTAAGCCCTTCACTTCAGAGGTTCTTGTTTCTCTCCATTTTCTGTATAGAGCTGGAAAACTCTTGTGACTTTACATGATATGATTAATTAGCCTGGGTCTGGTCAACACTTTAAATGTTGCAGCCTTGAGTTAGGGTCTAAGTTACGTGAGCTGAATGTTTCAAAAATGTTGTAGTATGTAACATGTAAGCACAGTTATCTGCCTTCTGGAGATGGAATATTGTTAAGTTTTACCAAAAAGCTTTGTCATCTGTGCTTAGAGCTTGCCTGTAGTAACTTGAGGGGGCGATAGTACCTTCTCCACTGATACAGCTCCACAAGGATAGTGGAAAAAAAATAATTTAATGTTGGGTCAACTGCTCTGATAGATGACTCAATTAGTTTTCAGGGGTTTTTTGGTTCTGTTTTTTTTTTTCTTTTTGCAAATGCCAAAATAGTGTTTGTTACTTGTGCATCACTTCAGTAATATAGAAATACTCTGGTTTTAAGTGGTGCTATGAAAACTTACAAAACATACATTGATATACTTTTATTTTTCTTGTATTTCTACTTCATCTTACTCCTAAGAGTATTTTGCAGCAAAGCAAAAAAAAAAATCTTGGGTCATGTGATAAGTAACATGTAACTCAGTTCTGACAGAATTTTAAGAGGACAAAAAAAAATTGGTGAAGTTACTGGAAAATTTGAACGTAGTGGTTTTGATGAAATCCTGTTTATTTTTTCATTACATTACTGAACATGGTAGAATGGGTATTGACAGTAATGACATCATCAGGTTTGGACGCTGTGCTCTGCAGATGAGCAGAGTTATTTGCCCTAATTTTCACAGGTATTATCCAATGATATAGAGTGGCATTACTCTTTGTCATTAGGTCGTTTAAATTTTATACCACTAATTTAAATATATATTGTGTTTAGCAACTTGTACACTTTGTAGCTGCATTTTGTCAGTTTAAAAAGGCTTCTTGTGATCATAGAATGTGGGGTGGGGAAGAAGAGGGCAATGGTTCGTGTGTCAAGATGCATCTAAAATCATGGAAAGAAAAATATTTTGTAAATCTATTAATCTATTGTATCTCTAAAACAGGTGGATGAAGTTTTCGTGATAGCTAGCAAATCATTCAGGACTCAGATCACAGTGGAAATGGATAAGAATTAGACAGCTGTTGACAAAACAAGAATACTTTTCAGTAAATTTTTAAGTGTATTTACTGTTGTTGACAACTTCTTGCTACAAAAAGTAGAGAAGAGTCTGTATGAGAGAAACTGTGATTTATAATTGGATGTGAGACGGAAAACATGAAAGTTGAGGAAAGTTTGGGTAAATGTGCCTTAAGTGAGAGTTTATGGTTCCTAGTAACAAAAGGAGAGAAGAATGTTGAAGTAAAAACAATGGATTTTGTGAAAGAAGGCTGCAGTAAATACAGAATTGGGAGATAAGATCTCTTCAGTCAAGCCTCAAGGGGAAAAGGAATTAAGGAGAAGTGATGCTTTGTCAGAGATAATACTAAAGCACAAACAATGCTAATGCAGAGATTTAGATTTTAATTAAACTGTAAATTCTTCATTGACCTCTGAGGCTTTTTCAGTTTGCCAAGGAACAGAATAAAAGACTTGTATGAGAAAGGGACAAAGCTGGGTAAGGAACAAGGATTGGAGACACCAAGATTATCTGCATTTCATTTTTAAGCAAGAGTAGGCATCCACACACACACAAAAATACTATGTTGCACAGTAATGGAAGAGCCAAAGAAAATGTTTATAATTTATTAGCCTTTCCTCCAATGCCAAGAAAATGATACTGGAGTTCTAAAGTTTTTTATCGTATTTTTGCAAATTTTGGCTAAAAAGAATCAGATGCATTTTGTCGTTTGGTTTTATGTAAATTAGTTGGTTTTGAAAATTAAATAATACTATGAAACATTTTTAAAAGTTACTAACACCAATTTAAGGATACTGTAGGTAGGTTTTCATTCTAAAGTGTTAAATACATCTATTTGGAGGTTACTTAAAAATATTTAGATGTTCCCTAACTTCTAAGAAGAAGGAAAACTGGTGTTGTAAATGAATGAATGCACCGCCACAACTGGGCTTCTGAGATCTTTTCTTTTGGAGTTAATTCTTTTGACAATCTGACTGATAGTGTTTCAGCCCAATAAATACCTGTTTTCACTAGAAATACCAGAAGTTGTTTTTTAAATTATGTGCTTTGTTCTTCAGACTTGTCTGCAATAAAACCAGAAACCAGCAAGTGTTTATGCTTAATTTAGTGTGCTAATGTGTGTATTATGCCATTTAGAGAATCAAGACTTTGCACAGAATATACCATATGTAGGCAACAAGTAACAAAAGTATAATGCTTTATTTTAAGCAAACATAACTTTGTGCACTTGCAGGAAGAATTATTACTTGTGTAAAGTCAACTACATGTTTAAGGGTGATTTTTTTACGAGCATAATTCAGCTGTGTGGGCATAGGTATCTGGTTATATTACAAACTTCTTCAGGCAGCTGTCAAATCATTTTGGCTACCAAACAAACGGGATTTTATATGTATTATTAAATAGAAATTACACTACAACTGGGGTTGCTGAGTGCAAGAACCAGTAATGGTACCTACACTTCTAGATTCTGCTCTCTTCCATGCAGCTCTTGGTGAGGATGGTGGTTTGTTCTTTAGTAAAGACACTGGAGGGGGACATAAAATGCCAATTACTGAATGCAGTAATACTTTTGAGTACTGAATGTGGATTTCACTGTGGTAGGTCCATGTGAGAATGCCATAGTATAGAATAAAATGAGTGAAAGGTCACTGCCTACTTTTTCCCCCCCAACCATTATTTGAAGCATATTTCATATGCTCTTCTCATCCCTTGTCTCTGAAATAAATTTTCATTTTTTGTTGTTTTAGTTCATGTCATGACTGTTATGTCAGTTGCTTTAGCTGGTTCCCATCATTTGAATCAAAGGATCAAAGTACTTGCATCCTCCGGGACAAGTATAAATAAAAAGAATTGAAATATTCTTAGAAAATATTCTTGTTATACTGGGAATAATTTGCTAACTTAGCTTTTCCAGGAGATGAAACTAAGTGAGAAAAAGCCAGTGCCAACTCTGCCTTTGCTAGTGATTGATGTAAATTATTCTTAGCAAAACAAAATTACTTCAGGAATAATACATGTATTATATTACACACAGTCCAGCTCTTTCAGGAGATCACAGTATTAAGAGTACAACTTAGCAGTATGTTTTAGGAAGCGCAGCATTTTAAGCATGATCTGTGTAAAATTCATATGCCTTACAGCCGGGTGCGATGGATGTGCCTTAACTGGGTTGGCACAACAAGCTGGGATCACTGTAGGGTTAAAAAAAACCCTCTTGCAACTAGTAAAGAAGAGTGGCACTTTCATTAAGTTTCACTTAATTCCAGTTTTTTCTTGGAATTAATTTTAACTCAAAGTTTCTGTTTTAGATGATACAAATCTCAGCTTTCTCCACACTATTTCCTACTTTTCGTTCTGTTAAATGTTAAACTCTGTAACACCAATTAAATCTACCGTAAATTAAGTATGAGTAAATGTTTAATCTTTCTGTGAACTTTGAATGGTATACTAGTGGTTTCTCTTTTTCTTTGAATTAGATGGAGAGCAGAAGACTCAAGTGATGATTCATGGAATTGAGCCAATGCTGGAAACACCCATTCAGTGGCTAAGTGAACATATGAGCTATCCAGATAATTTTCTCCACATTAGTATCATTCCCCGACCTACTGATTGAAACTCAGCTATGTTCGTATGAGGATCATTCTCAAGCTGGAATTCTAAGGGCATGTCAACTTCTTGCTTCTGTCAATCTTGACAGAGGCAGCCTGACCAGAAAAAAAGAAACCAACAAAAAGCCGAAACAAAACAAGAAGTCCTCACTGCTGTAAGCCAAACAGGAAGAGAGATCCTATCATCAGATAAGGGCAATTGGGCTGATCTTATTTTGCATCACTGCTGCGTTTGTTCACCACTGTAATTAAATCAGTTGCGATATGAAAGAATTTACAGGACTTCTGCAAGTCTGCTGTTTTCTTGTAAAATATAATGAAGCTGAAACTGTCAGCCGAAGAGCAAATGGAAATATGCCACTTGATTGTATTTCTGATTAACAAATAAACAGGGCTGTTTCCTAAAGAGGTAGTGTTTCAGCTTTGAGGGTGGAAACATTGGTTTAATTTTCTAGAAAGTTAGGCACTGAGAGATTTGGTTACCAATAGCTTTTTGTAAAAGATCAAATTACTGTAAATCCATCTTTCCTTAATGAGAAGTTCATGTTTACAGTATATGTATTGGTATGCAAATGATCTTTTAACTTTGATAACAAGCAGTGAGAGATTTTAAAGTAAGCCCATGAGCATGTTTTGTCAGTTAAAAACATGCACAAGTTAATAATTACAAATACTTTTGATTTGTATGCTGTCACTGAATACTCCAGTGTGTTTATTATTCAAACCAGTTTTCATAGACTAGCAACGATGTAGGATAATTTGTCTCAGGATTCATCATGGCATTTCTTTGTGCTCATCTATTTTTTTTTCTTTAAGAATATATTTTCTTAATTTACTTTAAAAGGGTTTTTTTTTAAAAAAAAAAAAACTACATGGATGTTGCAAACAGGATTGTATCCTGCTGTTTTTTCCCATAGACTAGGAAACAGTTTAATCATGGAATGATGAACAGATTGCTTTTTAATGATTTTGAATTTTGGAAAGCTGAGGCTTTTCCAAGCTAATACTTTCTTACATCTGTGATCCCTGGGCAATCAGTCCACAATTTGGAAGCTTCTAATCTCATTGCACAGATTTTTTTCTTTGTGTAGCAGATGTATTTTTAGGTTATTGGATCATTTTGGTTTCTAAATATTTGTTACCGTTGCAGATGCTACTCAAACTCTACCAATTTTTTTTTCTGTGTTACACTAAATTCATCAAACTCTGTGCTCTATTGCTTTGTCTGCAGTTTGTGGCTGTTTGTGGCACAAAACTATATTTATAGTAGACATATTATCCAATCTGTCAAATATTATCCAGTATAAAGAAAGCATGACATTTTTCTTTCAAAAATAGTGGCTGTCGAAGCTCCTACTCACAGTCTTGGCTTGTAAATGTCCTGGTAATTCCCAGTGCTGTTCCCATTCGTTTCCATGCTCCCTTTATGGCAGGATACTTACCTGTATCTGAAAAAAGAAAATGAAAATCAATTGAATGAACAAAAACCTCTTTCTGAAGCAGGAGGGGAAGGATCTCCATGGGTGAGGATAGGGTTGAGGCTAAGAAGAGCCCTGAGGGCAGAAAAAGGAAAAAGTCGGTAGACAGATTAGATACTGTTTTAAATGTTAATGAGGAAATAGCATTAAGGAAGTGGAAGGGTAAAGGTACTAATGAAAGAAACCTATGCTGTATTCTGCAGGACATGAAGAATTTTTAAAACAAAACAAACCGTGCTGGTCTGTGTTTATGAACAATTGAAATACAATATTCTTATGGTAGGATGATTTGGTTGAGTTATTCTAATTTCCAGTTCTGTTTGGAATTTTTGTTACAGTTTTGGATTGGCATTTATAAACTTCCTTAGGCACACATATTTAAATATTTTGGAGATTTTCAAAGTCCTGCCAATGGATAAAGCAAATATTTTGTAGAGTCTTCATATTAAAAAAAAAAAAAAAATCTTTTGTAGGGATAATTTTCCATTAATCAGGATAAGAGGCAATACATTTCAAAAACTGTAGAGATTGTGTTTCCTTTGTTTTAAGGTAATCTGGAGTGAATCACTGGCTATTTTAATATATTCTACACCAGCATTTTAAGTATACAGCTCTTCTTATGGCCCGTATTTGCCGGCAAATCCGACTTTAAGGCCTAGCATGGAACAAAGAAATAGCTTGGCTTTAAAACATACTCTTTCCTCTTACTTTAACTATTTAAACTTTATTAAAAAATAAAACAAAGTTTGAGTCTGTCTTTATTTCCAGCTAAATAAGGATCTTTGTCATGGAATGACAAGAGTATTTAACTAATACTTAATAAGTAGGAACTTCTTAGAAGAGGTTCTGAGAATATCATCACATCTAGAATGGGTTCTGAATTAAAGCAGGTAGGTATCTATTCTGTGTTAAAATATCTGGTTTTGAGATAGGCATGGTGACATTTTGAAATGTCACACTAAACCTGAGTAATATCTCTTGAGAGAGAGGTAAAAAGACATTCAGAACTAGATTTCAGGTTTCTGTACTGTCAAGTTACACTATCAAATTAGCTTGTGGAAGATGAGTTTAAAATGGGAGAGATGTTTTCTCTCCTTCCCTTTTCTTTCGTGTCTCTACGATTCAAGTAATTAAGTTCTTTTAACTGTGAAACGAAACACCAGTTTCTCTGAACAATAGATGGAAGAACACAAAGGAATACAAACCAGCTATGCAAACAGCTACATGAAGAGTTTGGTGTATGTCAGGTTTTTATATGTATAAAATAACTAGCATTATATGGAGTTTAAAGGTGTGGTTTTAGTAGGGTTTATATGTATGAAAAACACTTAGGGTAAAAAGAGAGGCCATGTTAGGGTTGGAGGATCTTGACTGCAATGAAACTGCCAAAATGTGTCCGATTATAAAATAGCACTTTCCACTGAAGATGTTCAAAGCCTTAATCCTTGCATCATTTCATTAATCTAGGTCAGGAATAGAATGAATATGTTGTGGAAGCAAATCTGTGATCTAGTTACTAAAACTCATTATACCCTGAGCTCTCACCATAACTGAGTATAACATGTTGGAAAGGGTAAAGCCAATTTGCAATGTAGTTTGCATTTGTTGGAATTTGGAGGATTGCTTGCTAGACTTTTGTAAAGTGTGTTTCGCAAGTTCACAAGCAACTTCTTAGAAACCTCTAGAAGCTTGGCTTTTTTTCAAAGACAATCAGGCTGTAGTGGAGTGAAAAACAATCAATAGCGCTGTTCACTAAACCCGTCCCTTCAGTGGCTGCCTTACAGTGAAAGACACGTGGAGAGACTGCACGAGTGAGAGCTGGTGATGCCTTATTTTGTACAGATATGTATATAATTTTTCCCTGTGTATATTGTTACTTAGTGTCCCAGCTGACATAACAAGCCAGACAACTTGTTATTCTTTCAGCTAGACAGAGGCACTCAAGTATTTTTATTACTACAAAATTAAAGATCAGAATGGAAACTATCTGGCTGAAACTTGCACCTTACATGCTTTTCTGACTATAATTAAAATAATCTGCACTTCAGAGGTTTGATTTCCATCAGTCATATGTACACACACCCTCTCTGGATTTTTTCTGCAGCTCAAGATTAGCAAAATAGGCTGATTTTCCTTCATTTTAAAGTTTATCTGAGTCTGTACAAGGCAAACAGGAGGAGGGGATCAGGCCATGGGGGTGAGACTAAAGCCCTGAAATCGTGGCATGACACAGGAAGTCATACGGTTTCTTCACCATTTCCACAGTGACCATTTTATCATGAATCCCAACCCTTGCAGATTCTTCTTTAATTTGCAGATTCTCTTTACTTAGCTGATGCTTGACCTCAGCTGAGTAGTGATGAGGCTGTGCCTGCCCCTGGCTCCGCAGCTGCCATCTCTCCCTTGCAGGATTACCACTGGTGCCTTGTGTGTGACCGAAATGCCCATCTCTGGGGCCCTCCCTGACACTTCTCGCACAGCTCCTCCTTCACCATCAGAGGATGAGTTCGTTTCTGCTGGCTTTTACCACAAACTGGGTGGCCCTGTAGGAAAGCAGTGAGAGAAGGGTGCAGAGGAGAAGAGAGGGAAACGAGAGGAGTTAAAAAACAGTGAAGGTGGGGCTTGAGAGAAAATACTTTGTGGGGAGTGAAATGACAGAGCCGGATTCTTGATCTCACCCAGGTTTCTCATTCACTCATCACCTTACGGCTCCCACCACGTGCTTTCCTTTCCATCCTTTCCATGAATACAGTGCAATGGCTTTCACCTGCAGGACAAAGTGTCTGGCACCTCTGGTGTTGCCTGGTGCGAGCAGTCACTGAGTGTGTATTTAACTTTGATGGTTTAGCACTTTGCTGAAGGAGGCCTTTATTTACAGGAATTGTTTCAGAGCTTCCTCCTCTGCAGCAGATCCTTGGCCTGAGCTTCCTTCATGTGAGGAGTCAGAATGGAGAGGTCCTGCTGCAGAAAACATCCTGCACAGACACCACAGGTCACTGTTCCAATACACTGTATGTTGGAAAACTGAGTCATGATGGATGGATGGATGGATGGATGGATGGATGGATGGATGGATGGATGGATGGATCACTAGAGGGCCTTTCTTTCATGAAAATTACTGTTTAATGTCTCTGAAGTTTTATGCTGTTCTGAATGTTTCATATAGAACAGCAGAATACATTTTCAGTGTGGGTAATAAATACCAAACCCAGTTTTGGTCTCAAGCATTTTCCATTCCATTTTCCAGTCAGAATAAAATTCCATTATATGGGGTTTAGTTGTAGAACAAGATGTGAATATTTGTAATGAGTCTGTATAGGCAGTAGAAAGAGGATGTGTCCATTGTAATCATCAGCATTTCTGCACTGTACATCTCAACACCTTTCAATATGAAGATACATGAGGACTTCTGCTGAGGCATGGTTTTGCTCAACCACCCAGGCAGTTTCTCTGCCAGTTTGGGAGGTCTGCTTCCCTATGGAAACTCTCCAGTTTTCGTTTATTGTATATAAATTTATACTTGATGGCTGTTGAGAAAATGACTGGAAGAATAGCCATAATGGCAATGGAAAAAAAAAAAAAAAAAAAAGCAAACCTTAATTTATTGCTCAAATGGAATGTCTTTCAGTAAGAAATCATGATGTCAGTTTTCAGTGAAATTAGTGATGTCCTACTTCTGGTTCTGCATTCAGTTATTTCAGTGGTAAGAGGGAGCAATCCTAATTGGTCAGCTTACAATTGCCTTGAAATACATATTGTGTGTTTTTAATTAATATGGCAATAACAGGAATTACTTATATTTTATTCTTTCTCTTACTGAGACTTGAATGCATTCAAGGGTTCTGCTGCAATTGGCTTCCTCAGGGAAGTGCAGCAGGAATTGTTTCACTTCTGGCCTCCATAGATCACAGTGGGATCAGTGTCTTTTGGAGGTACAGGGGAAAATAGTTCTCTGCAGCTTACCTACTTGCACCCTTCCCTCCCTCCTTCCCCAAACTAGATGCCACAATTTTCCATCATGCAACCCTTTTTTGTTGTTGTTGTTATATGCATTGAAGAACAAACCAGGTTAACTATAGCTACTGACCATAATGATAATGATCTCCAGCTGTCATTTTGGTCTCCAGCTGAAATTTAGGTCTTTCAAGTTTCTGAGCCACATCTCTAACAGAGACTTGTTCTGGGGGTAGCCACACAAGCTTCCAACAAGATAATACAAGGTGTAAATTAAATTCTCTTCAAAAATTGGCACTCATGTAAATGGAAGTATCCCCAGCCCTCATTCAGGCTGTTTTTGCTGTTTCTGTGTAATCAGCTTTCTGGATACTTTCAAAAAGCAAACCTCACCGTGTGGAGGGAATGGACGATGCCTGTTGCACAACTCCCTTGCCCGTGCCCAGCTCAGCCCTTGCTAGTGTCACTGCAGGCAATTAACAGTGCTCAAAACCACAGTGGCTCCTATTCCAAAATGCCATTTGATGGTATCGGGACACTTGAGCATTCAGGAAAAAAAAAATTGTTTATATTTTAAAGGGAGTTTATTCTTCAGCATTAGCAAATGCTGAAGTAATAAAAGGCATTGAGTGTGTAGCATCAATAAGAAGATCTTTGCTGCAAGTTATGATCTGGATGGGATAAAAATGCTTCTTCAGTATAATATATGCTTGAAATGAACTGTAATATATTTATGTGTTCTGCTTTGATCCTAATGTGTTGTGGGATGCTATGCTGAAATGAATGTGGATACCATCAATAAAGGAGAAGATTCTTAACACCTTAATGTATGGGCATGTGCCGCAGTTGCCACATCATAAACAAGGGCGTAAGCTTTTCAGAGCTGCCCCAAGATAGGGAACTTTTTACCTCCTCTTGTCCCAGAGTAAACAGGTCACTAGTGTCTCTGAGAGCAGTGGAGTGCTTTCTCTGGCACTGGCCAGGGAAGGATGAATAATTACTGTGGATTTTTCAGATGTGCTGTAGGCACAAATGTGCATCTTGACCCAATAGGAATCAAACTGAGTGTTCATCTACCTGCAGGATTTATGTTCAGTGATTTTGTTATTTATGTCAGAGGGCTTCAGGGATTTGAACTAACCTTAGGCATGGGATAATTTTGTTGAGTAGCCTTGATGCTACTTACCTGAAGAAAATCAGACACTAACAATTTTATGAAGTTTCACTGTAGAGTGAGATAAGATAGTGTAAATGGTGTGGGTGGAAACTTCTTGAGAAATATTTAGGTTTCTTTTGCAGTGTCACATAGGATCACAGGAAAAAGAGAACACTCCTGCCTTTGCTGTTTCTGCTGAGGGTTTTGGTGGGTCACTGCTTGCCTGAAGTGATGGTGAAGTATCCCTCTGCCATTCAGATCATGTGGTAAGGGAGTTGTTCTGGTGGAAAAATCTCCTTGCCCAAGATAAGGGATGAACTAAACCTGAGTCTGGTTCTTCTGACTTCTGACAATAATAATTTCACTGAGCACAAGCCACATTGTTGCTGCTCAGCAAGTCCGTAAGTTTTTTCTGGATTTATTACCTTGCAGAGATAAAGCCTGCTGTTTGTTCTGAAAAACTCCTACCTTAATAACTGAAGAACACCTTAAAAGTTTTTCAAACTAGAGGGAGAAGCTGGAGCTAGGAGGAGCTAGCAGCAGCCTCCCATGGTGTACTAGAAAGAGAAAAATCTCAAATTCTGTACTTTCATCCCTTCACAAGCTTTTTGATGCAGCATAAGTGGAAGGCTTCTTGGTAAGTTGTCTGGGGTAGGGAAGAGAACTGGGGGTCTTAATGCTGCTTATGTTGATGTCAGTACTTTCGACTTTGCAAGCAGAGCTTATCAGCCTCTGCCATGAATCTGCTGTCCTTCCTCTGCATGGATGTGGAAGTTCAGCTTCCAGGAGAACTGCCATTTCAGTTTTACTGGGGGAAGAATTGGTAGAAGCTTGGGAATAAAAGATGATGTCTAGAAGGTTACTTATGGCAGAGGATCCTTCTCAGAGCCACGTTTAATGCTGCTGTGGATCAGGTGCTGGTCAGAACTGGGGTTGTGTTGAACCATCCTCTGATATGTGGAACAAGTCTGTCAGTATTACCTGTGTGATGGCTTGGGCCTCAGAAGAGACAGATGCTATCACGCTTGGCAGTGCAAACTTTAAAGAGTGTGTGATCCTGAATTTGCAAGATGGCAGGGTTTGGTAAACAATGCACAGCCTGTATGGTTTTGTTATTGGAACCACTCTTTCATGGTGTGGTACACCTTTGACATGAGAAGCATTGTTTTATTTATCTCAGCTAATGTTCCTCTGAAACTGCTTGGTGGGTAATTTTAATGGATGCGTGCCATGATTTAGGAATGGTATTCCACACTTTAGTGTTCCCACTGAAACTATTCCAAATGGTGCTCTGCTTGCTCACTTCCCCTTCCCCCTGCCATGGGATGGAGAGGAGAATGGGAGGCACAAAAGGTAAAGATCACGGGTTGAGGTGAGAGCAGTTCACTGGGAACAGCAATGAGATGAGAAAATGAACAGTAAGAGCAGCAATATTAATGGCAGGGGGCCCAAGAAAGAGGTGCATTATTCACACACAGAGACCCCCTGACAACACCCAGCTGCTCCCTCCACCACACTGCGCTGATCCAGAAGGGAGCCCTTCCCCTGTCCCGGAAAATGACCTGAGGGGCTACAGAATAACCTCCAGGTCCTGGCAATGCCCCCTCCTGCCTGCGGCAAAAATTAACCCCGTCCTGGCCAGAACCAGGCCGATGTGGAATGGAAATCACTGCACCGGCAGGTACAATAGCCGCTCACCTTATTTGCTTACAAATGCCCCAGGCAATCACGTGTGACACCTTCCTGCAAATGAGCAAATCCTGCTTGGCGCTGAAGCCGCTGAGGAAGAAAACTTTTATATTGTAACATTAAAGGCAGACACTTTGTTTTAATCACTTGCCAAAACAGCTGAAAACAATTATTAATTAATAGGAAACATTACCTTTTAACTTTGCAAGCTCTCCAAAGAAGTGTCTGTGACAACTTGCATCTGGATTTATGGATAATTTGGATACAGTGAAAATGGGCATCGCACTGCAAAGGTCGACTGCTTTAAATTCATTTTAAGTGTACACATAGTGCTCTTAAAATTAATATGTTTATAAATCTAAATTGGTTCAGTTGGATGCCTTTTGTTCTCTTTGTGGCTTCATTTGAAGCAACAGCAAAAATCTGTGCTTGTTTGTGTGTTTAACCAAAATGTTAAATGCAATTAATCCACCAAAAGCATACAAATATTTTTTGAATAATAGAGGCGCCCCTTTCACAGTGTCTTAGGTATTTAGCACTATGGTTTGGCAAGTAGAAAGCAACTTCTTCACATCTCATAAATAAAATCTAAAAAATCTTTTGCTTGGCTTGTTTAATTTGAACCAACACAATGCAGCTCCCTTAGTTTTTCTGTCTGCTTTGATAAGGCTGAGGTTAGTGTGTATGGTTGGCGGGAGGTGGCATTCCTAGAATTTTAGATTCTGGATCCTACTTTCCCTTCTGAAAAATACTGTATCTGACAAATACAGCTGCCAGGAAATAAGAAAGGGGGGATGAATATTGCAGTCTGAGACAGAGGTCCTGTTCGATCTGACTAGGGGTGTGACTGTTTGGGGATTCATCGTGCAGATCTATTGCTTTTGCCTCTTTTGTCCAAAAAAAGAAAAAATTCCTTGGACTGGCAGAAATACAATATCCAAAATATTTCAGCAAGATCAGACCACAAGAGTTAGTTATCTTAACTGAGGATCTTGAGACATCCCAATTATTTTTACAATGGGAAAGTGGCTCCTTAGCCTGTTTGCTTCTAGCCAGTCCACTTCCCAGTTATTGAGCAATTCATGGGGAATCATAGGATGACTTTAGGAACTGCAGATTCTTCATCAATTAAAATACCGTTTCCAGCAAATGTGAGAACTTTGCTTCTTACATTTGCTCCTAAGACTCTTCTCTTAAAAAACTTGTGTTTTCATTCTTTATTTAAAATTCTGCCAGTCCTGCTAAACCAGCAACTCACTCTTTGCCAGGTAAATTGATCTGGGCCCATCTTCTGTGCATGGGACTGAGTCTTAATGTCGAGGGTTTTCTGGTCTCAGTCATGTATAATGACTGGCAATCATCTTAGTTATCCTTGTTTTGATCAAGGCACAACACACGTGGCCACTCACCAACCTGTGGAAGGCAGATGGGCCTGTGTAGTCCTATATTTATGGTTAAGAAGAAAATTGTTATGCAGTTCAAAGGTTAAGTTGTGCCTTCAGATAACAATGCTTTGCTTTTCCTGGAATGTTTTGCGCAAGTCTCATAAAGAAATACAACTTGTCCTCGTTTTATCAAATAGTTTGGACTTTAATGGCTACTGAAATGATGCTTACAGCTCATTTCCCTTTCCTTTCTCCTCCCCACCCAGCACAGTGCTCTTGTTAGAAAGGAGGGGTTGCAATGGTGCAGACATATGGATGCAGGAGCTTGAGTCAGATGTATAGGAATGAAAAGCAGTGCTGCTGCATCGATAGAGTGACATCTCTGCTCTGGTTGATAGTGGTCAATTATCTCAAAAATAGTGATCATATAAATACCTGAGGATTTTATGGGCTGAACTATGGCAACTGCTCTGCTTCAATTTATGTTTGTACCTCTGAAGTCTTACACATTTATCCTGAAATTACTTTTTATTACAAACAGTGGCTGTTTACTCAAAGAACTTCATAATCGCAAAGCAGTTCTCTTTCTTCAAATAGATAATTGGGTCATTACCAGCTTTTTCTCAAAAGAAGGGGAAAAATTGACTAGTCTAATACTTCTCAAAGGCAGACTGAAAGGAAAAAAAGTGATTTCTGCAGTGGGTTGGGCATTTTCTATACTTCTGTTCTCTACCAGCTGTTGCTTGATACACTGCTCTGTCTAGAGACTTGCACTAAACATTCACCCTACTGAGCACAGGCTAACAGTGAACTGCACTTGTGGCATCTCCACAGTATTGTGACCAATCACAAATGAAAGCAGTAGGTTGCTTCTGGTTACTCACTGGTGTATTAGATTTCTAGTAGCAGTACCATTTTCAGGTTTGTAGGTTGTGTGTGGCAGATGGAAATAATTACTTTCAGTGTGCTCTGGGGTATTGCTAACAGAGCAAGAAAGACAGCATGGCTTCCCTCTCCCACCACCCAGGGTTTAGGATACGCCTAGTTGGAGTGCTGCAAGGATCTGGATTGATTCCTGAGTTTCATTTTGGTGGTTTTCATTATTTCCACAGAAGCAGCTGAGGGATAAATGTAAATTCCAAGTGTCAGCTTCCAAGGGAGGTGTGAATCTGATCTGTGATGGCTCTTATTGAGAATGAATTTAGAGTAGTCTTGCTTTTAATGCTTGATTTTTCACGGGCTGTGGTGATTCAGGATTTGTTGAGACCTGGGAGGTTCCTTTATGCCAGTATTGGTTTGTGCCTTTTAAGCAATATCCTTTCCAAAGCCCTCAGTGCTGAATCTCAGGTACAACTCCCATGTAGCAGAAACTTCCCCGAGCTCCTGAGTTTCCTAAACACAGTCTGGGACTGCAGCATCCTCTGATGCTTCTGCATGTAAGAAGTTGTTTGGATTTGGTTTGTTCCTCTCCAGCTCTTTGGATCTGCCAGTTCTGTGGAAATAATGGGATGTTAAAATTTTAAGATTAAAAAATAAAACATGATTTGATATGTCAGCTTCAGAGGATAACTGCTGATTCCAGGACTGTGCTGTCCTGGTTTTGACAGCTGTTTCCTGGTAGAATGAAATGTGTGTCATCCTCAGTGTTGTCCTATGCTTACAGGACATGGGAACCAGCAGGTTTCCATGTACAGAAATCCAGCATTAAACAAGTGATTTGGTAATCTTTTGTGGTTGTTCAGAAGGTAAAATGCATTGTGCTGCCACAGAGCAGTCCTCAGACCGCCCTTTATATGGACAAGCTGTTTCTTTTCACTTGGCCATCTTGCTTAAGATACAAAAGTACCCCCCAAACTCTTTCATGGCTTTCATCTGTATCTGTGGAGCATTTTGCAAATGAAAGTTGGGAGGTTTGCCGTCCTTTTAAACAATATTGCAAACCCAAATTCCAGAACAGAGAAATGCCTCCCTGTCCACACAGACAAAATTCAACAGATGCTGAATTTTGCAGTTTTTTGATGTCTCACGGCATAAAAGCTGTAGTATGAATATTGAAGAAAAGCCTTTTTCCCACCAAAACTCTCAAGCGGTCTTTCAAGTGAAGCAAAGCTGCTTCCTCTGTCCTGAAGAGAACACCAGGGTGAGACAGGGACATGCAGAAATGAATGAGAAGGTTTGGTCTAACTGGTCTTTTTTCCTCACATAAGATTAGCAGAATGATATTTATTGCAGTGTGTTGTTGAAGTACCAATATTTGTTCTATTTTTAAAACAAAGAAATGTTGATTTGATGAAAATCAACAGAAAAGAGTGCAGGAAGCTGCTGATGTGAAAAATTTTCACATCATGCCAAGACAACATTTTTTATCAAATTTTTTTTCTTTAAGGTGTCCTTTTGCAAGGTTGCATGCTGATGATAATGTTTTGCTGCTACAGGTGGAGGAAATGAGACTGATGAAAATCTTCTGTGTGAAAACCTGTAGAAGTTGACTTCAAAGAGAGAGATGTCCATGAAACATGAATGCACTAGAGATGTTCCGCAGGGATATTTCAGCTACCAGAAATATGAACTGTTGTGAGCATCTCTCCTCTCAGATTTGCATAGATGGAGATGCATTGATTCAAAACAGAAGGATTTTGATAAGCAGATAATAGCTTCGGTCAGAGCTGAGTAAAGAGGAAAAAAAAGGTAGGTCATATTCAAAACAACGGAAACTCACCAGCTTAATTATACGCTACGAATGGTCCTACTCTTTAGTCAGTGAGGATGGAAAAGTCCTTTATGAAATGTTATTGGTACATGTGAAACTGCAGTCTTCAAGCCTATGCCAGCTGCTGCTGAAATCACAACAGAGGATGCTGCAAGCTGCATGGCCACATCTTTTCATGGTCAAATGAAAAGGTTTGGATTTGATCAATGAGTTGGTATATGGTTTGTCAGCTTCTGTTGCTGTTCTGCCTTGTCAGTTGAGAAGCGCTAAAAACTTTGGGCAAGATGAATTAGTGAAAGTAATGCAACAGCTTTGATAATGTAACTTTCATGATGGCTAAAGGATAGCTCAACACCAATTATACATGGTAAGTAATAAGAGTAAGCTAAAATTATAGCCTGACAGTGCTTAGGAGGGGACTTGGAAGATGTGTGTAATACATTTGCTTCCTTCCAAAACTTGTTGGACTAGAAGCCTGACTACAGGAAAATCACTGTAATTTAGTTTTTGCTGGCAGTATCAGCAGTGGAATCTAGGGCATAAATACGTTGCTTTATGTATATCTTAGCCCAGATCTAACATGGGAGCAAGTGAATATGAAAAAGCTTGCACTGTTGTTGCTTCTCCTTTTTTTAAACAGGATCAGGGACAGCTCGGGCTTGGTTGTGCTGCAAAATAGACATACACTTAAAAACATCACCTTTATTTCATCCCAAACATGTTATTGAAGGGAGATATGAGCCCAGGTTTTACCCAGACCAAAACAGAGACCCTCATCCAGACAGCAGGGCTGCTGGATAGTTCAGGTCTTCAGGCTTGGCACAGGAAGGCAGCTCCCACTGCATCCAGCCCCTGTCCAGTATGGAAGCAGTGATCACAGCAAACCTGAACTGTCCACATGCCTCACACGTGACAGAAACATTTGTATTTCCTTCAGCCTGGTCCCTGGGAAGCATCTGACACAGCTCATGAGCTTTGATTTGTGTGTCTGGGGCACAATTTGTTTCTTACGGTAGTCAGAGACTACAGACAAGAACTGTGGGTCTTAGTTTTAAATTTTGGAAGAGTAGGGTAGCCAAGCTGTATACTTGCATTGGACGCATTCAGTTCCAGCTCCTGTGAGCTAAGGAAGCACTTGTTTTGCCAAATGAATTAGCAGAAGCAGACTCAGCCAGCCCTGAGTATGTCACTGGCCACTTTGGTGGCCCTTTTTGCCAGACTGGTAAGAAACCCGGGAACTGCTGCAATCTGGAGAGATAAACTTTTGAGCTTGTGCCAGCATGCACCTGTTAACAGGGCCTTGTTGAGGTCTCTGACCTCCAAACAGAGATAAGCTGCTCTTGCGGGTTAGGAGATTTGAAGCTGCCGGGCTGAAATCCAGCACGTTACAACCCAAGCTCTTTACCTTTTCGTTGGTTAAGAGGTGCTTGAACTATTTGGCAGGGAGCCAATGAGGTCTGCTGGGTCTGCCATGGGGCAAGGAGTTACGTTAGAAGACCCAGTTTCTAATTAATCCAGGCCTTTGTAAGTCTCTAAGTAGCTTGCCCAAAGTCACGTCGGTGCAGGGTCACCCTTGTCTTCCAAGCGTGAGACGGGGCAGGTGAAGCCTCCGGTTCTGCTGAACACTGAACTTCAGTACAGATCATTAACATTTTGACCTCATCGGGGGAAAAGTTCTAGAAATTATCCATGTGATTATATCTTGAGGGGCAGAAGGCAGAGCAGAGCTAACTGACTGATGTTTCTCTCTTGGGCTGGAGTTCAGCATTGCCCCATCATCTCTGCTGAGGCTGTTTTTTGAATAAAATAGATCTCTGCATGGGGCTGTTCTTGGTGTGGCTTCCGTGTTATGAATTCTGAGGGAGAATTCATAACCAAAATGAGCCTAATTTTTTTCTTCTTTCTGCATTTCTGATGGTAGGTACAGGATATGGGGAAATTGCTTTGCTGCACCAGTCTGGAAATGTTACTGTAGCTTTGACCGAGGTTGCAGGAGATGGTCCTTGCTGCCAGATGTGCCTTGGCTTTACTAACCTGTGTGATTATTTTTGATATGCTTTTGGTTCATGGCGAGTATCTCTCAGAGGTAATCTGTACTCTCCTGCACTGAAGTACGTCACGTGTGAGAAGTGATGATGTGGTGGCTCTGTGACAGAGGTTTTTGGTGTAGCAGGGCCATGGTGAACACCCCTTTTCAGTAACTGGGATGGGGTCTGCTAGGAAAAGGCCTGATTGACATGATATTTCTATGGTCAACTGATCAAAGCTGTGAGGAGCAGCACAGCATTGGCAGTGCCGACTCCTCTGCTGCTAGTTGTGACTGAAATGGTGATTATCTGCAATAAATGGCAACTCAGTGCAAACCTGGATATGCCTGCCCATTGCTTTAACAATTCACCCTCACAGGGGCTTTCAGATCCCTCAAATTTTACTTGCTCAAAGAAAATACATTTATAAAACCAGGCCCGTAACAGGAAGTTTATTCTTTTCATTAATATAGTCTCTGTAAATACAGTGTGTTTGTTAATATGGTATAAATTGAGATGAGATAAAAGATCTAAGAAACAGAACTCCTGCCTGAGTTCTGTGTGGTGTATATTTAATGAATTTTCACTTAATTATCCATTAATATGTATTAATAAAATAAACATGGCAATTGAACAGCACAGTACTAAAATACTGTTCTGAAAGAAAACCACATTGAGTAAACTAAAACAACTGCATTTCTCACTAATCTACACAATGCATTTAATTTAAAAGGAGAATTTATAGTATTTGAAATATCCTACCACATACTGAAACTTTTAGTGTAAACTGCCACTTTCTGACTATCACATATTGAAATACTTGTGGTGCGTAGTGAAATTTATGTTACATTGTGTAAAATATATAGTGAAACCGAACTGATGTATAATGAGACACACATGTGCCTGCAATGACTTATCAGTTCCATTATTTTCTAACTAACATTATTTTCATGATCAAGTTTTTCTGGGTCAGAGGAAGAAAATGGTGAAAACTGGGACTGATACTAGAATGGAGAATGTAGACACAAACTTGTACAAAAACCTAATCAAGCTGAGTTATCCTTTGTCCTTTCCTCAGATAAATTCTAAATGTAAAGTCTGCTAATGGTTACAACATGTCTCTCTTTCTCTGCCAAAGCTTCATTATGAACATCAACATCCACCAGCAAGGGAAATACCACCAGCTACAAGTAGAGAGGCCCAGTGCCAAATTCTCAGCAGTTTTTACCAGAACAGGGCTGCTGCACAAGAGACCCTGGTGAGGTATGTGGGACCTTGCAGGATCACCCTATCACAGGCTGGATCATTCAGACCCATTCAGGTTTTGTGGGAGGGGGTAAGTAGACATCCCAGACCTGACCTCCTTCATCCACCAGACCTCCTGTGAAGGCTCAGGGCAGATGGGCAGCATCACTGTGACCTGCAAAACATCTCTCCATCCTGCTTAGATTTGTTTTTTCTTTCTTAAGTTAGGTCCTGACTAGACAGCCAAGCATCCCTGCCAGGCAGGGCAGGCAGGCTGGCTGCTGGGTGTGCCCTGCTGCCGGCAGAGGAGGGCTGTGGCAGCCACTCCAGCAGCTGCTGGCCTCCTGCTGACCTGGGGTGCTCCTCTGCAGCGCTGTTGTTTGCAATTCACAGTTGCTCTCCAGCTTCAGCAGTGGCTTGGGCTGAGGATGGCAGCTGCTGGGCTGGCTGGCTGGCTTGGCAGGTGCTTTTATCCTGGTTGACTGTGATCTTTGCAGGTCCCAGCTGGTGCAAGGCTGCAGGATCTCTACAGCTCTGCCCACTCTTGCCCAGAACTTGCTGCTTGGACCACAAACAGACCGCTGTTTCTGAGAACTTGCCAAAAAAGAAACTGAGGTCCTGGTGCTGCTCAATCAAAAGAGTAGGAAATAAACCATGAGTCTCACACCTCCCTGACAGTCCTATTCCAAGCTCCATTGGAGAGTTTTCTTTTATGGCTTATCTTTTACCTGGTTTTGCAACCGTGCCAGGATGACCAGAGCATTTAACACCTGAAAAGCTATAACTGCTGTGAAGTTCCCTCTTTCTGATCTGCCTCGATAACCCTCAAGTCAAGGTGTGTTTATCCCATCCTTGCCTTGGAGTATTGGCCTTTTGCTAAACCAAAACAAGCTGGGCCATACTGAAATTGAAAGAGCTTCCTACTGCACGGCTGTTGTGCAATCGATGCTCATCAAGGATGGTTAAAGGCACAAGACAAAACACACCCTGCATTTGAGGGTAAGGTCTATTAACCTTTCCACTTGGAATGCCTAATTGCTCAAATATTGCCAACATTGTTCAAACTGCCAGATATGTTAGGGAACAGGCAAAACTGGAGGGACAACTCTATATGAGGCGTATGACAAATTTATTGGGTAAATTGTATGGGAGTGCTTAACCCTTCTCTCTGTTCTGTTTTTTGTAAGGACAGTTGCCAAGCAGAGTTGGTCATGACTAATTCATGTGAGGAAACAGAATGGAGAAGTTAAACAGCAACAACCAGTTTAATTTCACTTGTTACCAATAAGGCCTAACTTAAGTTTCAAAAGGAGATGAAAGGTAAATTTGCCATTTGCTCTCTATGTTTTAAAAGCTGCAAGAGAGCTTGAAGAGTGACATGCTCTGTATTACTAATGCTACCTCTGTCCTTAGAGCAAAAAGGAGACAAACACAATTTAATTTCTGTGTATTTGTCCTATTTCTGTAGGACAAAAATTCTCCAGCATAGATTTTGTGTTTTGTTCTACCCCATTCCTAGCTTTTAAAAATCATTCTAGGGGTACATTAGTTATCCCTGAAGCAGGGCAGAGCACACATACGTGTCATTGCCAAAACTGACCAAGATGATACAGGGACATTTTCATGAGGGAGAAGAAGGAAACATATCCTAAGTATCTGAGCATCAACTCTAGCAAACAACACATCTGGTATGAATATTTCACAGGTGGTACCACCAATCACCAGCTACCTCTCTTTTGGTTTATCTTCTTATCTCCCCTCAATCAAAGGGTAAAACAATGGTGACAGTGAGTGGATGAGGTACTATGTATTTAGACAACATTGTAGAACATGATTTGTCAACAGGGAGACAGAAACCTTTCATAATGCTTAGAGGAAAATTCATAGGATAATCCTAGGATAATAGATTTTTAATCCTTGGTTGTTTCCTTGTATGATACAAGATAATGAGTGTCACCCACTCCTTTGAACCTTTCTGTAACTTCCTTGAGATAGGCCATTTCCTTTTGAAATATTCAGTCCAAACTGAAACATTTACCAATTCCTTCATCTCTGTGGCTAGATCGTTATTTTGCTAAAACAGAATAGAGCAAAACAAGAATCTTTTCAAAGGCAGTATATGGAATTGTTACCCCTTTGAGCTAACTACGGGAAGGCAAGCACATGGCTGAGCTTTTGTAAAATCAGGTTGAAACACAATTCTCTTCATTTAAAATGCTTCTGAAGAAGCCAGTCTTGATTTAAATGTTCACCAGTCTTGATTTAAATGCCCACTACGTGGGTTGTAGTTGAAGACCATATGAAATGAGGCTGTGAATGGGCAGATCTGCCCTCTGCTGAGCCAGGTGAATCTCTGTGAAGAGGCTGAAGGCAAATGGCTCTTGCACACATTAGCAGCTTAGCAATTTTCTCAGCATCCATGTAAAAGCTGGGGGTGATCACTTGCCAGTAAAACGGACACTTTGTTAACATGGACCCAGTTATTTTCTTCCCTGGCTGCCTGTATCCAGTCATGGAGATGTCAGTGTCCTAACAAGAGCACCAGCTCCATATCACTGGGTTTTCAGCTGCAGGGAGAAGTATTAGCAAAGGAAGATGTGTCAAAATGAGGAAAACCCTAAAAAAAAAGAGTAATTTGGTAATATCAAACCAGCAAAATACTGAAGGGGAGATTTGGCAGGGTAGCAACAGGCTTCCAAGGAGCCAGAAAGCATCGTGGATGTTACAGTTTGTCAAGTCATGGGTGAAATTTCATGCCTCAGAGTAAAGTCGAAGATGAGAAACTCTGGACCTTTCAATGTGGGAGAGCTGAATCTATCAAAATAGTTTCACTTTGCATCTGCAGACTGTGAAAAGATGTTCTTCCTTTTTTTCTTTTTCTCTCTCTTAGTATTTTATCTCACCCTTGCCCTTAGTTATGTGGGTCCCCTCACTTATTAGGCAACATGTTTTCCAAAGAAAGGTGGTGTTTCACTGCTTCACTTCAACAGAAATTCTCCTTCTGGGAAGACTGAAGAGGCTGGTGGCTACCAACCTGTAGCACTGGCAGGGATCCAGGAGCCCCAGGGATGCTCACCTAGAAGGCAAGAGGACAGGGATGGGCACAGGAAAGGGGAGAATGAGAAAGGTAACAGAGATGGAGAGGAAAAGTGGAACGTTCACCACCCTCCTGTGCCAGTCTGCATCATAGGTGACAGACTTCTCCTGGCAGCAGTGCCATGGCTAGCAGAGCTGGTGGATTGATACATGGGAAGTGCCAATCCTGCTGTGTTGTGCAGCCATACCATGGGACAGCCACAGAATGGACAAATCTTGCCAGTGCATGTGCTTTCCAAAGCCTCAGAGTTTGCCCAGGCAGCTGGTGAGAACAGCACTGAGGCAGCAATCTCAGGCACTCGGAGGATGAGAAAAACTGGAATTAAGGTTCAGTCGGTCCTTCATGGACGTGTGTAATGATGTGGTCTTTACAGGATGTGTATTACCTTTGCTCTTGGCCTTTGGAATTGGGAACCAAAGGAGTCCCTAATGTGTAAACCCCACACAGGCTGGGGTTTGGAGGTCTCTTGAAAGAGGAGGGATAGAAGAGGGGGGACTGTCATGGCCAGAGATTGGAGTGCTGCCTGGCGGGAATGTTTTCCACTGGCTGTTACCCAAGGAGTTGTGCACTGCATGGGGCTAGTCACTCAACCTGAGTTTTCACAGGTCAGGTAGTATAGTTATCCCTGGTTTGTGCTTGGTTTGAAGGTGTTCAGGATTCCCAGTTGACCCCTGAGGTTAAGATAAGCTAAAGTCAAATAACATGTGGGATAAACTGACCTGAAATTCCGGGCACCCAAAGAGAGTTTTTGACTTTAAACTCCTGTATTTTGTTTCTTTTTCAGTCCTGCCTAGGGATACCACCTCCCTCTCCCACATGGATGCTGACTGACACAGGTGAAGACTTCAGCCATCTTTCCAATGGGTCCACTGAAAGCACTCAGGAGCAGATGGCCCCAGCTGGAGAGTGGAGCAGGAGCACAAAGGCCAGAGCCATGTAGCCAAAAAGGAAGATGGGGTGAGAGGGATAGCATCCCTTCCCTGTCCTACACAGGACAAGCCTTGTGCACTGAGCAAGGTACAAATCCTGTGGGAAAACCAGTGTATGATCCTGCAAGCAAGGGCTGCTCCTGAAGTTGTGTGTGGACAAGCTTAATTAATTCTGTCTCTTCATAACTTTTTTTTGGTGCTTGATATTTGAACCTTGCTTGCAGTGCAGTAATGCAGGGAGGGAGGCGAGCGTATGTGAGCGAGTGAAAGTGGTGTCAGCATTTTGATTAGAACAAGGTTTCCATTAGATGCAGACACATGTCCAACCTGGTACCTGTTTGTTTCCAAGCAATGCGAAGGCCCACTCAGTTCAGAACACTTCTGGGGGCCCAGGCTTTTAATAGCATGTAATATTAATTTCTGGCAACAGATGAGAGTTAATATATTGTGTTTAAATCTGGGATGAGTTGTTGACCAGCTGTGGTCTGTGTGCAGAGATATCAAATGCTTTTCTTTGGATAATGTCAGTTCCAGCCTGCAAAGCACATGTGGGTCAGAGGGAGGACTGCAAAATTAACCCATTTAATCTTATGGGCCCATGTCTCTCCTGCAGAGCATTTGGTGCAGTTGTCCTCTAATGATTTAAGCATTTCAGAAAGTTCTGGGTGAGATGGCTCCTTTTTCAGTGCAGCATGTCAGTCAGTGCTGGTGGGAGGTTTCTGCCCTTCTGTCTGCACCAGAGAGGTAAATTAGGTAAGCAGAGGCATGAATTATTTGCATGAAACTGAGGTGGTGAATGTCTTATCTCAACAGCAGAAAAGGAAATGGTTCTCTATAGATTATTAGTTACTGAAAAAGCAAAGGCATGTCTTTTGTTGCCACCATACCACTGGTCTGACTGTTGAGTAGATATGGATCAATATATCCCCTTCCTCCTCAACCCCCTTGCTCTTCACATTTTCACTTAGGCTGAGGTGAAGAGGTTTCACTTTAATTTATGTCATTCTTGTATTGCCAAATGGCATGCCAGCGCAACCGATCCGGGTGTGATCTGACTCTCTGTTGTGTGCTCTCACATGCAATCCCCTCGTGGGAAAATGCTGAGAGAAAATGGAAATTTAAGCTGTGCACCTAGCCACTGTGGTTTTTTGGGTTTTTAATAGTGCTTCGTTTGTAAGGTCCTTCGGGCAGAGAGAGTTTGTGTTGAGTTCAGGGTAGTCATAGCCCATACGTGAGGATTTCTAAATATTATGATATTGCAGATAGTACTGTAAGCAACTTGTTCTCTCTATGAACAACAAACTACATGCAGTTACAGATCAGACGATCTCAAAACAAGGTACAAATATTAGTCCTACACCACAGCCTGAACAAGTCTTGTACCTATTCTACAAATGAGTCGGGTGCTGTATGGGAAGGTCAACTGACTTGTTCCAGACCTCACTGCTAGTTAGTGGGGGTACCAAAACCAGAACACAGCCATCTTGGCTCCAGGGTCCTTGTTTTTTGCTTAGCTCTGGCCTTGAAGTACCAAAGTTTTTAGATTAATAATAAAAAGTTTGTCTTTAAACCTCCATTGTTTGGTAAGTTTGATCTTGGATATGTTCCCCTGTGTAGATACTCATCACTGCCTTAGTGTTTAGATTGATCTAAATAATTATACTGAAAATTAATTTTTAAAAAATATAGTAAGAATGGCATCAACTGGTATTCCCACACTTAAACACCCCGAACCTGGGGTAAATGAGAACCTGTAACTGAGCTCTGTGTCTGGGTCCATCTCTTGGTATATTTTTGAAGTCAGACTCACATGGGGTTGAGGCATTTCCTTGCGGCTAATGGATGCAGAGGGAGATAATGGGCAAGAGTCCAGTGGCAAAGAACTGAGATTTAGCATGTTCAAGTCTAACAAGGCACTTATAGTGTTTTGCAGGGGTGTGTGCTGCTTCAGGAAATGGGTTTAATGGTCAGGGAGGGCCCTTGTTTTCCAGCCTCCTCATTTTGGATGAGTAGCTAAGATTTTGAAGGAAATTGAAGAGCACTCTGCCTCCATTTAGGTTTTTCCCCTCCGCTCCTCAGCCTGCCTCTCTGTAGGGTGCTCACTAGCAGGTTAAGGGTAATCCTGCCCTACACAGCAGAAGGGCCTGAGCCATATTGCCCGTGCTCAGCAGATCTTGAACCACTTGCACCCGCAGCCACTCTTTCACCTCATCTCCTGGGCTGCTTTTTGAGGTCAAGCAAGACCAACTACAGCGCAGCAAACAACACAGTCATTCCTGAATATTGTATCTGAGGGGATTACAAACTCAAGCAGATCTGAGTGAGGAAGGAAATCTGCACATAGTTGCTATGTAGGTCATAACTTCATCTTAGAAATCCTCAGGTATTTTGTGAACAAGTCTCCCAGTGATTTGTGGCATGTGACTCCCAAGGAGGGCAATAGGAACCGGGGTATCCCCTGGGAGCTATGCTGAGCTCCTCCTGAATGGCTCCTCTCAGTCACAGCCCATGTAGGGACAGCGGGACAGCCAGTACAGACACTGGTGTGTAGTCTAAAAGCTGGATGTTTATAGCAAACACATGTAAAGATAGCAATGCTCATTTGGAAATGGACTGCACAGCTGGGCACAGGGGTTATTGTTGAGACCACTAGCCTTTGGAGCCAAACTAGAGCTGCTTCCCAAGGGCCGTGGATGTGCCTGCCCTGCCCTTCCCTTGCTGCCTTCTCTGATCATGGCCACAATTTTGGTCAGGGGCTTGTGGCCAGTCTTGCTCAGGGCCAGCCCAGGGAAGAATGGGGATGGGCAAGCGCCTCCTGGAGCTGCCCAGTTTGTAGCTGCCAGGCTGGGCCCCCAGTACTGGGACATCAGTGCCAGGGAACAGGGCTGAAGCAGGATTTTAGGGCAAAGGGGATGTAGGAAAAGAGCCCCAGCCCTGGGATCCTGGCTCTGCTAGCTGGGGTTCTGGCTTGGGCCTCTCAGGGTGGCACCGACGTTGTGGCTCTCGAGGTGGCTTATTGCCCTGCCGATTGGGTTGTGAGGGTTTTGGCAGATTGGGATGCTCTGCTGAGAAAAGGCCCTCTGGTTGTCACCTCTCTCGCTTCTCTGTGCTTAAAGTGTATTTTTCTCAGTTTGCAGTGTCAGGGGGCTGGGTGCACTGTGAAGCAATTTGGATTCTGCGTTGATAAGGCGAGTGCAAACTGTCCCCACAGCTCTCGAGAGCAGAATCAAACTGAAACTTACCACTCAGAGTAGAAAGCACATAACACCCACAGCTACAGACATGCACAAATTGCTGCAATAGAGGTTAGAAAAGGAGCCCTGTTCTGCACCCTCTGGTCTCATTAAAAACATGCACACAACACCAAATCTTCACTGAATGACTACAAGCACCAGCACATGTTACCTCCTAAACACCCAACTTACTTGTAATGGCTTATTAAAAAGGCAAATTTTCACTTTTCATGTCTTCTTGCTCCCCTTAGCACCTGGTTGCAGTTTCTACAACATTTTTAACTTCTGGTTTTTTCATGACTGGTTGTGAGTAAAGTGAGACCTCCCTGGGACACCACCCAGCCTGGTTAACTGGGTCCCCACCTAGGGACATGGCTCCAGTGTGGCTGGAAGAAACCAAACTTCCCCCTCTTAGTAAACCATTTCTGCAAGGGGCTTTGAGGTTTACAAAAAGAGCAGATCTGGTCTGTAAAGATGTACAGAACCTGTCCCTTAAAAACAAAAGGTCATCTGAATACACAAGGTAGACTAAGAAGGTGAAGGTGGGGAAAAAAATATTTCCTGGGGTTTACAGAGAGACAGTTCTCACACAGAAAATTTTGCCATAGGAAAGCTGTAGGGAGACTGGGAACTATAATATCCAAGCAATCACACACAAAATGCTACCTGCCACATTCCTCTTCCTGCCCAAAAGCTGACCACTGCTTTGCTCATTTAAGTTAGGATTTAGTGTGTAAAACTTAACTGGTAAAGGCAGGAGCATTGGGTCTCCCTAACCCCAAGACCGGTATCACATTGTGACAGCTGTCCTCAGCACAGATAAACTGGGAAAGAAGTTTTCAGACTCTGATTTTCCTGTGTGTGGTTTCAGTATTGCAGGAATTGCTTCTCTTCCCAGTGCAGTGTGGCCACTTTGGGGCAGGAATGCTGTAAGGAATCTCACTCAGTCCTTGGATAAGGAAATGATCAAGGACTTGCTTATTCACAATTAATGGAGAAAAAGAGCTGAAAGCCTTTATTAATCATTGCACAATAAGGAAGTCATACTGGTTTTGCTCCCTTCAGTAGGGCTATTTGGTCACACCTACCTAAGTGGTTTGGCATCCCAACCATCTCTCCCCAGTGCATCCAAGAAGGAGGAGGAGGAGGAGGAAGGAAGGGCCACTGCACCCAAATGTCACCAAGGTGCCTGGCTGACAGGTCACAGGGAAGAGAGAGCTCTGAGTGTCCATCTCCCTTTCCTGAAGGGCCAGGCATCTCTTTTTAGAGATCTCTGCCCAGAGCACACACCAGTGCTGCCTGTCCCCATGCTTTGGGCACAAGTTTCTGCTCCAAGCCTTGGTGTCAAAAAGGAGCAGAAATTCATGCATGCCCTGTGCCAGAGTTTCCCTCTGCCAGCTGCAAGGGTCTCCTGCCAGGGAGGGTCAGCTCTTGGGGGTGTGTGCCACCCACCCAGTCACTGCAGATCCTTGCCCCACTCCTGGGCTTCTGCTCCCTTGTTTACCTATCGTGGCAGCCAGTCTGTGTAACCCCCAGCTCCAGAAAGTAGTTTGTGGCTAGATGTGATGGCTGGCAGGTGCCTCTGAAGTGCCAAGAGACAGATGTTCAGGCTCCAGGCTTTGGCTGGCACAGGGAGCTGTACTGCCCTGCCCTAGAAAAGGGTGCTGTCTCAGGGGCCTTTCCTGGGTGAACTTGTGCAGGCTGGAGTTTGTAGAGCTGAACAGCTTGAGCCAGCAGAGCCCGTGCTGCCTGGAGGTGGAAAGCAGCATCCCAGGCAAACCTGGGCCGGGTTTTCCTGTGTAGAGCACCACTGAACCAGTGCCAAGCTGCAAGCTCTCAGGGAGGAACTAAGGATACTTTGGCTTTGAAGCAGAAGGCAATGTCTGCTTGTACACACCTCCAAGCAGACACCTGACCCCTCTGTCATGGCACAAGAATACAACTTTGCATCAGAAGGCAGCACTCGGGCTGCAGGGTCTCGGTGAGGCTTAGTGGCCCCTCTCCCATTTGGCTGCCACAGTGAATTGCTGGGAAATGTTCCCCAATCTCTTAAAAATGAGTGAAAGTAGAGTCATGCAGCGTGTTGGAAACTCTACCATTGATGGCAGTAGGTACAAAGGTGGCCTCGACTAGTGTGCAGATGTGCTCTTGGCCAGCTCTTCCATGTGCTGCCTGTGAGAATGGGAAGGGCAGCAGTCATGTTGGTTGCAGGATGGGTCTGTTTCAGCATCTCATGAAAAATTAAACACTTGTGATTTTGGGAAGTGCCACATCTTTGACAAAAGCTCTTGTTTTTCTGCTGTTCAGATGAGACTGTGCTGAAGTTGCCAAAATGTCAGCCTGTGCCCCCCACATCCCAGGCCAGGCAGCTGCCTTTTCCCTGCCAGCCTACCCCAACCGTGCGCAGAGGAGGGAAACCTCCCTCTCAATGCCAGGGCGGCTGCTTTGATGCTGTCAGTGAGTTTTTCTTTAGCCACCATGACAGCCTGTGTTTTGCAGATACCTGCCCCATGATGGGTACATTCCTCAGCCGCACCGCATCCACTCAGCTCCGGCTCATGCAGTAATTAGCCAAGTGTTTCCTGGCTGCCTTTAATTACAGCCACAACTATTTCCCTCACTCTAATGTAACACCTCTGAATGACAGCAAGGGTTTTGGGCCGCATCCCACACGGTCCCAGCACGTGTTGAGACGCGGCCGTGCACTGGCAGACACCGATTTGAACCCAAAGGGCTCATACCCCCTCAGTGAGTCACATTTTTCATTTTCGACCTCAAGGCCATAATTGCCCACACTGGGAATTAGCGGTGTCTCCCCAGTACCCAGCCGAGAAGCACTGTGCTTTATAAACCAGCCAGAAGGGCAGGATCCTCCCTGTATCTGTGCTTGAGTCTATCTCAGCTGTAATTTGCCCTGTCCTGTGGCAAAGCAGCTCAGCTGGCAAGGCCACATTGCCCAACACGTTCGGCCCCTCAACATTTTCACACTGACGGCAGCAAGATGGGCGTCAGGCCTGCCCGCCCACAGGCGGCCAGCGGCTCCGTGCTGGGGCACGCGGTCTCGCACGGCTGCGCTTTGTGGCAGCTCCCAAGCTGATGAGCTTTCCCCCCTGCCCCTTGCTAACGCTGTTGTGGTTATCTGGCCTGGTGGTGGTGGTGTTGCCATGGCTGAATCCCGCTGTATTGCTGCTCAGAGCACACGCCGTCAGCGGCTCCCAACCGGCTTGGGGGCTGCCAGAAACCAAGGCAGCAGCTGCCGCGCTCGGCCTCGCGAGGCTGTGATCTATAACGTGCATTGTCTTTTTATGTAATGTGTTTTATTAAACATCTTCTAAAGCTTACAAGTGTCCCCAGGACATAACTCTCCAGCACAACGTAACGCTTTGCCAAGTAATGAAATATGATTTATGGCGGTAATGGTTATCCTATGTTTTTTTAAAAAAATTATTACAGCAATAGCTCTGTCGAATATAGGAATATAACATGCTGCATTTGGCACGTTTATGACAACAGTGCTCTGGTTTTCTTAACTCCACAGTTCGCTTTTGGCAGTATTTCAAATTCTTGAGACAGATGTTTAAATGAATTTTTTTAAGAGGACAGTGAAATACTTTTAAAACATCATACGGCGCTGAGTGTCTCAATATGCGCAGGAACGTTATTTCTTTAACATTCAGGTAGGGCAGGGCAGCACATGGCCTCTCTGGTTTAGATCTCACGGTAAATGATGGAAGTAGCAAATGTTGAATTAGCTTTCTGGGGCATCCTGGCCTGCTGTTACTCTTGGGCTGAGGTGGGGAGGGAGGGGTGGACACTTGACCTTCCCCTGGATTTAGTGCAGTGTTCACATCTCCTTTGTGAGCACTTACAACAGATCCACGTTTGTTTTGAATGCAGTTCCCACCATGCTGAGACAGGATTAAGTGGTCTCACACTGACATTTTGAGTGTGTCATTGTGGTCCTGGTGGTTAGGGTTTCAGGCCAGAAATGACAACCATTTGGAAAAATGTAAATGAGAACCCTGGTCACATATCTCTGAGGCAGATAGCATTCAAGTATTCCCATTGAAACACTGAAAATTCTTGACTTTTTTTTTTTAAAAAAAAGGTACTGGCTGAGGAAACCTCTGTACAAAATGAAGCCAGGGTATTCAGCTCTGGCATTGCCGTTTGCAGCTTTCAATGAGGGAAAATCAAAACCCACAAAGGCAGGAGTCAGCATTGCTGAAGACACCATCGCCCTCGGTGTACCAGCGCTGGCGCCACAACCAGGCTGCGCACCCAGTTGGTGCAGAGAGATTGAAGACAAGGGAAGCGTCGGTAAAGCAATGAACACTTATATTTAATTTACATTTGACAATTTGCACATAAATAATGATGTAAACCAATACGTAAACATATGATAGTTTGTTGTTCTAGCAAAGTAAAAAGCCTGTTAACTTTGGTCAGAGTCTTTCTTAAGAGAGACAAAAAAACCCCCAAAAACACTGTTGATTGTTGCTACATTCACATGTAAAACGTCTAAGGGGAGGGGGAAACAGTAAAGAGAAGTAACAATTCTTAAAGCTGATGCATATAAATTCTTGTAAATTTTGTATCAAATACAAGAAAGCACTACAGGCAATAATAGGAAAAGTGTGTGTCCAGTGACAGAGTAGTGATACTTTGGTTTATCCTACAATTAAGTACTATATTTATGAACTATTGCTACATTTAAAAGATGTCAGCCTCACAATTTGCAGGAGTGGAAATGTAATGAACTGGAGTCCTTCAAAAGCTGTGTTGAGACACTTGTATTTCAGGATTGTTTGTTTTTTTAACAGAAGGCATTAAAATGAAGTTTGCTGAAAAAAAAGACCACCAAATCCTGAATTGTTGAGGTGGACTTCTAATAATTTTTTTAAGAACATAACCAGACAAAAAGGGATACATGGAGGGGAGGTGTGTAATAATGCTACTTATGTTCGTGTGAGTTGACTGTGCAACTCGTTAGTGGCAGGGAACAATGAGACAAGGCCCTTGTCCCACCAGACTTCCATCCTGCCCTTACTGTGGTTTGTGACCACATCACGCACGGGGTCATATTTGGCTTCAAGTTCTTTCAGTTACATTTTCTGGCTGTCTGTTGACTGACCACCAGCCTTCTTCCCCCCCAGTGCAGACTGCCAGGAGAGCAGGGGACTGAAGGAGCCCTGGCCTGCAAACAGGGTCATTCCCACCAAATTCACTGAGATGCCACAGGTGGATGCATGATGATGTCATTCACATGTTTGCAAGTTCCGGCTTCGCCTTCAGCTGTGCGTGTGTATTTGCAAGTGATAAATGCCTTGGTACAACCTTCTGGTTTTGAGGTCATTGGTTATTTGCAGAACTGGGATAACATTTGATTTTCACACTTAGATGAAAAATAGGTTTTATTACATGGTTTGGCTCACAACTTAAGTGGTATAAATATATATACATATACATATATCGTATAATGGTATAAATATATCTATAAATATACATGTATTCTTTGCTACACCTCAAACGTCACCATATCATCTTTGGGCTTAGCAAAACAAAAAGATAAAAGGATGTGCATTCTATCTTTCCCTGTGCACATTTTGGTTTCTTCTCTAAAGTAGCAAAGCATTTAGGTAAAACAGCATTGTCTGCACCACTGGACACAAGCACTGAGGTAATTGTTGTTCAACAACTTTGCAATGCCCTTTTCTTCTTTAATTAAATTAACCACAAAATGTACAAACACAAATACTGAGAAAAATCTGAGTCGTACAGGAAGGAAGAAAAAAAAATGTATGTGCCAGGAAAGGACTTTGTTCCCCACTTCTACCCAGGCAAAGCGGGAGAGAAAAATACAAGTAAAACTGAACCCCTTCTTTCTCAGGGAATCTGACCATCTTTTTTTTTTCATCCCTGGAAGGCTCTGGCCAAAAAACCCCAAAATAAAACAAAATCAGAAGAAAGAAATCTGCCCAAACCCCCCTTTTAGGCAGAATAATATTTGTGTCTTTGCTTTTAAACTGCTTTTGGAAACAAAAGAATGTAAGTGATATTTTATTTTGGAAAAGTCACTTTAAGCTCATGTGTTCCTTTGGTCTTAAAGTTACATGACAATGTGTGGGGCTGGAACTGTGTTCTAAAAACCTGTGGTATTGTCCATGGCAGGTCAGTGTTTGCTGTGCCATATCTGTTCCAGGGAGAGCTGCAGGTAGAAGAATCTTTCTCCTCTCCTCAGAGGGGCAGGAGAAGAAGTTTCTTCCCTGCTTGCTGCTACTCTGGGTTGTTGGTTTGCTTTTTTTTTTTCCTTTTCAATTCCCAGTGGGGTGATTTGCTCATGAAAGTACACAGCATTTCTTTTCAAACCAACAGATCTAGGATTCTGTATGTCACATGTCCAACTTTGGCAATATGAAAAACCACATTTGTTTAAAAGACATTGGTACATAAAACACATTTACTGAAACCCTAATCTTAGGTTCTTAAAACAGATGTGCAGAAAAAAAATATCTACAAAGAATGGCCATAAAACAAAAAATAAAAATATTTAAAGTAAAAATTACAATGAATTTTTCCAGTCATTGTAAACATTTTCCTAATTATTGCTTTTAGAATGATTAATTGCATAATAAATTATGAAGTACTATCATTGAAAAAATAATTATGGATAGATGATTGTCTCTTAGTAACTGGCGAGGCAATGCACAGTCCTTTGCCCCTTTTTATGCCCTGAGAAAACAGTAACTTTGGAGTTCCTTCTTTCAGCTGGAGAGCGTAGGGAGACTACTGTAAGCCAAGATTGCTTTGCAGCATTGAAACTATGTACAAGCAACTGCTACAGGCACCCTGACTTGCCAAGTCATAAATAAAAAAAATCACTTTGCCAAAAAGTCTTAAGGGTCCATTGGTTCAACTGTTTCTTGCTTGACCTTTACAGGTAACAGAGGTAGTGGGTGACCGTGAGGCAACTTCATAACTGACATATCTGACGACTCGTAAAGGTTGCATCCTGAGGAGATAAGCCCATTTCCCAGGTTCCTCTGTAGAGAGACTTTCAGATTGGCTCCTTCCATTTCCCTCCTGAGTATGGTCAGTATATCCTTCTCCACGATCGACGTTAAGTCGATATTGTCCTCCACTTCTTCCAGCTTGTCAGCATTGTCACTGATGTCGAACTTCTCGATCTCCTCATTGATTCGGTTCAGGTCCTCCATGGAGAGGCCGGAGGCCGGGGCCACGGGGCAGTTGCCCTTCAGGTGGACCTGGAGGCTGCAGAGGTGAATGTAGCTCTTGTGGCAGTGGATGCATTTATGGGGGCGTTCCCGGGTGTGGAGACGCTTGTGCAGCTTCAGGTGCACAAACTGGGTGAATTTGGCTGGGCAGAGCTTGCACTGGTAAGGCTTCTCTCCAGAGTGGAGCCGCAGGTGGGTTTTGAGATTGCTGGTGCTGCTGAACCGCTTGTGACAAACCTAATGTGGGGGGTGGCAGAGAAACAGTGAATGAGTGGGAGGCGATTTTATGGTTTAAATCACAGACACCTAGGAGGAGACGGCAGGATGAAGCAGCAGCTTTCTATATCTTCACACTTTCTCACCAAGGGAAAAAAATCCCCACCTTTTTATTTAAATATTGCTGAATGTCATTTTGAGTGTGGCTGATGGCACAACTGTATCACGCAGGTGTTGCTCTAGCAGGCTGCAGGCAATCGTGCTGTCTCACAGACGCTGCTGCACCAGAGCTGGGCCTGGCTGTGGTGCAGATTCCAGCCCTGAGCAGCCAAGGGTTTGTCCCTCAGCCCTCCCTGCACACTGTAGGAGGTGTGCAAAGCCCTGCCATCCCTTCGGCCTCAGAAGGAATCATCTCTCTCTCTCTCTGTGTTACATACCTGACACTCGTGGGGTTTTTCTCCCGTGTGTACCAGATAGTGCTTCTGTAGGTGAGCCAGCTGCGTGAAGCCCTTATTGCAAGTCTGGCATTTAAATGGTCTCTCTCCGCTGTGTACTCGGAGGTGCACCTAGGGAGAGACAAAGCAATTAACAATTTGCAGTTTCCAGTACTACAACAAAAGTGCTTTCAGATGTTTCCTAAAGTCAGCGGAAGAGTCCCATTGCCAAAATACAATGTTATCTAGTTAATTAGGTGGCGTCAGTATTAAAACACACAACCACGCTTTCTTGCTGAGGGATGCTGTATTAAGCCCAGACGCATAAACAGCCTAACAAGCAAGGGAGGCCTGACCCTGCTTTTCCTCGAAAACCTACAGGGAGAAATCTGAGCCTTCAAAGAAGGCTCCTGTCTTACTCTCCACTGCCTACCTTCAGATTGGAGAGCTGGCCAAAGGTCTTGGAGCAAACATTGCATTCGTACTTGATCTTCCCATTCTGCTTTTTCAGTGGGTACGGGAGGGTTTTGTAACCGGTCACATTCCTCTTACTTTTAATGAGATTCATGGCTTCTTCACCGCCGGTGGCAGCCAACACCACTGAGGTAGGTTTAGGTTGCATTATGTGTTCCGAACTGGCTGCTGTACCAGCGGTGGGGGACCCACTGGTAGGGCTGCATGGCTTGTCCTTCATGCTGGCAGCAGCGCCCGTGATAGAGAAGGCACTGTTGGGTGCTGGTATGAGGAAGTCTCTTGGATGATCAGGCTGCAGCAGTCGACGGCCTCCTTCACTGGGCAATGAGCTGGGGAGCGTGGTGGGGTTGAGCATGTGGTGGGAAAGGCTACCTCCACTGAGCAGGTTGCCATAAAGGGGGTACATCCTTGGGAAGAGATTGAAATTGTTGATGCCATTGATATTGTTCAAAGCGCTCAGGTTATTACAGCTCATATTGAATGGAGGTAACAGGAATTTGGGGTAATGGGGGTTATAGGATGGTAGAAAGGCAGGTGAGAGGTGGCCAGGAGGTGCATATCCAGGATAAGACCCCAATCCTTCTGAGCCATATGATCCGTTCAAGTAAGAGTATGGCTCTCTGTGCTCTTGGGAAGTAGGTGCCAGAGGCGAAACTGTGACCCCCGGACTACTGTGAGGGCTTGAACTTTTTAAACTTTGGTCTGGGCTGCTCCTCCCAGAAGGACTTGGTGTAGTAGATGCCTGGATGGGTGAGTGAGTAATGTAGCTGGGTCTGTCTATGCCGTATGCTAAGGAGGCTTTCAGATAGTCTTCTGGAACATGAGGTCGGATTGGGTAGACAACTCGAGGGAAGAAACACCTCTCCGGGCTATAGTTCTTACGTAAATCATCCAAGTCTTTTTCTGGAGTAACTGGTGAAATGTTGGTCTGAAAGAAGTCTTTTCCTTTAGGAGGATTGGATTCCATTTTCAGGATTTCTTTCACACTGTGCTCCTTCTTTGGGATGCTTTTCTGATAAAGCTCATCTTTATCAGAGCTGTGCTGCTTTGGATTAACGTGGGTTTGTGCTGAAATACAAAGACAAGATAATGATTATTTAGATATGTCACCGGCATTATCTCTTTGCAAAACAGAATCTAGCCCCTACAAGTTTAGTGGGAAGGAAGGGCTACTCTTAGAGATGAGCAATCATTCAACTTGCCAGAAAACTAATTGTTGTGTGAAGAAATGCCTGCTGGTATTAAGTGTTAATAAAAAGCATTGTTAATTTAAGGGATATCGACCAGTACATAGAGATCTGGATGATGATGCACTTGCAGAGTGCCAGCCTCCACTCCACAAACTGATTTCACCTTTCTTCCCCCTTAAATTTGCCTAGGTTCGCTGTTGAATGTCTCTTTAAGCAGTATTTCTAATAAATGTGGTAACGAGCATTTGTTCACAGTACAGGTTTAACTGAAGGCCTTTGCAGAACACAAGCTCCCAGAAATGTTCCTCAGTAAAATAACAAGGCATGACAAATCGGGTTTTGCCAAACCGCAGCAGTCACTTCACCAGCCAGTTCAATTACTTACAGTACCAAAAAAACCATGGCTGGCTAGGATGAAAGCCTTCTTCAAAGAGAAGGTATTCTCCATCAGTAAACAGATCATTACTCATTAAATATACTGCTTAGGAACATCTACAACAAAGCAGACTATTTACTGCAGATTTCTGTGGCATTCAGTCTATGCAAAACTCCTCTGCTTACAGCTGTATTTTATAAAAAAAATGCTGAAGCAAAGCAAAAGAAAGCAAGACTGCTTGGCTCCAGCTTAAGTTGAAATGTGCTTTAAAAAAAAAAGGGAAAAGAAATATGTATTTAGAAGGAAATAGAAGCTAGCATACATTCATCTCAGTTCAGCACATACTCTATTTATTTGTATTCAAAGACCTTGCTGTCTGGACATAATACAGTCTTAACAGCACACTGAAAGATGACTTCAGTAGAAAAACATATCTGCCTTTATCTTTGTTACATAATCTTGATTACTTGTAAGATATTTTTTTATAGGGGGAAAAACTACAAGGTTTCATAATCATAGTTAGTTAGTGCAAGGCTTCCCATCAGGAGATACAAGCCAACACCAGTAGGTACGTGACTCAAAAATACTGCAGTCCTTTAGAAACGTTTCTGGTTCCATGACTGACTGTTCTTACTTCACTATCTGAGGTGAGAAACAGTTATTTCTGATTTTTGGAGGATCATCTGAACCAAGTGAGGAATGTGAGAACAGGCAATGACCACGCCTCTTTCAACACAGATTCTTTGCTTCACTATTCACTACCCTGATGGAATCTATAATTTGGCAACATTACCCTATAAGGCAAAGAAACAGCCATTTATTAAACCTATCCAAGAAAACAGCTGCTTTCAAAGCATGCTCCTACTCACAGCAACCCACTTCACAGTAGCATCTTTTTGAAATGGCATCAGACTAGTAACAAGCAAATTTAGTTTGAGATTTTTGAGTAGTTTGTATATTTTCAAGCTCCAATGAAATGCAATTGAACACAGTTAAGTTCAATTAAAATATTTATGATGAAACTTAAAAGTGTTGTACAGCAAGCATATGCACACATAAGCACACAGATAGCTTCCCAATTACTTCTCTTGGTGTCCAAAGTTTAATGCAGAGCTATATCAAAAATAAAGTAATAACATGTTGTGTTTTCTGGCTTTAAAAAGCATCTACTTTCTTTGGTAATTTTGTCTGTACTCCTGAACTGGTAACTCATTTTCTAAATGTTAACCAGATTTTTGGGCATAGCACAGAGGTCCTACTAGGTACAAGAAGCTCCACAATGGCACTGTGGATAATATTATCTGTATCTTCTTATCAGCTGCCTTTCACCACAGCAATGTCTCAGAGCAAACATTCCTGGTGACACTATCAGCATCGGGAAGTATCAAGACCAGGCAGCATTGAAAACTGGACAGGGGGGTGGGAGGCAGGACTTGTGAAGCCTTGCAGCAGGAAAAATAAATAAATACCACCTTATCAGGCCGGTATCAGTTTCTCAGTGGGGTCTGTCAAGCAGGAAGTTCAAATTGACACTTTTCTCTTTTAAAGAAAAAAACCCAGGGGGAGGGGAAGAGGAAGGAGAAATGCTGGTGGTGCTGGAAAAGTGATAGAGAAACTGGGGCCACTTCAGCTGGAGAAACAGCTCCCACTGTCACAAGGTTAAACACGAGGGTGGTGATGTACGTGCCTTATGTGCAGGAGCAAGCCCAGGAGTGGCAGAAAGGAAGCTCATGCAGAGATCGTAACTTTCTTTGTGCAACAATCCCATGCTCTCTCTTGATTGACTAAAGATAATTTCTCTTTTCTTCCCTTCTGAATTTTCCCAGTAAAGCTGTCCCTCCTACTAATTTCCATATGTAGACATGTAGAAGTTGTGATATTTAAAGAGATTATTTTTCAAGTCTAACTGTGACAGCTCTCTTTAGTTTGCAAGCTATCTTTGGTCCACAAATCCCCTCTTGGCTTTTTCCCTTATTACCTGAGCACAAGGGACACTTGGGAACACCAGAGAGATCAAAACATAAACAAGTGTGTCAGCACTGTGTAAAATAAGAGAAAGTAATGTCCGGGGCTAAGGAGAGGTTCTTAAGTTTTATACTGAAGGTGTATTTAAACCGGGGCTGAAACTGATAGAGAGGTTTACAACCTTTCTTGTTGCTCTGAAAGGAGACATACTTCAAAGTTAAAGAGATATATTTCTTATAAATGGATTTTTTTTGAACTTAGATTTTTTACCCATCAGAATGTCTCCCATTCACTCTTGAAATGAATTTCTCCTCCCCACCCCCATATACACACACACACATACATATAAATAAATAAATATATATATACAGTAAATATATATACAGTAAATATAGGCACATACTCTTCCAAGATCTGTCTAGTTTCTGTGGTCAGAGAGACACAGAAAAGAGATTCACGACAAAGCAAGAATGGTGCAGCTGCATTTTTAAGTTACTAATCTGGGGGTGGGGGGGGGAGGAAGGAAAAAAAAACCCAGATGTGCCTCTTGAGGAGCCTGATCCACTTCTAACTGAGATCAACAGATTATTTGCTCAGATCTGAGATTAGTGAGCGCGTGCAAGAGGAAAAAGGACAAAACTCCTGATACTTTTAAGTATTAATAAAACTTGGGTGAAGCAGCTGCCTGAAGTCAGTCCAATGTGGGTGTTCCAGCTACATACTGCTGCAGAGCTACAGACTTTGCTCTCGGTTCTTGTGCTCTGAGCTGTAGCATGAGAAACATTTCATAAAAACAATGATCTGTTCTTTTCTAAAAACTTGAAAAACGGTTGTAGGCAGACAGTAACTTCAACAGTAATTTCAGGAGTGAGATGGTACTGAACACGTCGAGTGGTGGAGCTTAATTATGCCGATTCACATTTTCGATCTAAATTAAGCACCTCTTTTGCTAGTAGAAAGAGAACCTCGAAGTTGTGAAGCGGGCAAAACAAAGACTGTTTCCACTCAAAATGAGAATGGAGACCAACATTTAGAAGTACAAAATTTGATCATCTGTTTTCTAAATGTGTCCGTGGCACTGTGACATACCTTTGAAAACTTTTTGCTCAGAGAAGGTCTTTCCGGGAGCCTTCAAATAATTCTCAATACTAAGACAACTTCAGCCCCCAAATTCTGATTTTGTGAAGACAACCTCTCATATCATTTAAAAATCATTTTCCTGAGCCCTTTTGAACATTCCAGGAGGCATTTTTTTAAGCAAGTGCAGATGTTTCCTCTCAACCCAAACAGAAAAGCTTCAAAACCAGAAAGTGAAACTGCCCATAAACAAAAGGGAAAGCGAGCGACAGGGCTGAGCTAACGGCCAGCATGTCAGGGCCAGCAGGAAGAAGAGAAGAATAAATCGCATTTAAGAAAAAAGCATTAAAAAAGTTAATCTTCATAGAACCGGAAACATTTTAAATAATGTCTTGTTAAACCTGTTAATGAAACAAAAAGATTGCCAAATACTTTGTAAATATGCAAATTATCTTCCCCCAGCTTGAACTTTTTTTTTCTGAAGCTTGACCAAAAGATGTCACCTGCCTGTACTTGACTGAGGAGACAAACATGACATGAGCAGCAGGAAGTTGCATCATGTGATTGCAATATATGAACATTATTATCAAATAGTCATGCCCTGAGTCAATGCAATTGTTTGGATTTTGTTGGGTTTTTGTTGTTCGGTTTTGTTTTCTTTTCTAACTGTTACCCTCCCCACCCCTCCATCCCAAAATAATCCTCCCATGTTGAGGTAAGAATGAAATTCTAAACCATTTGGTACCGCCAAAGCAAATTTCCTCAGTGTTTGCTAAATAAAATATCACAAACTAAAAGACAATCTGAAGGAGCAGTTGATGAGGTTAAGCACATTTAACAAATTACCGAAAATTTATTTTTAGCAGAATACAGAAATCTTGTGCCACCATACTTAAAACTATTTACTTGACAATGGCACCATCTGAAGGTGACATCTCAAATCTTGACAGAAAATATCAGGGGCCTCAAAACAGGCAGGAAGGGAATGACACTTGAGTTTCCAGCACTGGGATAATGTGGAGTCTTGCCTCTACCACTATTGGGCAACTCCTTGCAGGCACTTCAACATCCATTTGAAGTTACGTAGTTCCACTCAGAGCTAATCATGGCCGTGAAGGTAGGTGTGTGCTCCAGCGTCTGAAGGACTGGGTCAAAGGCCCCAATTCAGGAAAACACAGAGGACAGGGTTAAACCCACAACTAAGTACATGCCTAATTGCTGTCTTGCATCTGGATGCTTTCCTTCTGCGGCACAAATGAGCTAATGCTGGGGAAGTTACCTTTAATTTGAAAGTTTGCTGTTACAGAGGCAAGTAGATGTTACATGTGGGTGTGTAAATACATTTATGCTCTAAAGTGGTAGTTCTCTCATTTTTGAGGCCACTAATTACAGGAAATAAAGCCAGAGAAATTCCCTGATACATTTTTCCCTGGAGGCCCATCCTGCTCTGGTGCTTAAAGAGGAACTAAGGTGCTGAACTCTAAGGCTGTGATCCCCAAACCCTTGAGGCACTTAAAGCAGCTGCCTATATTTTAAGTTGGCAAGACTGGAAGGTCTCTGTAGGTGTGTGTCCCAGGTGGCCTCTCCTGTGCTGGGCAGTCAGCCAAAGGACGACTCTTCCAAAGCCTCCCACGGGCACCAGTGTGCACTGCACACCCAAGACACAGTGAAGGGAGAGATCTGGGTGCAACGCACCATGGCGACTGGCTGCCTCCTCCCCACACCAGCATGTATCCCATGGGAGGAGGCCCTGACTTCAGCCTGCCTCTTGGGACCTGGACCCCAGCTTTCCCTCCCTCCTCCTCAGCGGGTGCCAAAACCAGCAGCCACAGGCTGGGAGAGGTGGTGATGCACCCCTGCTCTTCTGAGGGAAGCCATACCGCTTTAAACACCAAATTATTAGCAATCCATTTGGCTGGAGAGGACTTTCCTGACTTCCTAGCAGGCTGTGGGGGGAGGGAGGGGGTCCCCTCAAACAAGGCTGTGTTCAGATATTTTGCTGGGCCAAAGCTCCACATTTGTAGCAGGTACAGGGTGCCAGCAAACTGGGGACAAACTCCTGCACTTGACTCATGGATGAATGCAATGTCAGGGTACCTTGGCCAGCCTTTGCGACAGAGAGAGAGGCTGGAGAGGCAGCACGATGCTCTCTAATTTTAGATTTAACTAGTGGCCTAGGAGAAAGGAGCAGAAGAAAGCTAAACAGTGCAGGCATTCACAGTAAACTCATCTGGTTCCAGTAGTAATGCTTGAAAAACCACTCCTGCTAGCACCATTGCTACAGGGACTTTGGCAAATAAGGATCTTTGGGAAACTTTGGGATTTTTCTTCCACATTTTTCAAAAGGCTAAATTTAGAAAACCTCAATCCTTCTAGTACCTGTAGGGTTTTTGGCCCATCTGCAGGCATTAGGCCTGAATGTGTTGCTCACAAGAATGAGAGGAAAAGAAAAAAAAAATGTGAAAAGTTTTTCTCATTTTCTGAACTGCTATTTTCTTTAGGTGGAAGGAGCTAACATAAAATTTCTAAATGGTTTGAATGTAATTATCTTTAAAAAAAGAGATGGATATCTATTTCAAACTCAGCATCTGGAAATACTGCAAAAATGAAGGCAGAACTACAAAACTGTGGCTCAGGTTCCCATTTCTTTTAATCCTTATATTGAGCCTACTACTTTTACTAAAATCAGTTATTCTTTCCACTAGCCACGTCCAGACACCCCTAGTTTTCACCTGATTAAGAGCAACCGGATAGAGTAAGAAACAATTTGCAAATACATTAACTGCTACTTCTACAAGGAGGCCTAAGGTGCCAGCAGATGCAGGAAACCAAACCTGCGTTGAACCTGTGTATCCTCCTAGCTAGTGGCCAAATGTGCCTGACTAGATTTTAGCAAATTCCTCATCCACCAGAGTCCTACATGCTGTTGTCTCATCTCACCTGCATGTCCCACTGAAAAGCCAACAGTTCATTATATTAGCAAATAAAACTGCATGGAGAGTGGTGAAATGACATATGTGCAGAGATGGCAGAATCAGTGAGATAGTTTTTAAACAGAGAATATAGCTGCATAAGACATTCCCTCCTTCTCTTCCCTCTGTCATTAGGAGACAAGTTTTCTTCTATTAATTTGTAGGGAAAGACAAAAAGCTAGTGAAAGGGTGACACCCACAGAGTATAGATGTACTTTTGATTCATCTGAATGTGTGATATAAGTTTTATAATATGGGATGACAGTTCTAATGATCCCCAAAGTAACACTGATATTTTATAACCCATTCCTTGTTGCCAAATAACCATAAATAGTTCTTTTTATTAAAAAAAAAAACAAAACCTGCTTGCAGTTTTTCCTTCACATTTCAGTGTAGTCACTGGCAGAAGGACAAAAAAATATTCTGCTCTATCTTAGAGCAGCAGCAGGGGAAGCAGCCTAAGAGTCCACTGAGAAGTCAGGAAGAATCTTTTCTTCTCTAGAAGGGGCTCTGGGTGAGGTGCCAGGCAGTGATTAAGCGAGAAGTAAAGCACCAAGGCTGGAAATAATCAGAAACCACAGAGGAACACAAACTCCTGGAAATACCTCTTCCCCCTGCTACCAGTGCTATTATTTTTGAACAGAAAATGAAAGCTGCAATATAAAGTCAAGAAATGAAGACAAAGTACACTGAGCTTAAAACACAAGTAACCAGATGAGAAGACCACAGGAGGTTTGCTCCCTTAGGATAAATAAGTGTACATGCAAGGCTCAAAGTGCATTATGCAGTAAACATGTATTTTGTCAGACACCTAGACAGAGTCATGGCACATTGCCACTTCCTGGTACAGTGAGGGCAGCCCTTTGGGAGCATGACTGGACAGCCTTTAGTATATGCTACCAAAGCTGACTTTTGCTCAACACACTGTGAGATCTGAAATTGGAAAGTCTGAGAGTGAACCAACAGCTATGGTTAGGAAGACAGAGGTCAGGTTGTCTGTCCAGAATTTCACCAGATAAGACTCAGATTGTAAACAAACAACTGCTCAGATTTAATAATCTCTTTCCATTTGGACAGGCACGGGGAACTCATTCTCTTGTGTTGGATTTTTTAATTCCCCTTTTCCACTCCCAGCTACCTCCTGTGACACAACAGATGATGCAGCTGTGTAATTATACAACTTATTATTAGATTGTATAGGCAGAAGAGACATTACTAGCATTCCTTGTTTATACTGTAATCCACTTACTGAGGTTCATCATTGTCAGCTCTCTGGAGGGGGGATAGTGCAGCCTCTCTGCAAAGTCTCGGCAATACCACACAAGCAGCTCCTGGTTGGCAGGGATGGGCTTGATGGTATAGAAGTAGATGTTCATTCCATTCTGACAAGCAGCCAAGTTCTGCTCCTGAACAGAGTAGCCAGGGTTTACATAACGCATCCAGTTGCTCTTGTCCTCGTTAAATCCATCAATGAAGTGGTGAAGTTCACCACTTGAATAGATCTGGAATAGAGAGGAAGTGCTTATGAATATATATCCACATATATAGGCACAATACTCAACATGTATGCATAGAGTCCAGAGGGGAAAAGTGATAAGCTCATTTTTTTTTTTTTTTAAGATGAGCATATATTACTGAAGTAGGAGTTCAAGCTGTGTTCCTGCCTTTCCAACAATTACATCCTCTGAGATAAGAACGTATTTAAAGGCAAGTCCACAGTCACCTTTTCCATTTAATCTTAGCCTGTGTCTCTGCTAGCTTGGGAAAACAAGACCCAAAATCTGAAATGCAGAGTACTCTCTCTGTGTGAAGAGTCTACCTTAGAGTCCTTTTCCTGGTGCTCTGATCAACAAGTGGGTGATGCTGATGACTGCAGGTCTGAGTGCATGCTTGCATTAATGCTTTGAGTCACCTGTGTATAAGACTGACTGGCTGTGCTACGTCAGACTTCTTCTCGCCTCTTTCTATGGCCTCTGTACTTGCAGTTTCCTACCACCTCCACCCAAAGGTTTAAACTATGCAAACATTCTCCACCCCCCAGAGTCCTAAAGCAACACTTGCTCATAGTTTAACTGTAAACCTTTTGTAGGAAGGCTGGGCGAGGCAAAGATGAAATTCATCTGCCATAACTGAAGAAAGACCCGGAGAGGGGTTAGCCCATGAGATGTCACTTTTCCTACCAAGGGACAAGTCCTGACTTGTCCACAGAGGGGCAAGAAAACCTGAATCTGAAAACTGCTCAGTGGTTTCGGGGGAAAGAAGTTCCCATCACTGACAGAAGCTACTGTTTCTTGAAATGGTAAGAATAAGAGAATTATTTTTTAAAAAGGAAAAAAAATCAAGAGAAATCCAGGAAACACGCTTGTAAAAACACACTGCTTACTCTCAAGGGGAACTAGCTCCTGGCTGGATGAAACGGGTTCCTGGTTTTCTGAAAACAGATGACCAGGCAAAAGCCAGACCCTGAAGTGGGAGTAGCTTGCACCAGCAACACACCTCGCTGAGCAGGAAATGCCTTTCCAAAGGGGAGAGAGCTTATCTCGGGGAGAAAACACCCCACACGGTGCTCCTGCCCGTGTGCCCTCACCACTGTCTCTCGCACCTCCCTGGCCGGGCAGTGCCCTCTGGGCCGGGACCCTTGCCTGCTCCCCGGAGCCCGGCGGGCAGAGAGGGGAGGCGGCCTGGCCCTTTAACGCGGGCCGTAAACACCAGAATCACTTTCTTTAAGAGTAACTTCCTGTAAACTGAGAAGGGGGAAATACATGTGGCCTCATCAAAGCAGCTTGCGAGAGATTTTGCGGTGTGTTTGTTATGAGAAAATGGAAGGGAGCCGGGCGATTTGTGCTGCATCAAGAGGAGCCTTCAGGTTTCTCTGCTCACCCCGGCTCGCAAACTTCCAGGAACGCGGGGCTCTGGCGCCTGACGCCTGCCACCACTTCCCAAACCAGCCCTGCACCGCTCCCACGTCAGGGCCACAGCTCCGACTCCCCGGCAGAGGCACCCACCAGCTCCCACCTATTCTGGGGAAGGCGCTACCAGATGTGCTGAGTCACGGCGCGGTTCCCAGAAATGACGCGCGCCCGGGCGGCCCCGCTCCCCTGGCGCGGGCAGCGTCCCCGGGCGCCCAGCAGATGTTCCCGCTCCTGCCAGCGAGCCCAGGATGCCTTTAATAACATGTGGGAAGTTATCTCCCACAATTTCCTTTGCATATGCAAGCCTGTGTCAGACCCCTAGAAAGAAATTAATTTCCAGTCCAGCAGTCTGTCTTGAACGAAATCAAGAGATTATAACAGGGAATTTAATGATGCTTAGATGGCTCCTAGGATATTATTTCTGAGGATCCCTCCGCATTAAGGCTTAAAATCACATCGTAAGACTGATGTCATCTTTCCCACTGCAATGTAGAAATGAAGTCCTGCAAGATGGTTATCAGATCCCTCTTCCCCTCGTCTGCTGTCTTACGAACAACTGGTGGGGCTAGGGTCAGCCTACTGGTCTCTTCCTAGACTGGACGCAAGCTCCCAAAAAGTTCAGCAAAAGGAAACATTTTGTGGCTTTATTAATGTGAAAACAGTTGCCTGCTCTGTAAAAACGCTCATGCAAATAACTGCCTGTGCAATGCTGTATTACATCGTACAAAGACGATCTGAGAAAACCAAAATGATTCAATTAGGTAACAAGAAAGGGGTGTGGGGAATGCTGGTGCATGCCCCGGGTTTCACCTGGATATGAGGTTGGGATATATTACTAAGGCAGGCAGGCACCTGAGTGCAGAGGCTTGGACACAGTCCCAAATCCACGGATTTAGACACAACCTACATGGCTAGAAGGCAGCAAAACAAATCCATGGAACGAGATGGGGCTGAAGGAATGTTCTCTAACAATTAATAATGTGTCTGTAAGGAAAATGAGGATTATGTCAGCTGATAAACTGGAAGCATATACCCCAGCACAGACTGCCCAAGCCAAAACATATTGACTGCTGCTGTCTTCCAGCTTATCCTATGGAGTACAAATTAGGCACCACCTCTGGTGTTTGTCTCTTTTCCCTTTGCTAAGACCCATGAGCTGCTCTTTTAACAATTCTGAGGAGGCCTAGAAAAATTTATGAATTGAATGATATATGCTGAAGACTACCATCACTGTGTTATAGCAGCTCTATACAAGATGCAGGAAAAAATGTCAGAAAATGTATCACAATTCCAGAGTGAAAGTTTATGCAGTACTTTAACAGCTTCTTTATGGTGGGCAAAATCAAGGACATGATACTTGCATAAATCAGAATGACTTTCCGCTGTGAAGAAATGCAAAATAACCTGCCCTTATAGCAAGCAGCAGAACTATTTCTTTACAGAATCAGCACTGATACATGTTGGAAGACAGAGCCAGGAAGGGCTGTACATCTCCACTGCTCTCTCCACCCACACAGCCCCTACATCCAAGACAGCCAGGCTTTTACTCGGCTTAGTTCACCCACTGGCCCTGTTTGTGTCTGGCCACATACAGAGGTTGTCCCCTGCATCACACAGCAGGAAGTGACCCAGCTTCTCAGCCATACTCATTTAGTGATCTGCTTACTGCAACAACGTGGTGCTGCTTTTTCCTACTTACCCGCCAGAAGTATTTTCTGTTTGCATTCTTGGGAACCGTATCACTGGTATAGATCTCTCCTACCAGGGGTCCAAAGCGTGTTCCTTTTGGGATGTACTCTTTGCTTATAACTCCAGTGACCTACAAGAAGAGCAGCACAGGATCACTCTATTGCCAGTAGAAAATGGGAAGTCTCCCTCTCCTCTCCTGTCCCCCAAATGTAACAAGGTAAAGCAAACAATGCAAGAATTTTTTTGTGACAGGTCAGCAAAACAGAAGTAAATAAATGAACAATCGTGTTGGTTACAATATGAACAGTTTTGTTAGGTACTAGCATTTTCCTAAGACGTATGGAAACTAATGATAAATACCACCTTAAAAATGTGCTTTTTGGAAATACATTTACAGGAAGAAACAGTAAGCAAAATGTACAGAGACTGTCAAATATCTTTAGAAGTTATTTTTCCTATTAAAGGCAACCCCTAAAAGTCTAGTTCCAGCAAACAAAAATATGCAATATCTATCAATCACTTCACTGCTACAGAGCTTGCTTTTCTAATAAGTTAGGAACTGGAATGACTGCTCTTCCAGATCAAAATGAAACCACCCTCCACCCCCCTCCATTCTTCAGTCTATACCCGCCCTGATAGCTAAAAGGAGAACACCAAAAAAAAAAAAAAAAAAAAAAAAGGACAACCTTCAGTTCTCTTACCAGCATACAGTGGCATACAAAACAGAATGTGGGCTCTGGGACATATACTCACAGGTCACTTTCTTGTACAAAAAGGCATCATCAGTTCCGGTAACATATATCAAGTGGGTTTGGTCAAAAGAGGTGTAAGGATTTTGAAGAAAATGCTCCACTATGCTAGGTCTAAGAAATGTACTCTGGTTGTTCAGCTTCCTTCTTGACAGTAATTATACCAAAAAAAGTCACTGACCACAAATCAGGAAGCAATTCATCATTATTCAGAAGAACGTGCCTTGGAGTAACCCTTTGCAAAACACTGCTGAGTTATTGGTTTTGTCTCTCTGTTTCTCACCAATATTCTTAAATTTAATGTATCCAAACAATGTTAGAAAACCAACAATTCTGTAAACCAAAAACCCCAAACCTTTGCAAGATTGATCTTGCTGCTCTGATAGTGGAAAAAAAAGAAGGTAAAAACCCCATTAATTTGGTATTATAACCAAATATATTATAAACTCTCATGGCGAAATGTATTAAACATTCACACATCTTGCCACTTGTCTTTTTGCTCGCCTGGATTTCAGAACAAGACAGGAACACCAGAAGTAGTTGAGGAAGACTGAGAACTGGGATTACTGCTGTCTGTACCCCACAAGGAATCTATGTCCTTACCAAAGCAGACTAGCACTCATCAGACCCTACAGATAGCTCACTTCAGTGAGCTTTTCTATTTCTTTTAACAGTCCTTCTCAGCAAAGGGTGGTAAAACCGTGGATTGTATGTAGACAGCACTTGACAAAATACCTAAGACTTCTGATTTTCTCATGCTACATTTTCTTACATTGTGTGATCCTTAATGTATAAGTGAGAAGCAGACAGAGAAATCCTTGCCTGTGTACTGGTCAAGATTAAAAATCCCAGTAAAAAATGAACACCTAGCATAATTTCCTGTTAAATGTCAAAATATAGGGGCCAAATAACAGCCATGGATTCAAGGAATCACCTGGAAACAGATTGCTGGGTATACGTGGTGGCTGTTGTACTCATTTGCATTTTAACATGTGTTTTCAGCACACTACAAAGAAAAAAAAATTAAAACATCAACAGGAGAGGTAGTTAAATGTTCCATTGATCTGTGCATCTGGACTGAAGAGAGAGAAGAGGGACTTCCAGAAATTTTCTTACACCTACCATATGCTGAAACAAGCTCAGTGGCTTAGTTTTTATTTTTGTCTTGCTTGTACATGTCTCATAGAGAGCTGAAAAAGGCAGATGTTCTTCTCATTTTCCCTATATATCTTCATTTACATCCATCTGCCCTCTCAAGAAAAGTTCACAACCAAGCTAAAAGCACACCCTACCAGTTTTACTGCATGATAGCTTGAGATTTTTCATGGTTTTAAAAATATCTTGGCCTTAATTAAAACTACTTTAATGAAATTCTCACAATCTCTAGAAATCACTCGAACTAGTCAACTTGAAACAGTCTCTGACACAGCAGATACTTTTTGATATCCACCTTTCAGAGAGCGTTTGTGTTCAGCTATTCCAGGGGAGAAGCAAAGATGATTTCTCAGCCTGTACCCATCCGAATTTGGCAGAAGAGGTCCTGCACATCTGAGTGTGCCAATGCGGAAGTTTTGCTAAACCAGGCTATAAAGCTGTCCAGATGACTTTCAGCTGACGGTGGCTCTCAGGTCAGCAATCCTCGGCCTCCACTGTTCCCTCACAAGCTCAGCTGCTGGGATCGATGAGGGGCACCCTCCAGGAGAAGGGCGCTATTAGTGCCAAGGCAGCCTGGCTCCAGGCTGCCGGCAGCCCCCCTGCCGCAGCCAAAAGGGGCTCCTGCCCCGCCGCGGCTCAGCGCGGGGGGGCTTATGAAGAGGCCAGGAAGCAGGGAGCTGCCGAGGGCTGGCAGGCAGGACAGCGGCGCGGCTNGCCGCGGCTCAGCGCGGGGCTTATGAAGAGGCCAGGAAGCAGGGAGCTGCCGAGGGCTGGCAGCGGCGCGGCCGGGTCCGGAGCCGGGGGTGAGCCGCCCCCGGGCTGCCGGAGGGCTGTGCCAGAGCGGCACTTCGGAGCTGTGTCCGCCAGGTGTCCTCCAGCGCGCCGCTCCGCCCGGCGGGGAGCCCTTCCCGGGAGCCGCGGGGAGCCCGGCGCGGGCGCTCCCTTCCCGGGAGCCGACCGGGCGCTGCCTGCGGGGCCCGCACCTCGCCGCACGGCAGCCACGGGCTGCTTCCCCCCCTAGTTCCTCTCCACAG
>VZSE01006462.1:4925011-5278397 GCA_013398275.1 Promerops cafer | reverse complement strand
CCGGCGGGGGGAGCCCGGGGCCGGCCGCAGCCCGGGCCGGCGGCCCTGGAACTGACCAGGGTCCTAATGCGGCGCCGGGGGCCGGGCACGCCTGGGGCCCGCCTGGCCCGCTCAGCACATCCCGGCCTGCCCGTGGCCCCCAGGCAGGAGGCGGCTGGGCTCCGGTCCCAAATCTGATCTGAGATGGCGCTTTGGAAGATCAACGCTTCTGCATCTTGGTTTGGGGAGAGGGCACTGAAGTAAAACAACGACTCCTGCTAATTCTGCAAGGGGAGGGTATTTTGCAGTGCGACCACTAAACTGCTTTAAAAAACCAAAACACCGAACGAACTCTTATTGGCTTCATTAAAACAGCAGTATTCTCCACACGCAAATAGGGCAGGCCGTCATGTGTCCTGAATTAACACTGATTTTAATTTTTTTTTTTTCAGCTACTAGTTCTACGATTATGTATTTTTTACCCCTTTGTTCAGTGACCAGTTTTCTAATAGTGATGCCACAAAATAGAATGCTTTCAGATGTCTTCCTCAGCAACCACATAAATAAATAAAAGCAATAGGGGAGAGCAAGTGTCTGAGGTCAGTGAGGCACAGTTCGTAACAGCTCAAAATCACTGCTTTCACCAAAATCACTGATTCAGGGTCTGTCTCCAAGAAATGGCCTTATCAGAGATATGCAACAGTAATGGGTGGTTTGCAAAGATATGTTTTCTTCTGTCAAAGCTCACACACCAGAATGAGATACTAGTCATATTCAAGACAGCAGAGTAACTGTCACTTTATATCAAGAAGGGCTATTTGGGCTTTAAGCGCCGAGACCAAAGGGAAGATTATTGAAAAAAATATTTTTAAATGTCTGTATGAAAAGATCATTCACATATGGCCTTCTAGAGCATAAGCCCGACACCACATTTCATCATTTTTTGACAATTGCCAAAACTGGGGGAAAGGATAAATACGCATAGAAATAAATAAATGACTTAATGTAGATCTAACAGCCTAAAATGTTATGAGCAGTAGTAATTCATTTTTTAAAATGCTGACACATTCTGTGAACTCACAGCAAAAAATGTGTTCTTCAGAAAAGTCCCTGATCAAGATCCAAGAATAAACAAGAGTATGATGACGTGTCATGGGCTCCCTTGCAAATTGCATAAACCTTTAAAGAGGAGCTCCACAAAGCATGCAAGGAGAAGATACAGAAAAAGCAACCCTCCCCAAATAGCAGCGGCCGCACTTCCTCCCTCCTAAGCAGGCACGCAGTACTTTTCCTGCTCCAGCCAGAGATACAATACTAATCGTGACAACACTAGGATTTAATGATCTAATCATGACGGTATCAGCATTTCACAAGCGATATATTATATACGTTTTTTTGACAATAAACTGACTCAGAATTTAAAACTCTTAACCAGATGAAGCCACAGCTCTCCCCAAAGTTAACAATGAAGACAGCTCACATCTGAAACCCACTGGCAAACACGCACGCATGCATCCCCCGAAGTCTTACCTCATCCTTTTGCAAGTGAAAAAAACCCACTCTACTGAGCTGTCAGGACTCCAGTGGTTTTCCATGAGGCCAAAACCAGAATCAGGCTCCCTCACTGACCCACAAACACCAACATGCAAAAGCAACACATGTAGCCAGTCCTGACCCCACTAAACAAAATCGAACTTGGAAGGCAGACAGAAAAAAAATAGTGTTTCATGTCAGAAGTTACTAGCACACAAGCGGATTATGCCATTTACAACTACTTTGCCCTGTGGATGAGTAGCAAATGAGACCTGTCCATACATTCACCGGAGTGTAGCTTTCACAGAAGCTGGGCAAAAGAGCACATCATATCGGGCCCTTCCTTTCAGAGCTACCTTAAAGATAGGGTTTAAAATCTCCTATTGCTCCTTAGGGTAGGTGCAATTCAGCACAAATGAAAGACCGGGGGGGAGCTTTGGAGAACAAAAGGAGGATGTCCTATATTCAGACTCCCACTAGCAGGGAGCTGCATGGGTCACATTTTACAAGAAAGAACCAGCAATCTTTCAACAACTTTTCTCTTCCCCCACCTCTTATACAGAGATGGCAGCAATCCTCCTGATTCACTGACCTGAGCCAGGGAATAAGGAAATTACACCTTGGTGTTTCCAAACCAAGTGTTTTGGAACACTAAGTTCCCAACTTAGTGTTGGGAATTTTGAAAGCTCTCTGGATGTCTCCAGCCACAGCAGCAGGACTGTACAGGGGCAGAGGGAGCAAGCAGCCTCAGCAGCCAATCAGTCATCAGCCGGTGGCCAAGGACTGACCCAAGCTGTCACACTGCAAGCTCATCCTTCAATCAAGAAATCCTCCTGTATCCCATGGCAGAGTCTCAGCTTTATTTCCCTCTTCACGCCAAACTAAGACCTATCTAACAATGCAATAACACAAAACAAGGTTTCACACTTTTTTTCTGGAGCATGACCTTTCTCTTGCCAAAGTTCTGCAGGGCAGGGCAGGGCAGATGGGAAGAGTGATTTTAAGAAGAATTTAGCTTTAACCTCTTACCAAATGTACTTGGCACTCTATTAGGCATTGCCAAGCTAAATTCCATGGTGTCAACACCCTTCAGGCTGGGGGTCTGGCCCTATTTCTGTACACAGGATTAAACAAGTACCTGCTCTGGAAGAAAATATTTGATAGGCATGGATGAGTGTACCTCTTCTTTTCAGCTCTGTGGTCAGTATGTTTAGCCAAAGCAGAAGCACAGGTAATAGTTGCTATACCACAAGTCTCAGCACAGGGAGAAATGAAGGGTTGTCCCCTGGGTTGTTACGCTACCGAACATCACACCTAGCTATAATAGCTACTCTATACGAAGGAGTAAACACAAAACCAAATTGCTCATCCAGGCTTGTTTCTTTCCAGCCCTTCTGAAACAACAACAAAGAATGTACCCACTCCAGGGACAAGGATGGAACAGACTTGCATGGCTAGCTACCGGTGAAGATACTGTCCCAGATAAACAAAAGTTAATTTAAGCTACGGCCACCCTTCTGTCAAGCTTGCTACAGTTCTACCATTACTTCCTTAACCGACATGCCAGAGTTTTTAAGAATTTAGGAAGTTGGGAATACAACAAGCTCACGAAAAGAATAAAGCAATTTCATAACCAAAGAGAAAACAAAAAGAAATAATTAAACACATTTCCAGGAATTTGTTGGGTTTTTTTTTCCCTTTACTTTTTTAAAGCTATTTATTGGACAACCGAGGCACTTTAATCTCTGAGCCAGAGGCAATGAATGGTCCTGGCAAACAGCAGCCTAGAAATTGGCACAAAAAACTACCCCACAGTTTAAATATGCTTATTCAGATGCTGTTCAAATTGTGTGAAAATTTAACTGTTTGCGAATTGGTACAGAACCAGTTTCAGGGATAGGTTAGCTGCAATTTTCGGTGAAAATATTACACAACAGACGACCAGCACACAGTTTCTTAAAAGAGTTATTAGGGTCGCATATTAAAGGCCAGCGGGCAGCATTTGTTGTTGTTGGTAGGGTGTGTGTGTGTGTATGCTAAAGAATCAAAGACAGGGTGAGCGCACGCTTTCCAAAGCACTGTGATTTGGCTTGTCTGACTCCAACCTTCCCCAGAGCACTGCCGCTTACCTCTTTGCAGTTAGATGCGTATTTGAAAGTCAAGTTCCTTGGCAAGGAAGCCTCTGCCTGAGTTAGGGTGCCTCCATCGGCACTGGGATCCAGCGGATGATCATTTACAATATATGTGCACTTCTCTTCAAAATCAGCCTCTGTCCACAGAGTCATGTCAGCATCCTCCATGTCCATTTTCATTGTCCACTCTCTCCCTTTCACCAGATTCTTGAAACTCACAGCGTCCGAGCTACACTGTGTAGCAGCCTGGAAAAAAAGAAAACAGCCTTTAATCCTCATTGTCCTTCAGTGTTGTGGTTTCCGTTGATACAGTGTGACTAATGCAGTAGTCTGTGACACTTTAAAAGCATATGCAGGATAGTTGGTACAGTTGAGTAATAGCCAAAAAGCAGTGTAAACGAAGCTGCTCTGACTGAAGCAGCACTTTAAAATGCCAGCCTCAGTAGTAATGAGGGAACAAAAACAAAGAGGAGAAAATCCCTAGGCTGTGACAACCACTTTACCTTTTTCAAACCCTTTCCTTAATGCTTCAGAGAGAAAAGTATATTCCGTGCTGAAGAAAATGTGGGGTCATGGCCGTGAGACCACTTAGTCGCCTGTGGAAAAGCTGCCTCAGAAAAGTGTCACACAAACAAGGAGAGGAAGAGGAAAGGAACTGCTGTCTGCGTCTGAATGAAGCTAAAAATGGAAAGCGCATGTTGGAAGAGCGGAACCCAGCCTTGCCTCTTCCAAATGGGGAAGCCTGAACTTTCCCACCGGCTTTCAACACACAAACAACTTTCAAAACAACCTGGCCCCCCCGCCTCCTCCTGACGTCCCCTTATCCTTTGGCATGGAAGGCTGAGAAAGCCGACATCCTGCCAGCATCACTGTAGCAGCAGCAGCCCTGCACAAAGCACTGCAACATGTTCCTGGGGGTTAAACCAGAAAAGGAGCAGGGGAAATAAATAAAATAAATAATTTTTAAAAAAGTTATTCTATCCCTTTTGATTTTGATGGTACCTCCTGGAATTAGTATCCCAAAGCAGTGGATATGAGCTTAGCAGGACAGTTCCAGCAAGTCTTCAGCCCCTCTGTCTCTTCAGGACAGAAGCACTGTTATCAAACCTATCCTCGATTAAAGTCGGGCTCTTTCCATAAGGTTCATGAGGAACCAAAATCTGTGCCTACGCCGGTAGCTGAGAATGACGCTCAATCCGGTGTAAAATCCCTTCATTTTTCCTTTTTGGATACGCAGCTACTATGAAATTCACACCCCTCCTCCGGGAAAAACGAAACACGAAGACTGAAAGCACACGATCTTCCAAGAAAGAGGTTAAGGGCTGACTGACTGTGGGTTCGGGGGAGACCCCCGGCGCCCCCCCGGGACCGGCCTTCCCGGGAGGCACAGCCGGGCTGCCCGAAGAGGCTGAGGCGGGGGTCGCGGCAATACACAGCTCCCCCGCGGCCGCCGCCGCCTCCGGACCAGCCCCGCGCCTGTCCTGACCGCGGTCGAGGCGAGCAGCGAGACAGTGCCGGACCCTCGGCGTTGAAGGGGGAGAGGGGACGAACAGCGAAACTCGGGCCGGGGGTGTGACAGCTGCGCGGCGGAGCGAAAGCGTTAATGCCGATCAGAGGAGCGCTCCCGATCCGGGAGAGGCGACGAGGAAACTTTTGCTCCGTCCCGCGGGCGCCGGGACGGGCGAGAACCAAGAGCCGGGGAGGTGGAGACGGGGGTGAAAGAGGGGACGGCATCGCGCTCCTTACCGGGGCAGAGTCCGCGCGCGTTTCCACACCGAAGCCCACCGGCGGCGGCAAACCTGGCTCATTTCTACAGAGTAAACATTTCTCCTTCCTTCCAGCGGCCGGGTCCCCGGGAGACTGACTCACACCTCCAGCCGCCGCTCCCCTCCCGCTCCTCCCTCCCCCGGCTGTCACAGGTGCTGCTGCTCTTGCCGCTGGGGAACGCTGGGGGGCCGCCTGCCACAGCCGCGCGCTCCGCTCGCCCCGGCCCGCCCGCGCTCACGCACCGGCCCCTCCCTCCCTCCGCCGGCCCCTCTCACAGCGCGGGAGGTGGGGCCCTACCTGCGGACCCTGCCCCGCCCAGCCCACCCGCGTTGGGTTTTTTACATCACTGTTATTATTTTATTTTTTTCCCTTCCTTTCGGCCCCGTGCGTCAGCTGGGAGAGCCGCGGCGCTGCCCCGCCGCCTGGATCTGCCGGGTGGGCGGGCACCGCGGCGCTTCGCGGAGAGCGCACCTGAGGCAGCTTTTACTAGAAATCTGTTTTCCGTGCTATTTTTAAGCTCCGGAGTTTAACACATGCCCACTTTCGTTCCTGCGCAGTTTGACTTGATAGAACTTTATAAAAAATACCAACTAAAATTAATTTACTAGTTTACTGATTAAAACTCGATTCAAAGTGCTTGCTCCCAATCCTCAACAATTATAGTACTTCACTTGAGATGACCAATTTGGGAGTTCCAGAGTTTTGATTTTGTCTCTTTCCCGAGTCTCTAATCAGTGCCTGTAAGACGAACTGGGAAAAACATTTCTGTTTCTTCCCTTAAACAAAACCTTCCCCCTTTCCCTTGGTAACAGCAGGGAAGCTCACAGCAGCAGGACACAGCACGCAGCGTTTCCAAACCCGATGCCCCCGTCGCAGCGCGGTAAGAAAACGAGCACGGATGCTGCACGGGGCAATGTGCGAGCGGCCATCCAGGAATACACTGCTGATGGAAGGAGGGTTGGTAGAGCAATCAGCAGATCCCGGCACCCAATTTTTTTTCCTCCGATCCAAGTCAGCATACTGGCTGAAGGAAGGACATCCTGTGATGATGGCATACAATGTCCTGTTTGTTTATTATTAAGAGCATTCCTGCTTCTCATTACAAAACAACCAGATGCCTTACTTCCTTCAGTGGTCCTGTCTCTTCAGCAAGGCGTCCTCGGGCTCAGAGGAACGGTGATGCACAATTCCATTTATAGCCATCCACAGCCCAGTGCAAATGCTAGCTGCTTCACTGTGAGGCAACTCTACCACTTTTCCTTCTTCTCACACATCTGCAAGCATATTTCTCGTCACTTGCCTGGCACTTTACGTGGCAGCTAGTTTCACATTCTTCTTCTACACACACAAGCACTTATATTCTAGGGTGATCTTGGTGTTACATATTTCTTCACAGGAGAAAGGGAGAAGCGGGGCGCGGGAAGCAGGTTTATGCAATCGGGTGCCTGTCTGTCTCTCTGACAGGCGTACACAAACCCCTTTCCCTTAACCTGCTCCTCCTCCCACTGATAAAAAGACGTGTGGAAAGGATTACTTGCCATTTTGGGCCTGCGATGCTGAGAATAGCATATCTGTGTAAAGACCTTCCGTGTGCGCTAAGGCGGCCGGGCTCGTGGCAGCAGACCTAAGTAGGGCAACTGCTCGCAAGTGAGTGTCCCGGCTTAAGTGCCACCACAGCGTAATTCCACAGCAGAGGTGGCCCGAGCACTGGGGCTGAGGGATACAGATGTAATTGGATATACCCTGTAAAACCGAGGCACATCCAAAATGAGGTCTAGGAAGGCTCTGAAGTAGGAAGAACCATTCATTAAAGGAGAGAAATCCGGCCTACTTGATTGGGTTAATTAACTGATGCTGAGTCACACTGCATAGAACAGAAAAACAATGTAGTCATACTGAAGGTGATTATTTTACCGAAAAATAGTCTCACTCCGAGAGGCAGCTGTTTCAGAGCTTTTCACTTCCCTGTTAGCTTGCAAGAAAAACAGAAAAAGGCGGGGAGGCGGGGGGTGAGGGGGGAGACAAGAAGAAAGAGTTGATGTGTTTCCTTCAGGGACTGATCTTCTTAATGTGAAGGAGAGCAGGGGAAAAAAGCAAATCTGCTTTTCAAGGAACTGAGAATGCTTTTGGGCTGGAAAACAAGAGGAAACAGAGATTAGATTAGATCACATCAGATGAAGTGAAATATTCATCAGGAGGATGCCAATATCCCAGGTCAGTGTGGCTCTATCCCTGGAGCATGGGGAGGTGAGTACAGCCTATGAAGCCTATGGACTTCAAATAACTCTGCGGGACGCTGTGAGGCTATCCCAAAATTAGCTCCAGGTGTCTCAGTGAAGCTGAGCCCAAAACTGCCTTAGTGCAGGAGAAGGGGTTTTGCTGATGTGCAGATCCAGCCTAACAGTGCCTGATCTGGAATAAAACTGAGTTTATCAAGAAAAAGAGACAGAAACAAATTGTTAAGAATGTGTACTAAAGTAAGAATCACAGAGGAAACTCTGCCATTAAAGAAATATATAGACTGACCTTCTGACCTTCCTCCTTACGAGAGAAACATAAAAAGACGCCGTGTTCAACCAGAAGTTTTCTGCTCTTTTATAGAAATCGCTTGTACCAGGAGCTGCTATTGTCTGGAATGTGCAATCTCAAAATGTTGCTCATTTCAAAAAGAACATTTTTAGTCATATTTTAATTTTTTCCTTCTCACTCACAGAAAACCTCAATTACTGTATTAATCAGCATTTCTCAGGCAGCTCTCTCTGCAGCAGCTTTCAGCCTGGCAACAAATCATGAATGGCCCTAACATCTCTGATCTCAGAAATCCCCATCCATTTCCTTTGATGCTATCACCACTTCAGCTCAACAACAAGCCTGTGCAACTCAGCCTCAGCTGCCACTGCTGCTGTTCTCCCTGCGCCTGCTGTAATTGTAAGGGGAAGAAGGAGGGAAGGGAGCTGGCTCTAATAGATGAAATTTCTTTAAAAAGTTGGAGGGGAGATAAAATGCACACAAGAGATTAAAGGAGAGTCTCATTTTCACATCCTCCCCTTCCCCAAACAAGGTCAGTGGCAGATTGACCACATCAAGAGTAACTACCAGACCCACCCCCATTTCCCACTTCCTGCATGTAGGCATCCTTGTGCTGGTAAACATTTGGGGACCAGTTGTGGTCATTATTGAAGAAGGTACATGATGTAGTTGCACGACTGCACATCCTTTAAAAGCCAACTGAGAAATCAAACTCTAAGAAGAACTTGCTTTCAAGTTCTGATATGCACTCATGTTTTGGGGCCACATTTTTGAAAACATGGTTGCTGTCAGATTCAAGGGAAAGAGAGAGACCCAGCACACTTTAGTGACTGTGCAACAGGAAAAGTTACACTTTATTGTAAAAGAGAAGCCGTCTTCTCTTCAGACTGGCCTGACCTTTGCAAAACCTGCCTATGGGCTTCAGATATGATCTCAGAGGCTTTGTATGCCCTAGACAACTTCAGCTGGTATTGCCTACAACGAGAGAAATTAAAATTGCACTTGAATCTACAAGAAGATTTTTGCAAGGGCATTTGGGGTGGTGTGTGCTATAGCCAGGAGGCTTTTGAATTAACACATGCAGCTTTCAGGGACTGCCTTTAATTAGAGAGCACCCTGGTCATTGCCTCGTAGCACTTCCAAATGCCAAACGTTTATTTTTGTCTCGGCTGTGCAATACCAAGAGCAGATCATTTGGCTGCACTCTCAGCTACTGCCTAGTGCAAGCCTTAACATCACTTTTGGTTTCTGTTGTTTTATCCTCTCAAGAAATTTTCCTTAAAAAGAGAAAAAAGGAGTCAAACTAAAATACCATCTCCCTTTTTGTTTCCCCCTAGGCCTTATTAAAATACTGCTCAGATGACGTATGAATAAGCCAAAACAATTCTCCTCCAATGGAATAAAAGCATTCTCACAGCACACAGAAGCGAGAATTAAGCTTCAGCCTTTTCCTCTTGTTGAGGCTTGAGTTTGAGAAGAAGGAGCCAAAGCTGTCTGGGTCTGCTATCAGGAGGGCAAGAAGGCTTTGTGAGAAGGTGGACCACAGATGTTCCCTGCTTGGTTACCATCAGCCTTCCCATCACACTTCTGAGCAATGGTGGTCTTGGGAAAGATAGGGATGCTAGTCAAGAGCCCACATAAGAACACATCTATTGTCTTTGCATGTTTCTACCAACACAAGTTTTTACTGGACAAGAAAATCTGAGTACAAATTCAACCTTTCACGTTCCAGCCTTGGAGTTTTGAATGTTCTGTCCATTGTAACTGGGTCTGAGGAAAAATTAATGACAACTGGCCAACCCATTCCAACTACTTTAACTACTTTCCAACCTTGAAAAGAGAAGTGAAAAAAGAGTGCTTTGGAAAATTTTCATTTAAAATAGGCTGATTTCCAGATTGTCATGGACAAGATGGTATGCATATATTAGAAGGCTCACTCTTGTGAATACTTCAGACATCAGCCCCATAACAAGCTCACAACAAGCTGAAATAATGAAGTCACCTCAGAATTAATAGTATTATTTCAATTTTCATGTTCCCATTCTCTTCCCAACTTGGCAGTCATGACACTTTTTGGGGTATTCTCTCGTCAACCTGCCTGCTAAGACACGGTGATATGAACAACTGTGAAACTTCAGACTGTGCTCCTGCACAATTCAGACACTCTCACGTCAGACACTCTCTGGGCTGCCCAATCTCCTGGAGTTGATGAACACAGCAGAAGGAGGGCAAGATCCATGGGTGGAACTGCGCCACTTTTCTCAGACAAAGAGCTGGCCACAGAGCGCATTTCAAAACAGATTAACAAAAACAACAGCTACACACCATGACAAAGTGCATGTGGTGGAAATGAAAATATTTACCCACAGATTATCACAGATCCAGCAATGTGACTACCGTGCATTGAGGACCAAAAGATTCAAAATAGTGACTGTATGTTTAGAGTTGATTAGGGAATCTGGAAGGGTTGGTCTGTAGGACCACTTTTTAAGCTTCTAAGAGTACAGTTGTCATTTCTCCACCTCTTCTACCCCAGGGTGGTGAAATAACAGTCTTTTCATACCTGTGTGTTGGCTGGGGGAGGGAAGAATTCCTCTGCTATTAAACACAACTTCTCATTAAATAGTTGACACCTTATCCTTCTTTAAATGTTGTAATGTTTACTTTGCAAAACCCAGGAAAGCTTTTAAAATAAAGATAGCAGAGAGATTCTTAAGCCGGGTGTCCTTGCTTATCTGCTCTTTATCAACCAGCTATTGTTTCTGGAGGAGCTCGTTGGGGAAGGTGGAGCAAAGGGGGTTAATGTTCAATAGGTATCTATCAGTTCCCCTGAAGGAATAGTGCTGCTGACAGAAGAGCAACACTGGGCTCTCAGCTACTTCCTGCAAATGTGACAAACCAGAGAGGGGAAAAAAACGCAAAACAACTGAGGGCTGCAGCTACTTCTTCTCATTTTTTCTTCTTTTTTTTTTTTTTTTTCTCCCTCTCTCAAAACAACTAGTTTTAAGAAATACATTGTCCTTAGGAGAGATAATCCCACAATAGAGAGTCCATTAGAGGTATTAAAGCATTGGCAGCGCCTGATCTACAAGAAGGGCTCTGTCCTGACAATAGACAATTAAAGCTGATAAATCTGCACTACTTGTTGCCGTTCTAATTCCTCGTAATTGTATGCTACTTGTCCCTGCCTCCTGCGTCCAGGGATGAAGCATGCTTCTTTAATCTCCAGAGTACCTGACCTAGTTCCTATGTGGTCTTTTCAGGACCTGTTTTCTTCCCATCTGGACTTCTTCCCTCCTACTCTCCTTTCCTGCTTCCCTGCCCTAAGCATTAAGAAGAGGTTACGATAGAGGGCACAGAAAACACCAGAGCACAGCACCCGGATCAATAATTCTGGAGCCCCAGACAATGCACTAATCTGCAATAACAGCTAATCATGGTCAATTTGGCACACCAGTGATTAAACTGTACTTTTCATTAGGCTCAACAAGTAGAGCAGACGCACACTGACAATTCAAATTGCTCTATCAGTAAGAGCTGCCAAACTCATGTGCACTTCTGCATTTGTAGCTGCTGCATCACTAGACTTGCCAGACTAAGTGCTTTGTGGGGGCTTACCTGTTTTCTTTTGATATTTTATGAACTGGGACTCTTAGCTGTGTTTTCTATAAAAAGCAAGCCCCTGCCTCATTGCACTGCCAGAAGTTCTCTTACTTAAAGGGCTCAGTGGGTGAAATTGTGATATGCAGGATGCTGAAAAATGATCATTGCAATTACATGTTCCCTCATGGTCCTACAAAAATTCTTGGGTTAATTTTATGTCTCAAAGGTATTTGGTGGTTTTGTCAAATTTCTTTCTTTTCTGTTGAATAAATCTTGGAAGCCTGCTGGTGACAGAGCAGAAGCATGAAAATGTGCATCACAGGATTCAGAAGATTGAAAGCAAGAAAAAAATTACTTTGGATCTATTTATTTTTCAAACTGAACTGTACAGCCAACCTCACAGAATATTCAGAGACTCAAGAAGGGTTTGAATTTATTTTTTTTCACCCCTGAACTTATGAATGAGCCACTACTGTGCCCACCTTAGAAATCTACACAGTTATTATCCTTTACATGTCATTTTGAAATGACCTTCCTGTCACCCTCATAGAACAATTTTTTGTGACGACAGTTTATTCTGGTTGCAGTCACACCTAAAGGACCCATTTTGCAAACTGTCCTGAAAGTCTCACCCCGGAGTTTACCACAATCTTTCTCTAAAGCGCAGCACCAAATTCCAGGACTCCTAGAGACCAACCCCACACACTCAGAGGTCTCCTTCTGTTTAACTTTAGCTTATCATCCTTGTAGTAACTTGAATAAGTGTTAAAACTGCACTTCATGTTGCTCTTAAAAAAAAAAGAAAAGAGCTTGGAAGATGTAAAACGAAAGCAGGAAATGTCTATTCTACTATTAATATTAATGAATCCCTAATGCATTTGCAACCCACTTGAGGTTAAGTCAGTAGAGTTCTTCTTCTGACAGCTATTCCTCATCAAACTACCACTGCTGAAGATGTTGATGCTTTCCCTTTTGCTCTGTAATCTTTAAACCAAGTTTAAGTCACACCAGAGCCTACCACAAAATAATGTATTTTATCCTAAGTGAACACAAAGCCCTGGAGACAGCGGTTTAAAACAGCACACATGTCCGCTCAATTTATCATTTTAAGATAGGAAGCTGCCGCAACAAACAAAACACCTCCTTGAAAGTGGGACAGCAGCAGATTGCGGTACAGAAAGCTCCGGGATCTTTTGTTTTCCTGGAGAGCAACAACACGGCTTTGCAGAGAAAGACAGTAGCCTCCCCTTGCTGAAATCTAAATCAGTTCATATAGAAAAGCCTGCCAACTGCTAGTTAGATGGTAGCAAAATATTGCAGATAATTCACTTTTCACGATAAAGCAGGAACAAGCAGGCATGCAGCACCCAGCAGGGGCTCAACTGATAAAACGGTGTCAAACTCAAACCATTTGTCAATTGGGAGGGAAGAGAGCAAGCTGAAAGGTGGACTCAGGAAGTAGATTTATCTAGTGCGACACATTAACTAGTATAAATACTAAGGAAAAAGTAAACACATTTCCCCAGCAGTATCTCGAGCCAGCAAGGAAAGGCTTCTGAGCCTCAGACTCACGCTGGCCATCTAACCACTCAGCTGTCAGCTACAACAGCAGTAGCATTTTTCTTCTTGTGCAGGATTGCAACGACATTTAATTCACGGCACTAAAAGGTTTTATTAAAAGTGTACATTATAATTAAGCAAAACAAAAGCGTGACTCGTGTGCTGTTCTAGTCTCCTCCCTCCACCCAGTAGCCAAACCAATAAAACCACCTTGGCAGCAAACAAGTCAGGTAACATACCCCGGAGAAGAGCACAGATTTGTTATAGAATCATTCACTTGGCGTCTGGCTTGTTCAAAACTGCCTTATCAGAAACTTCTGTGCCGGAGGCTCCCGAGGCAATGGAGGGGGCTGACAATGCAGGTCAGGCACAGTAATTCGCCAACAGCGTAATGTGGGGCACATAAACAAACTGGAATAATGCAGGGCAGAAGGGCTCTTTGGATGTATGCTTTCCATTGGAAAGTATAAACAAATAACACAGCCTGTGCACGGCACATCTCTGCTACAAACACTGGGAAGAAGGAAAACATTTCAAAGGGCTTTAGGATACCAACCCACAGCTACGTGGCAACCTGTAATATCAAAGAATAGTGCAGCATATCAGCAAACCATTTTAACACTCAATCTAATGCAAACCTCAAGGATTAACAGCAAAGTAAGTAATCNTCCGCCTCCAAAAAAAAAGGAGTTAAGTTCATAAAGAAAACTACAGCACAGTTCTTTTTTCAGCTGTACCTTCATGTGTCCACACAGCACAGGTTCCCCACCTCCAGCTTATGCATCTCAGGATTTTAGTCCATATGGAAAGTCTGTCATTCGCTCTCACACTCTTAGACACACACACGCATGCTCACGCACTCCACACCACACCCGCACTCTTCCTCCCCAACACACACTGCCTGGAACTGCTCCGAGGATTTTAGAATTTCCTCTTGCTAGCAGATTCCTCCCTCCCCTCACATCCACTCCACCCCGTTCTGTAATTAGGCTTAACAAGAGCAATTAACAAAACAAACTCCTCTCCGCCTGGTGGCCTGATAATTCTGATTGTCATAATGTATTAAGATGTGTAAGCCAGTTTAAAATAAAGGTAAATTACAGCATTGCACAAGGGCCATTTTGCACCTATTTCTACTGCTTTTATCATAGGGATAATGAACATTCAGCCACGCCTTTAATTTAAAACATAGAACACCAAAACTCGCATCTGAACAGCAGAACTCAAAATTAATGCTTTTGAACCAAGAAGACTATTTTGATTTTTTTCCCTAGTTTGCTAAAGGGCAGCTCCCTTCTCCTGTGCACAGCAAACGCCTTAGAAAGATTTTTCTTTATGGAGCTACTTTGTGATCCTAAGCATCCAAGGTGTAAAATCAAGTTTTAATGCATCTTCTGGCTTTACAATTGTCCATGAATAAATGATTGTAATTGTTCCTTTTGCGCTACCTGGTGTCTAACGGCATGATACCAGAGACCAAAGCCTCAGCATTTTTCTGATGGTTTGTCTGTCCACTTTTAAATCACTTTCCTTCAGCAAGCAAATCACATAACTTTAGTGTCAGAATCATAAAAAGAACCAATTGAGGACTAACTGATTTCAGGTGGTCAGTGGAGAAACTTTGATGTTCTTTGATTTCAGTGAGCTACGGGTACAACATGCAGAGAAAATTTACAGACAGCCTGAATTCAGTTGGAAAACATATCTAGTCCTTGTTCTGCTTATACACTCTGTGAGTTTATAATTAAAACTATCGACATGAAATAAGTATAAATAATATAAAAATCATAAGCACACAGAAGACCTGAAAATAAAATCGGTTTGATATGTGACAGGGATTTGGGTTCATGTGAACAGAAAAAACCATTCCGTTCCCTCAGTTACATACAGTCTGATTCACAATACCATCTGCCAACTAACCACAAACAGCTAAAAAAAAAAAAAGACAAAAAAAGAAAGGAAAAAAGAAGGCTGGTGTTGCTATTATGTTGTTGGAATCGTGCAGTTTCTGATAAGCTAGTTGTGTTTTCCCAAGTCAATGATTTCATCTCTGCTGGGTGTCAACTTTTACACAAGAATAATTTGGGGGGTCAGAAAGACATCAGCAAATGAGATTTCAAAAGGTTTCATAACAGCACAGATTGCTTAAACCCAGGGAAAGGAGGGTTTCAGAAGTTCACTCTTCTGCTTCTTCATTCCTCCTTCCCTGAAGCTGAGTCAAAGTTCTGTAAAACCTACAGCCAACCATCAGATTTGCAAGACAACAGACTCACATAAAAAACCCCAAGCTTTGCAGTGAGACAAACACTCCAAAATGTCAGTAAATGGAGACCTATTATGGTGCAAACTCAGGCATTCTTTCAATTGGTAGGAGATGTCAGGAGATCTAAGATTGTGTACAGAAACTCAGTTCTGCAGTCTTGGCATAGGATACACCATCTTTTTCTCCACCTCATTCAGTGTTTAGCAAGAAGAGTGCTGACTAGAAGAGCCATTTCTCTAGGTTTTTTCCTCACTCCTTTCTCCTATAAAGGCCCAGTGCCTTACTTTAACCACAGACTGTTCTAATGAAGACAACCAATTTTGTCTTATATTTTTCCGCTTTGCTCATCAGAACAGCAGCACTTGAACACTTCACAAACATCAAATAATGACTAATCTGATTTTCACAATACCTCTCCCATATGTTGATGAAGGTATTATTGCTATTCTCGCTCTGCAGAAGGGGTATGGAGACACAATGACATTAACATCAAAAGCATACATTACTTATGGGATGCAGAGCAGCTGATTTACTCAGCACAGTGCATTATTTTATTTGTTCAAAGCATTTCTCCTCCTGGCATCTGTGATGGCTCTGTGTTTTGCAGGGCTTCACATCAGTCACCCAGGAAGATGTCAGAATTATTGCCCACCTGCAGAAGGCTTTGCTGAGGTGAATTGGCCTGAATCTTATTCTGAATCACAGGTAGGAATAATACATAGTTCTCCAGAGCAGAGCTCACCTGCTCTGAGGAGAGCAGCACTTCTTCCTACCATGGCCATCTTACTTCCTTATGCAGCAGCAAATGAGATGGAGGGAAGAGGTGTCTTAAAGATAACATTTAATTACACCACCCCAATTCATCTCCCCTAGCAAGCTTGTTTTATGCCTGAATGAAGCACGTAGCCAGTTAACAGTAATTAAATGAGTAATTAAAGACTGTATCATAATGCATAAGAGGATCAAATTGGAGTTAGGCAAACAACCTAAACTCTGGAGAACTTGAATTTGCAATTTGAGTAAGGTTTTTCTACAGTTTTTATGTTGATTTTTGAAACTGCAAAAAGAAAAAACTGCAAAAAAAAAAGAGATCTCATGACCTGGCACTACTCTGATGTCTACACAGATTGAGAACAGAGCTGAGGTATTCTGATCTGCCACAGGCAGACCTCTGCAGGAACACGGGCAGACCTGGCTCAGAGCAACCATACGGTTGTTTTTGGCAAGGTCGGCACAAGCATTGTAAGGGATAGGACACTTCCATAAATGGGTTTCATCAGGTGACAGGCTAGCAGCAGAGGACTGACTGCTTTCAGGCATCTTGATTTCAAACTGGTGTGGAGTTTGTTCTTCCTCTTCCAGTGCTCGACTCAGACTTCTGATTGGTTTCCTTGTCCAGCGAATCCTCAGCTTGTTCCTCCTGACCCCTCTTGTAGTTTCCCTTTCCAGTCACTCACATCTACCACTCCCACACCCAGGCTCCTGTGCACCAAGTCTTCTCATCAAGCCAGTTTCAGTCCCTCCTGGTTCCTCATCTGCACTGCACTTCTTTCCTGTCCTACTTTAGGTAAACATGACATGCTCTCTATGCCCATGTGCCCCTTCCTGCTGACCAGCAGGCCTGGCCTCCACAGCCTCCTCATCAGTGTGGTGCAGTCAAGTCTGCAGGCATCTCCTGGTGCTCCTGTGCAGGCACGTAGCCCTGAGCTCAGTTCACACGTTGAGCAGACATGGTGTCAGGCCAACTGGAACTCCTGTGACTATGTTAGTATGGCACTGAGCCCGAGCTAATAAGCCCTGGTGAGAAGCCGGATATATTAGCTTGGGCTTAGCACTGTGCTAATGCAGTCAGGCAGCTTTTGGATCAGAGCTGGCTTACATCCCGCCCGCTTTTAACACCGAGCTTGCTCGTCTTCGTCTACAATAACCCATAAAGATAAATCCCCTGGTCTTGTACTAACCTTACTCTCAGTTTCCCTCTTCCCTGACACTGCTGATCTCCAGGCATAGCCTCTCCTCCTTCATAATCCCCTCCAGGTTCAGCTCTTGTCCATAGGCTTTAAAAACAGTTCCTTCTGATGACTCTGGCCTCAGGACAGTTTGCAATGAGCACGTGCTGAGCACGCTCTCCTCTGCTCTCATTTCCAGTGTTCCATTCTAGACCCTTCCCATTGAAGGGAACCGTGATGCCCTCCTGCAGCTCCTGGGAGGGCTGCTCTGCCAATCCTCTAGGCTGGCTTCTAGCTCAAAAGCAATTCTCCTGCATGTGGGAGTCAGAGATAGAGGCGGGGACATTACCAGAGTGTGTTCTGGTCTTGCTCTGACAGAGACACAATGCAAACGAAGCCCATGTGGAGATCCATGAACTGGGAAGTGCTCCTGGCAGAGGGGATGGCATTTGAGCATCCCGGACAGTGACGACAGTCACCACCCTCCCCTGCCACATACACTGCCCTTTCCCCAAGCCACTGAACCTGTCATTCAAACTTTGCTCCAAAAAATGGGGGCTGTCATGGTGGAGATTACTTTTCAACAGAAAAGTCATCACACTTCTAATGTTAGCAATACAATCTTTGTCATAGCCAAATTCATGGAATTGACAGAATAGATTTTGGGGGAAAATGCATCCATAGGAAAAGAAAATGCAAGAAATACCTGAGACACACATTAAGAGTTTGGTAGATTTATGAGAACCTTAAAGTGAGATCTCCTAATCCAAATTGTCTGTCTGTCTTAGCAATAGGTAATGCTAGCAGGGTACTAGATATATTTCCCCGAGATTTATTTTAGGGGCATGTTATTGAAAACTCTCCTTTGTATGAGAATGAGAATATTGCCATCAGACACAAGCCACATACAAAGCATGTGCATAGATTTAAACCCTTTTTCCTTGGTCTGCTGCTCCTCTTTCAGTGACCCAGGCTAATGCACTAGAATTTTATTACTTATACAACATGGCAAGGTTTGATAGAGACAGAGAGGATGCTCCTATTTCGGTAAGTTTATACAATTTTCTCCTTTTCTTGTACCAAATCCTAATGGGCAATGCAGGCAATGGAATGGTGAGACTCCAAATTTTTGTCACTGTTAAGATTAGAAAAGTAAACAAGTGACTATGTAATTGCAGTAGCTTGCTGTAATAAAACCAGATCCTTAAATGACTAATCTCATCACCAAATAATAATAATAGAAAGTTTTTTTGAAAGAATAAATTTGCACCAGTCTGTCTCAGCATATCCCTCTCCTTTAAAACTATTAGTACTACGTGCACACAAATCAGGCAACGGGGAGTAAGGGAAGCTTGCAATCAGACCTAATGTCTTCCCTTCCTCTCAGCCCCCAGTACAGGACAGCCACTTCCTTTCTACAAACGCTTTGCTCAGATCTGTACGCAAGACAGGCCACATCTTCCGGGGAGGCTCAAAGTTTTTGCAGACACACAGTTGCCTTCAAAGCATCACTGGAAATCTGTGTGGGAAGACTCTAAAATATTAAAACCATCCTATACTCTTTTCTTCTAAGCCAACAACAGACCGCCTCTAAACTTATCTATCACTTCTCTGCTCAGTTTATTCTGGGCTGCAGAATAAACTTTCTGACTACTGAAAAAGATACACAAATGCATAAGCTGCACCACATGTGCAAAGGAAAACAAATAGAGAAAATATGTATGTCCCTTCCAGGAAGACAGTTCTTTTCCAGAACATTAAAATTATGCACAAGTGTTTCCCCTATTACAAAAAGCAGGCAAAAAGAAAGCTGGTGTGAAAAAAATACACTTCCAAATGTAGTTTATCTGTCCTAAACACAAACTGACTTACCTTTTAGATCAACACTTCATTGCCATCTTTCCTGATTTTCTTCTTCCACAAGAACACTTGCCCTCTAGCAGATTGATAAGTCATTTAAGCCATTGTCTTCGGTTTTAAGAAATCCCCATCTGAAAGTTTGCTACGGCACTTGTAACCACAGCCCAGCAGCAACAGGACGCGATGCTGCTCCTCCTCGCGCAGTGCTCGGGCAGCCAGCCCGTGCTTAGTGACTACAGACCAGAGATTGTCATGTTTTCTGTTTCCCCATTTCTACCCTGAGAGCCGGCCTGTGCAGCAGGATGACTTTCAGAGACGCAGCCTTCATACCCTCTCCTTGCTGCCAGATGTCCTCTGCAGCCAGTTCATTGCTTTCATTTTGTATTTCACAATAGTGTAGAAATTTTAATAAAAATTCCCAGGCTACTACTCCTGAAAAAAGGCTATTATTCTTAAAGAAGGTGGAGAGGGCAAAAGATCTGATCTCAGTTAAATCTTCTGAATTTCTCTAATTTGACATTTCTTTCTGACTGTCAAATCCAGGCTGCTGACAGTCCTTTATATATTTATCCCTTTGAAATATGGTCAAGCTGACAAGGTGTGGGGCAGTACAATAGTGATGCTATTCCCTGAAATACTTGGCACATTTGCACTGTGCTATCACAACTCACTGTGCAGAGGGAAGAGGGCACTAACTCTGAAGAGCCTTCAGAGGCTCCTGATCAGTTTCTGTAGATGGATGCTCTGACTCCACAGATAATGATGAGGATGAATCAATTGGTTTAAGTCTGGCAAGGGAGTAAAGACAAACAGAAATTCGGTGTACGTACTGGTTACTGAAAACAGGCAAGGCACAGGGAAATATTTTTTTCTGATTAATTTACATAAAAATAAATCTGACTTTTGTAGAGTTGATGTGATTTTGCAAATCACCACATTGAAGACATCTAAACAAAGTCCATCTGCATGTTTATAAACATGTACAAGTGTTTAAGGGACGCAATATGTTTAAAAAAAGTCAACAATAATGGTTAGTCTATGCTTCCAATTATATTCTTTCTTCAATTAGTCTTGAAGAAACTAACACCTCTATTAATCATTTCAATTAACTCCACGCACCACATGACATCCGCACCAGCAGCCCATATGTTGCGTTCCAATCACCCAAATATTAAAGCCTTTTTAATTGATTGATCTAAAGAACATTCAACAGGCTCAAGGTGGCAGCCAGCCAGGAAATCCCAAAAGAAGATGACAAAAAGGTGGGGGTGCTAAACCAGCTTCCCAATTTGTTTTTCCTCTTCCTCCAGGGTTCACTAAGTTAATCCAATCACAGCCCATAAAGCCCCTTTTTAATAAAATAAATAAATAGATAAGAGAACACACATGTTGGCTTTCCCCCAGAGAAGCCCCCTCCGCTAAAGCTGGAGAGCCATCCTGTTAAGAAAGTGCTGCATAGGAGGGTGCATTTTTTATCCAGCAGAAATATTTAGCTTGGCCGCCCGCCAGGGAATGCTGAAAGAATAGACTGAATTAGGGGATTTACCTTCCACGTGTTTGGCACGCGTCATTAGAGGCTCTGAAGAGCTTGACTCTTTCGCTCTCTCACTCTCTGTTTTTACTCCCCCCCACCAGAGCTTTGATGCAGGGAATAAAGTATGAGCTATAAGAGCGGCTGATGTGTTGCAGTTCTAAATGTTGGCACGGTGGCTTTTGTGCTGTCGAAGAAAACCGATGCCCAGTTTCTGAAGGTTTTCTTTTTTTTTTTAAATTCCAGTCAGGTATGGGGTGATACGTTTTAAAAGCATTTGCTTTAACACAGAAAAAAAGAGCATGCTATTTTTCTTTCTCTCTTTTCCTAACAACAACAAAAAGTTTTTGAACTTTTCTATAGACAGACTTAAACTTGGAGAAAGTGGCTTAAAAGTAAATTCCATAAGTGAAACTCCAACCACAGAGCATTTTAGGAGCTCGTTTGAAAGGTTAGTTTTGTAACAATAACCCATGAATTGCTCTGTCATTTGACTTTTATATCCTGTCAGGTGGACTTAGGTTATTTTAAAAAACACTTCTTTACCTAAGTACTTTGGTCTTGCAAAAACCTATTAGGATCTATAACCAGAACATGTTAGTGAAGGTGGTTGATCTATACCTCAAGTAACTTGAGTACCTTCTCAGAATTTCTAATTTGTGAAAGGAAAGGCTGTATTTTAAGTTAGCCTCTGCCACCTTAACTTAGGGCAAGGAAAAAAAAAAAAAAGAAAAGGAAAAAATCCCACAGTTTCCAGATGAATAAAAGCATGGAGGTCCTTAAACCAACAGTAAATGCAAATGTCTGTGTCTGGCACACGTGCCAACCCTGTTTACAGGGCAGAGTCTTGCAGATCAACCCCCAGTGCCACTAACACCCATTCACCGAGCTGGTGTGAGCACTGGAAGAGCCCTGCTGCAGCTGCCTCTGCTGTACTGTCTCATCACAGTATCAGATAAATACAGGCCCTATTCACTCACAGTTTTTATTGCTATCGATTAAAACAAATCAGTTTAGAAGCTACTTGCTGACATGCTTACTCAAAGCAAGATTCAAGCAGAATTTCTGAGCTACAGTACTGGCTGTATCTTTATCCCATCTTCACTTGCAAAAAAATCTGGGTCTGACTTTGGTTCAACTCATTCATGCCACCAGATGACAGATCATATGTGAATTTTCATCTCTCTTTAAGTAAAACTAGTTCATTGGGCCTTGCATATCAGGAGATCCTGTGGGCTGCATAAAAGCAACTTAAGGGATGGATAATATTAGCCCTCAGATGAAAATATGAGATATTAACTCCAAAATCAGAAGGGTGCTGAGGACTGTCTCATTGCTGAACATAAAACACCTCAGCTGTAGGGACCTCCTCCTAGCTTAAGGGCAGACCTATAGTTTATCACTTCTTAAGTAAATCATTCATAATTCATGCCCAGGTTTAAAACCACACAAATAATGAGCTCTCAGTATTACTCAGTGGAAAGTGAGAACTGGAGTTTTCCACCTAAACCTGTAAAGGCTGACAAGTTCAGACATGGTTTTGTGAGCTCCTTCCTGGACCCCACGTTTTTAATTCAATTTAAAGAAAGCTAGGCAGCCACTTCCCCCCTGTCTTTGAAGTAAAGATGTTAACATTTGTGCTAATAATACAAACTACCCCTTCTTTTATAAAAGACTTCAGCAATCACAAAGGCTTTCTTTTCATCACAAAGAAAAACTGCAAAGTAAAGCTGCCTAGTTCTGCTGCTAACAGGGCAGGTTTGTCTCTGTACACTGCACAGATGCCAGCCAGTGCCCAAAGCACTGCTTTATAAATTCAAAGAATTGTTTCAGTTACAAAAGATCCTTAAGATCATATAGACCTTAAAGATCATTCCAACCATGAGTCCAGCACTGCCAAGTCCACTGCTAAGCCATGTTTCTAAGTGCCACAGCTACATGGCTTTTAAATACCTCCTCCTAGGACGGTCACTCCACTTCTCTGGGCAGCCTGTTTCACTGCTTGACAACCCTTTCAGTGAAGAATTTTTCCTATTATATCCAATCAGAACTGCCCTTCATGCCAGAGGCTGTTTCCTCTTGTCATAGAGAGCAACAAAGTCCTCACTCAGCTTCCTTTTCTCCAGGTTAAACCACTCCAGCTCCCTCAGCTGCTCCTTATAAGACTCTTGCTCCAGATCCTTCACCAGGTTTGCTGCCTTTCTCTGGACTCGCTCTGGCACCTCAATGTCTTTCTTGTAGTGAGGGGCCCAGAGCTGGACACAGTGTTTGAGGTAGAACCTCACCAGTGCTTAGTACAGGGTCCTGGTCACTGGCCAGGTCCTGCTGACCACAGTGCTGCTGATCCAAGCCAGGATGCCACTTGGCCACCTGGGTGCAGGCTGGCTCATGTTCAGCCACTGTTGACTGGCAACCTCAGGTCCTTTTCTGCTGGGCAGCTTCCCAGACACTCTTCCCCCAGCCTGTAGTGCTACATCAGGTTCTTGTGAACCAACTGCAGGAGCCAGCATTTCACTTTGTTGGACCTCATACAATTGGCCTTGGCCCATTGATCCAGCCTATCCTGTCCAGATTCCCCTGCAGAGCCTTCCTACCCTCCAGCATATCAGCACTCCTGCCCAACTTGGTGTCATCTGTGAACTGACTGAGGGTGAACTTAAACCCCTTGTCCAGGCAGTTGATAAAGACATTAAACAAATCTGGCCCCAGTACTGAACCCTGTGGAGCACCACTGGTTACCAGCTGGATGTAACCCCATTCACCACCATTCTCTGGGCTTGGCCAACCAGACAGGTTTTTACCCAGTGAGGAGTGCCCCTGTCCAAGCCATGAACAGCCAGGAGATTGCTGTGGGAGACAGTATCAAAGGCTTCACTGAAGTCCAAGTAGGCAACATCCACAGCCTTTCCCTCATCCCCTAAGTGGGTCATCTGGTCATAAGGAGACCAGGTTAGTCAAACAGCACCTGCCTTTCATAAATCCACACTGGCTGAGCCTGATCCCCTGGTTCTCTTTTATGTGTCAAGATGATCTGCTCCAAAACCTTTATGTTTCCAGCAGAGTATCTTTGCTGCTAACTGAATCTCCAGATGACTGGCCATGCAGAATTTGTGCTGTACACTAGTAGCATTAGGAACTGCAACAGGTAATTCCCCATCAGTTGTTTCCACTTTATCAGAAAACAGAGCATGCACTCTGGGCTCACAGTCCCAAATGGGAAAATTCCTCTGTGGAAAGACTGCAAGTTTAATGAAAGGTAATAGTGAATGAGCCACTGAGAGTAGCTCAGTTGGTTAGAGCATGGCGCTAATAATGCCAAGGATATGCTCCTTGATCCCTATATAGGCCATTCACTGAAGAGATGATCCTTTTGAGTCCCCTCCAATTCAGAATATTCTGTGCATTAAGATGTGTATGCTTCAGGCTTGCATTCCAGGACAAAGTGCCACAGGGCAGCATGTGCTTCTCGGTAAGGGAAGGCTTCCCTGTAAGGGAAGGCAGACAGTTTCCACCACGCCACTGGCACAGGGCTGCCCCCCTGTAAAGTGCCCACTGACACAAAAGGTGCCTTTCTGCAGCTCTGGCCCCCATCACGTACGATCCCAGGAACATGTGGATTTCCCGTGCCTATGACTGGAAACTGCCTGCCTGCTTTTCCTCTTTAGTGGATACAGAGAGGCCAAGTGTATTTCAGTATTGTGATTGATATTTTGAAGCTTAGGTCAAATAACAGAGAACATTGGCCTGACAGTATCAGTTCAGTGGCAAATTGCTTGATATATTTGTCACCATTAAACAAACTTGAGTTTAAACACAGTCTGCTTATCATATTTACAGAATAAAAATATGACCTTTAAAGTGAAATAAAAGAGCTCCTTTTTCCTCCCCACATCTCCTCCCTCTGTGTTTTTAATTAAAACCACGAACTAACACATGTATCTATCCTTCCTTCTGTAATAGCTTGGGATTCCACTCTCAAATACTATACAGATAAAACGAACATTTATGTGTTAGCGAGTCACAGTGCAGTAAATTCTCCTTTCCAAACCTGCCGTCTTCATTAAAATCTTATTTGCTTTGTAATCTCCTTTGATCGCTAAAGTTATAAGAAGCCCCCTCCTCTTCTTTTGATACTATCAGTGTAGCTTTTGACCAGAGAGCGTGATGAATTAAATGTATGACAGATATGACAGGTGAGGAGTGCTTGGAGAGGGCTTAAACAGCAGGGATAAGACAAAGCCCCCATTTAAGAACAAAACCCCTACCCGATGGCTAGCCCGTTAATGACCAACCACTCTATTTGTCCTGGTGGATGAGGAGCAAGCTGATACTACAGACAAAGCTTTGTTAGCCATGGGGCTGTTCTTCAATCAGGCCACACAACCAACTAATTGAAATGCCCAGTTTTTCCCCCTCAGGATTTGATATACAAGCCAGGGGGTTTGTAGGTATACTCTATTCTTTTTCTTTTTTTCCCCTTGTAATGTATTAATTCAGCCACCACAAGTTTACAGCTGGACTAAGTGGAATTACACGATATAAACCTAAAAATCTATCTGCAGGGATCCAGCTAAGCCCTGGAGAGAGACAAGTCCAGCAATACAAATCCAAGGAAATTTGGAAGTCAATCCATTAGGATTACCAAGCCTTTGATTTTGGAAGTCACAGGCTCAAAATATGGAAGTGATGAACTCTATCTTCCTTCATTTTAGCCTCTTTTCAGAGGACTTATTAACCCCATTTTTTTTCTGTTAAAACACATTGATAAATGTGAACAGAATTATATTGGGTTTCCACTGTATTTTAAACGAAGGGAAGACATGAAAATATCTTCTTTCTTGAACTTGTAGGTAACATACCCTTTAAAACTTCATACGTATTTTCTACATATTCAAAACTGCCACAAGCAAAGTCATAACTCTTCTCATCAGCTAAAGGCCCCTGTGCCCCTCTTTAAGGTTCATGCTAACTTCCAGCATGGCATGCTGTACCTAAATGTGGAGCTTCAGGCACCAGTGGTAACTGTAAACCACTGGCTGCTTCCCAGAGGTGAAGAAATCTCTGTGCCCCCTGCAGACCAGGATTATATTCTCAATGGGCAGTCTCTCATTTTAGCCCACCAATCTGTGGTTTGCAGAAGGCCAGGAGTTTCCAGGGGTAGGTGCCAATGCGATATTCACTGTTAAATCCAAATGGAAAAGAAAAATTAGATTATAAGGATGTAGTAATGATCTGGTATAATGGAAAACACTACCTGAAGCAAGAATTTTCACTTTCAGAAGAAATTCATTTTTTATCTCTTTGCTTCTTCCTGTCCTGCCCTCACAGTGTGCTGTGGCTGAATCATTCATGCTGGTATCAGGAAACATGGGTTCTGTTCTTAGCTCTTCCACAGGCCTAGTATGTGGGTTCTGGCCAACCTCAGACCCTTTCCGTGCCTCAGTTTCCCTAAATAAAAATGCAAATATTCCTACCTATTTCAGAAAAAGCATGGTCCAGTGGTTTAAACCATAGAATCAAGATGTCTGAATTCTCAAACTGAATATGGTATCAATTTCTGAGGTCTTTGAAGCAACTGCCCTTACCGACCCAAGGGATCAGCTTCCCCTGGGAAATGCTTCCCAGTAGAACATATGTGCTACTTTCTGAGTAAGTGCTGTTTCTGTCTGGATAAGAGCTCAGCCTCACCCCGCAGTGAGACCACTTATGTGGAATGCAAAAAGAAAAGATGGTCCAAGCTAGCAAAACTTTCGGGAGCTGCTCTCACTAGAAGGCCACGGTGACCTTCTCTCTGAGTGCTTGTCTGCAGACCACCCAGCAGAGCTGGCCTGACTCTGGCTCAGCCATTACAGTCCTAATTCAGCATGTGAAGGCGTAAGGCCAAAGTTCCAAAACTTTACCATGCAGGACAAAGGGCTGAAATGATAGCTTCCCCTTCCCCAGGGAGCACGCTGGAACTTTTGGCCATTTTGCAGCAAACCACTGTGTCTCTCACGCTCTCTCGTCCTCCACTTTTCCTCCATGAAAACCCCACTAAAGTTTTGAGTCTGCTCAACTCAGAATAAGTAGCAATTTGAAAACTTTTGGAAGGCAGAAAAAGCACTTCCTGTCTGGCTCTATCTCATGGTTCTCTGACTCACTGGACACTTGCAAAGGTTAATTAAATAATGTTTAGATATTCATGATACGTAAAGCCCCAGACAAATGGTAAGTGTTAACATTATGATGCATAAAAGGGTCATTCAAAGGGAACAACCTTATAGAAATAAAGAGGGGAATATTGTTAACCTCACAAAAATACACATTTTTTCATTGTGGACCCCAATAAACATAGGCAAAGTTGTTACCAGGACTGTCACTAACCTTGTACTGAAAAAAAACAGACTAATTTTTAGGAAAAGAGCATAGGGATTCAGATCAGTAAATAAAGGGGAAGGGGGGTGTGGGAACAAAAAACCCCATTAATCTAGTGTGTTTTGTTTTTGAATGGGCAGATCTGAACGGAAGCTGCATTTTTTTCAGACAGCTTTCCAATCTCCCTATTAGATATAATGTTATAGTCTTATTACACATGTTGCCTACTAGATGTGCTCTGACTTTTATAGATGTCAACCCCATTTCTTAATTCAAGACATTTGTCTCTTGTGATCTCTGCGCCTCTGGGTTAGAGTTCCAGCCAAAGAGGTGAGCCAGCTTTGTATTTGCAAAGCAGCCATAAAATCCTCTGGTGCTACATCCCTGAAAATTGCTGCTGCCCTGCAAAAAGGCCTGGATTTTGTCTGTCTGCAGCTCAGCACCCCGAAAGGACATTTTGCAGAAGGGCTCAGTGGACATTCAGGAAAACTGCTTTCAGGACCTTATCTGAAGGACAATACTTAACTTTCACCACCTGGGCCTGGCCCCTGAAAGGAAACAGTCACACTCAATTATTGTCTTTTTCTAGACAATTACTATTTAATAAAACCTCCAGCTGATATTAACTGGTGGAAAAAAGGCTATTTTTAGTCAGGACAGTGATTCCCCCTCACTCCTTTCATCTATGAGTAATGTATTTCCTTTTGCTCTCAGTACCACAAACCAGTCCACACCAGATGCTCAGTATTAGGTAAAATTAAAAATGTGGGCATCATACCCTTTGAAAGATGCTTTGAACTCAAATTAATATACCTAAACCCACTATTTAAATTAAAGATATCCTGTCTCTCTGCTGTGTAGTTTTCCCTTTTATCAGAAGGGGAATTTTAGTCCATTTAAAGGTTTTTTGGTTCAGCTCCACAGACCACGCTTTGACTTAACAACACATTGTAATTTCCTTTTACCCACAAGAATAAAGGAAATGTATAGAAGCAACACCATAATCTTGTCAAGCACTCTCTTTCGTTTCCCTGAACAAGCCTGTTTGAGAAAATGTGAAGCCTAAGATTTTTAAGATGTTATCTGGAAGATGTTTAGATCATGGAACACTTTTATTGAAAACAGACGTATGTATTTTTATGCATCTACTGATGTACCCACACATATAAAATATATGCCTACTAAATTCTTTTATGGACAAGAACAGAGCAGTCTGAAACCTGAAGAGGGTTTTCGGACTTCAATCCTCTTGCCTCAGCATTTTACCTTTTCCAGACTTTTGCCCCGAATCTGCGCAGATACTTGAGAAATCCCCACCAGGGAAGTAACAACCAAGGAGTGCCTTCCCTCAGACTCACCTGTGAGCAGGGCTCTGTAACTGCTGTGAGAAGCAAAAACGTGGGAGCAATGTAAAATATATTGATTTCTCATCTATCTCTATGCATATCTGTAAAATGGGCTCCTGCACGACTTGTGCCGTTTATTTGCATCTTTGATCTTTTCCAGAACACAATTATTTAAATGCAACTGCTCTGCTTCTGGAGCTACAGGACTCGAGGCAGTTTGCTGAATATACTTGGACTTTACGTTTTATAAGCAACCACCACCCACCTTCACATCCAAGTCCATCCCCTCCTGATGTCTCCCTTGATGTCACCACTGACAACGTTCAAACTACAGGCAGAGGTGTAAGAGCTGTGTCCTCCCTTTGGCACTGAACAATGGAGCTGTGAGTGCCCTGGTTTAGGTTCTGTGGGACCAGGAGCTGCATCCTGCCACACTAGCAAGCCTGGGAGGCACCCACACGTGCTCTGGGGCATGGGATGCTGTTCCCTCTGCAGACCCTGAGGTCTCTCTTGGTCCTTGGCAGCTTCGCCAAGGTGCTGGTGAGGTGCTGGAGGGCAGCTTGGCCCTGGCCACAGCACAGCACAGCAAGGGAGACCTGCCAGGAGAAAACCCAACCACCAGGCTGTAGAAACTGGTGCTGCTGAACCTGCTGTACTGGACAAGTGGAGAGGTAATAGTTGGCAGCACTAATGATACCATGAAAACTACTTCAGGACAAGGCAAAAGAGCAACTAAAGCATCTGCAAGTTCTCTCAGTGCTGGTTAGACAGTGATAGTAAGAAAGTTTATCCCCAAGAGCTTTCTCCTCACTGAGGGTGTTGAGTTAACTGGAGGTGACCTCTCACTGACCCACAGGCAGCATCTGCAAGTGGTGTGTGGTGGTGTCGGCCAGGAAGCACTTCTCCCAAACAGCGCCTTTCAAAATACCACTCCAAAGAGCAGCAGCTGAGGTGACCCAGGAGTCAGCCACTCAGCCCTGTCCAGCATGGAGGACTCCCTTCAATCCCCCTTCACCCTCCTGGGATTTCATCCATCTTCATTTGCTTTTTCTTGCTGCCATTTCCTCTGACTTTTCAAACTTGGGACACTGGTAGCCATTATTCATTCTCTTGTTTCTTACCAGCCATAGAGCTAAGAGCTGCAACTTTCCATCAATAAATACCACATCAGTTGTTATTTAGGCATTCTTTTAATTGCTGATTTTTTTTTCTCAGGTATTTCTTGAGCAGGGTTTACTGCATTATTACAGTTTAGAAATCTAAGAGAGAAATATCTCAATGCAATTACTGAATGCCACTCTGGGTAACCACAAAATAACTTGCTAATGAAAACTCTGAATAGGAATGAAAATATAACTGAGGTAAAAAGAAAGTAACTGTCCAAACCATTTGAATTTAAGCAAGTATGAACAAACCTCTTCATTTGGTACCCTTTTTGTCTGTAAAAAGGGTGAAGAAATGAAGCAGCAGGACCTAACGCTTTCACAACAAACAATGGTGCAAACACCAAGAGATTTTCTAATTTCCAGCTATAACAAACCATTTAGCTCTGGGTAATTCCAATAATTTTAGTCATCAACCTGCAAAACTGCAAAACTCATACTCAGTTGACATGAATTTGAGTAATCTTGTTGCCACGTCTGGTTAAGAGAAGACAGATAATAATGCATTTTGTTTTCACAGTAGGGAGGGGGAAAGCTATCTCTTCTCTTCCTCTCCACTTCTCGGTGGTTCGGGAAGGACAGGGGAGAAATGGAGCTGTTGTGAGGGAAGAGAATTAGCACAGGAGATGAAAAGGCAAGCAGGAGTCCTGGTAGCAGATTTGGGCTTAGGATCATGTTCACCATTCTAAGAACAGCCCCCAAAACTCTAATACCTCAACTTTCCTCTCCAAATGTGAGAAGGCAGGCTCTCTAGCTTGCGTAAGTGGATAACAATGGTGAGGAAGGCATACAAACGTGCAGCTGGTGACAAGAAGCTCTCAGCTCAATGGAAAAGACAGAAGGAATCTGGGATTTTGTGATCTAATGACTTCCCCAAGGTATAACTGAAAGCAGACAGCGGGGATAGGAGCTGAACCCATGAGTCCTGAATCACAGCCCTTTGTCTCAATCACAAGACCCTCCTTCCCCTTGGATGTTTTGCACTATTTAGGGTAATCAAGAGAAAGATTGCCTTGCCCTCCTGAACCAGGAAGAAGGGCAATGGGTTCCAAAGGAATGACAAACCTTGCCATTGCTCCAGAAACGGTGTGTTGTTTCCTATGCTGGTCATCTGTGTTGAATCAAGATCAATTTTGATCAATTTTAACCTTGCATTAGGTTAGAAAATGCAAGCCTTTCATAGAAAAGATGCAAGAGAGCGTGTCTAACCATGCAGCAAGCTCTGTTGCAAAGCCTGCAGAGCCAGCTCCAAGCCCTGCTGGCTGTGGAAAGCTGTAGCATCCTGAGGGGTACAGAGGCATCAAGAGAGCAACGCAGATACAGTAACAGCTAAGTTAATAAGCTTTACAGCTCAGAAAGGCACATAAATTCAGGTTCAGGAGCATACTTACAGAGATTCTAAGGCTACCTCAATCACTGCTCATACTCCTGAAGGCTGCTGAACCTTGTTTCATTATGCAAGCATGATCTTTCTTGCTTTCTGGTTTTGCCAAGGCTGGGAAAGGATGTGGCTGTGCTCACCATGTCATGAAGTGAACAGCAAGGAGATTTTTTTTTAGATTTTTCAGCTAAGGATTTTCCTGAAGAACAAAACTCTCCCAGGCAAATTCAGACAAGAAGTTCTTTAGTCTAAGAGGGGCTTTTCTATCACAGCAGTGAGGCAAAAAATGTGCCAGCCTTGTTAAGGTGAGCCTTATACCTTAGTAGAACAATTTTTTTTTATGAAGTTGCCTTTTCTATCAGAAGACTGTGCTGAGTGACCGAGGAGACCTAGATTCATCTTTTTTAACAAGTCTTCTAAGATATTTCTAAGAAATATCACAGTGGTCTAGACATTCAGATACTTCCAGAAGGGTGAATTAGTAAAGCATTATGCAGATATTTTTTTCAGGGCAGACTATACATAATAAGTTTTCCATCTTTGGAAAAAATTCTAGCTGACTGAGCAGTATACATGCATGTGCATGCCCATGAACTCACACTATTTTCAGTATCAAGACCATCTTCAAGCAATTTCTCACTCTTATAACACATTTATCTTATGTAAAACAGATGCATGTCTTTGGGGTAGGCTTTTGTCTTTTAGTCTTAAATTGTGAATACCCCTTTTAATTAAAACAGGAAATACAAATTTCCTCATTTAGTTCCAAGCCTGAAGCCCACTAGCATAAGCAGCCATCTGCAGATTCAGCTGGAATCTGAATCTTTCAGTATCCCACAATAAGTCTGCTAGTTAAATTAAGGATCTTTGGACATGTATAGACCAGTGCAGCTCCACTGAGCTGTGCCCTTGTACACCAGCTGTAGCAAAGCTGAACTAGTAGTGCTGTATCCATCCTGAGTCCTGAAACTCCATCTCCAATTGGAGTTAAATAGTTACATTATCACTACTTAAAAGTTACAGAGCTGATGATAATGCCACCCTTGTTGGCAATGCCTTTTAAGGTCTCTGCTCTCTGCTGTGCCTATTGGGATGAAGAACAACTAAATGAGGAAAGCAGCAAACATTGCAAATGGAGATTATCAAACTGCACAAGAGGCAAACCGAAGGAGGACACCTAATAATCCTTAATGCAAAATAATTCAGTCCTAGCTTTCTCATTAAAATATATATTTTTAAAAAGTCTTCCCTTTTCTTCACGTACCCAAATGAAGGCGGAAGCAGTCACTTCCTTTCCCAATGATGGAAGTGATACCAACTATTATGTCAGTATTAAGTGAACTTCCTCCCGTCCATTTCTGTCGAGTTAATGTCATCTGACTCAAATGAGATTATTAAAAGTGGGCTGTTTGGTTCCAACAAACTAAAGGCTTGCAAGTTTATAGGTACAATTGCTTCAGACCCCTCCTACGGGTGATCAGATAGGGTGTCTATTGAATGGACTCAAAGAAACACATTTTCACACCTGTCAGGCCTAGATTAATATCCCTGCTAATTGCACTTTAAGAATGGCCAATTAGTTCTAGTTATAGAAGCTTTCATGGGTAAGGGGGAGAAGCCTGTTACCACCATCAGGACTCATTGTTCCCCTGAATAGATTTGTGTCCCAAACTGCGCGTGCCTCAGCGGTTTGACTGGAAGCCCTGCTGCACGCCACTGCAATGACGCCTCTACCCCAGCCCCAAACCTGCTTTAATGATGATAGAGACAGCAGAGGTGACCATAAACATAAAAGGAAAATAAACTAGTGTTATGCTGAGATTACAAAGCCAGAAACTGTTTTCAAGCCAGAAGCTGTTCGCTGAAATTTCTTAATAATCCAAACTTATTTTTTGTCTAACATAAAATCTTGGGTTTGCTCTAAAGCAACAGTACTTTGTAATAAAACACTTGCTCCAGCAAGGAAAAAAAAAGTCCAGCAATGTGGCTGAATTTGCAAAGGGCCGATAAATGAAACTGTGGCCTTGAAGTGGCAGCCTGAAGAGTGACACTGCAGCGCCAACACAACCGGTGGGACACTTGAAAACAAATCAGGGACCAAGGGTTAGTCCAGCCATTGGAACGTGACAGGAAGGCTAGTTAATAAACACCAGCTAACCCCTTCAATTACAGCAATAAATTGTTCAATTGGTTAAATGTCCACAGGTTCTGCCCCAAACACCTCTGTGAACTGTTTAATTAGCAAACTCTTGCATCACTGGACAATCAGATCCTGGTGAGCATGGGGGACGCTGGGCTCCTGGGGAGTGAAGGGTGCTGGTGCCCCACGCAGCGCGACTCTTCAAGGCTTGCCTTTGAACCACGCAACCTGCTATGTTTTAACAGCTCTGGAGATTATTCATTTGGTTACACCTTTTTTTTTTTTTTTCCAAAAAAAAATTAATACTGTGAGGGCAAAATACAGCTTGGCTGCCATTCTTTCCACATCAGTTTTCTGCATTTCGATAAGAAGCCCCACAAATTACAGCTTCTCACCTGCCGCGAGATTAGATAGCTGCGCACGCGAGACGGGTTACGCAGCACAAGAGATACCGAGTACCTGGAAACTGCATGTGGTACAAAACAGACCTGCAGATTAAAAGTCAGCAAGCCGATTTCTTGAAAATATTTAACACACTGAATTTGGAATTATCTCACCAAGAGTTAAGAACATTCGAAACATTGCAAAATGATTTATCATTAAGATTACTGCTGGCTGTGAAGAGTATTTAGAGAGTATTAATGAGGCATATGCCACAAAAACATTTAAAAAAATCAAAATACAAACCCAAGTTTTTGGTAAACACTATTTTACATAAAGCAAACAAAAAAAACCAATAATTTTTTTCCTGAATAAAGCAACACATTTAAGTTGATCACTGAGGATCAATTCATCGTTAAAGACTCATGTGAGTTGCCTTCACTGGACTTTTAATCACTGTGATAAACCACTGATAGTACATATTGTGATACCAACTAAAAACCACACACTGATGCAGTGGAAAAGAATGTGTGGCTTCTAAAATGGTTTGTATTAATAAGATCCATTTAACAGGAATTTCATGTCTGAAAAACAACTACCAAAGGAGATAAGTACTATTTGTTATGTTTAGACAATGAGGAGAAATTGCATTTCCCTGATGAAGTTTTCTTAATGAACTAAACCCAAGGTAAATCTGTCACAGTTGGGAGTAAAAATACGTACTGTGTTTGCCTGTGGAAAGCTGTATGTGATTGTTCCCCGTCTCTCTAGCAAAAGTATTTCTTTGGAAAATGGCTCTAGGCAGAAATTTTCATTGAGAACAAATTTTTTAATAACATTGAAGAAATCTACTATTTTACACTTCTGCCTGAGAGGTTGAGCCTGGATCCTCAAAGGATATCCAAAGAACAGACAGGGCAATTCTGTTTATTGGGGAAGGATGTGGTTGGACTATGCCCTATCCTCCACTTCGCAAAAACGCACAAGTCATTGAACTAAACTCAGGATGCTCCTGGCTGAACTTGGTGGCTCCTGGGATTTCTCTCCTGAGTACTGTGTTCTCCCACTGAGCCACCCAGAGAGCCTCAGCAGTAACTCAAGCTCTTAGACTCTCCTCCAGGACCCGATGGGTCCACATGGACTCTGGGAAAGCTGTAGGTTCAGCGTTGTTACTGCCTCAGGTTTAAGGACATAAATGGTCTTACTTGATTTAACATGCACATCTTGCATAGCTAAGCAAAGCAAACTCTTCAAATTCGGGTTCACAGCAAGATTTCTGTTGACTTTGAGTCACTCGCTCAGTCTTGTACAGAGCAATTTGAATGCTTAAAATTAAAGAAAGTAGTTCTGTTAAGTTGGTGTGTATTAAAAACTGTTCTGTTAAAAGTTATGTACTGGCTGTTGCAGAATCCAAGGGTTTAAAGTCCGTGCCGCTACAATGTAGAACTCTGGTGGTTTTTTGTTTTCTTCTTTCTCTCTCTCTCTCTCTTTTTTTTTTTTTTTTTTTTTTTCCCCTTTTAGTTTTGTAATACTGAGCGAATTAACATCTCTGAAGTCTCGGGGTCTCAGGACAGGCTTTCAGGCGACACCGATTAGCACAGCCTCGCTGAATTAAACAGACTGAAACAATTCAGGCCATTGACAATCCACGGGGGCAGGGTGGGGAGAAACTGCAAATTAGGAAAAGAATAGAGGACACAATACCAGCACTGATGTCCTGGCACACAGGCTTTTATTCTGGAGATAGTTTACAAGCAGTTCGTAACCTTTGGACTCCAGACAGTCTGTAGAACCAACAAGAGGAGGTTCAAGATTTGGTCTGAACTTTCCATCCAGCCCCAGCAGTGTCAATATTTGGAGGATGCACAGGAACTCATAAAGTCTCCATAAAATGGATGTTAGTGAAACAAAACAAAAAAAAAAACCCCGAAACTTGTATTCATGAAGTCTTTTTAGACATTGGCACTTTAAGCCAAGAAGGTATTAAGGAGATAAAAATTTAGAACTTTGCTGTGCTTAAAAGAGGAGTTTCCCAGCAAAAAAGCTCATGCATTTTTTTTAACAAACCTGGAGTTCAAAAGCTGCCTCTTGTTCCACAAAATAATTTCTGATTTGCTTCAAAAATTTTGAATTATAAGTTTAAACATTTTGCCATTAGCAGAATAACTCCTAGAAATTGTGCAAGTGTGACTTTTCTGCCAAAGAAAAAAGTGACTGGAGAATTCACAAATCAAAATCACTTATGTTCCAGGCCTGTCAATATTTCATTGATCTGTTTAAAATATGTTAATCTCTCTTTCATTCTGTATTATAAATCAGTTCAGTTATCATATCAAACCATACTCTGTCAAGAGAAAATTATTTAAACAAGATAACAAATTAAAGTTTTGTTCTTTGATAGTAATTTTAAAGGACTAATTAAAAATTAAAATTAAATTTTAAAAAAATTACAGGTACGCATTTTATTCTGTAAATGCAAGATGCTTAAAATATGTTCATTCTGTATGCCAGAGACTGTAATGTGGACTAGGAAGTGACATTTACTATTAACTTAGTTGACAGAGATTTTGTGCAACCAAAGTCAAATGAAGTATACCGTTAATAAATAACACAAAACTAGAAGAAAAAGAGTTGTCTTTTAAGTCTCTCATAATTTTGTTTCTTGTCACATGTTTAATGCTCTAAGTCTCAGTGAGCTCAACTGAATTAAGTGTACTTACACCAGTGCAAGGGTAACCTAAATGAAGAGGGAACTGAGTGCCCAACAATATTTTAACAAAGAATTTTTATCTGGTCAAAAATAATGCTTTAAATGAATAAAATCATAAACGTCTGTTCTGAGCAGAGGCTTCTATTGTAAGCAATAGATGTTATACAGTTAAAAATCCATCACTTTATGCAAAGCTAGCTTGTTTTTAGATGTGGATCACTTCATTCATCAAAGGAGGAAATGTTAGTCTCAAAAAATAGTCTCTCACAAAGACAATTTGTGATGTAATTAATCTCCTATTAGTCAGGATCAAGAAAATAAAATACCAACTTACTCTGCCCATAACTGAAAAAGTGAAACTCACTGGTTTTGCTCTAGATATACTTTTAAAGCCTTCAATGCTGAATTCTGGATTTCTACCTGTAGGAACAAATAATTTGCTTATTCTCAAAAACCCCCTAGTTTTCGTATTTCAAATGTATAGAGAGGAGCTTGTATTCGCCATTAAAAACCCCAAAACAAAACTGCAAACAAACCCACACTATTACAACTCATTCAGAACTAGTGTTTTTTAAACAGTTCAGATTTAAGATAATAACCCATTTTATAAGCCAAGATGATTAATTGAGACGATCATACAATGCTATGATTGCAAGAAATGTGCTTGGGTGAGAGGTCTCTCACATGCAAAAAATGTAGATTTATGCCTCTATGAAATTTCAGAAAACAAGATGGTTATCCCATATGCCTAATAAGAAGCAGTTTCCACGAAGTTTTCAAAGCCCCCAGCATGCAAGATCCACAGTTTTGACTCACCTTATCTATCAATTTTCTGCCTTGTACAGAGAGCTCAAAGTTTCAGCACTATCTTGCCCCGTCATTCTCCATACAGAGTATCTCCACACTGTAACCTCCTGCGTAAAGCATGATCTTGCCTATTTCTCTCCCCTTTCTCAAAGCCTTAGCACAAAGTTATGCCAGCTATCCTGAGAAGCTTTACACTGCGTCAAGCACCTGTTCAGGCCACAGTCAGTTAAAAAATCAAAATAACAGCTGAGTTGAGGGCCAGCCACCCTACACACTTCAGGACATACTCAGAAGCCCTACTACCCTCATCCCTCCTGTTTAGAGTGGAAAACAGCGGCTCTAGTAACGTGATGCCTTCCTTCCCTTCCCTGTTTGAGCAGGCAGTGAAAGCCCTCCTGCTGTCTTCTACTCCTAAGAGTAAAGCTTTAGTCTCCAACCTGAAGTGTGTTGTCTGCAGAAATAAGACAACTCATCCCACACTGACAGCGTTTGTTCGAAGAACACAGGTTCAGCAGAGCCAGTTAACCATTAGCTAGCACCCAGGCAGATCCTATTACACTCACTGTGCCTACTTGCTGAGCTATCCTTATAGGAAGTTTAGTTGGAGAGAAGCACTTGGGTCAGTATGTCTTCTCTGAGCATCCTTACAGGGTAACACCAACACAGAACATCATGGTGAACACTGAGCCAGCACCAATTCCACGTTTGTAGAAACGGTGGTTTTTAAATACCTCACTTAAACCACTCAAATGTTTATTGCCAATACCAAAAACTGCTCAGAAGGAATTCACAGGCACTAAAAACTGTAGATGCTTGTAGATTTAACAGACATCACTAAAACCAGTCCATGCAAACATTCCCCTACATTTATCCATAATCTGCTCAACTCTACAGGCTGAAAACAGCAGCTGTCTTCCTAAAAAATAGTGGAAAATTACCACACTTCTTCAAAGATCTTTTTCCTAGAGTCTCACAAGTTAATTATGCTGGTCAGAAAACTACTTAATGCTGCCATTAGTTTGTATCGACCTAAATCTTGACAAAAACTTCCTCTGCAACAATACTCTACCATGTCACACGAATCCTTTTGTCATGCCCAAAGCACAGGATTTATTATTATGGACTTTTATTACAAAATCTTCTAGAAGGCACAAGCAAGAGCACTGTGCCAGGCATCATGATAACATGCAGAAAGAAACCTCACCAAACCTCACAAAGAGTTTGAAAGAAGGGAGTTGGCACTACCTTCACTTCAAATAGAGTGTGTGTTGAGGCTTAGAAAGATTAAGCCCCTTCTCCTGCAACCTCAGACTTAGCATGGCCGCTATTAACATTATGGAACTTTTTATGCATGCCAGAGTTCACCAGCACCAGGACTGAATCACAAAGGAATGTCAATCTCCAGTAATTTAGCCTGAAACAGACATAGGAACAGAATGCACATCTCTCCTATGTCCTACCCACGATTTCAACAACCCCAGCTTTACCCCCTTTTTACACCTACACACCCCTCTCCTTGCGACAGTTGGCGCTACCCTGTTCCTGGTTTATATTAATTCAAGATCCAAATCTAGCGCGTAGCTTTCCAATCTTCGTAGCACAAATAAGATTAATTTTTAATTTTAAGGCCCTGATTCAGCAAAACATTCAACTACATGCTTAATTCTATCCCTATTCAGTAAAGTACTTAAGTATTTGCTTAATTCTCATTTGCTCTGCTGAGACTTGAACATGTGCTTAAAGATAAGCCTCTTCTTAAGTACTTTGCTGAACTAGGGCCTAAACTGTGACCTAGGAGCCAGGAAGAATAGAAAAAAATAGATCAATAATGTCCAGTGTTATTTCCTCAAAATATTACGTTAGCTGACTGCAAAAGACAAAGAAAAAATAAAAATCACTTTGATTCAAGTAGTACCTTCAGCTAATACAGATGCTGCATTGGAAGAGACCAATTTTATAAAATCTTACTAAAAAAAAAATCTTCAAAAATTCCTTCTTGTTTCCCATTTATACCTACGAATATGCCTTATGGCAATGTGTTGAACCTATCACTCAGTCTCAGTTCCATGACTGGAACCTTGAAGTTTTTCAAGTTAGTTACCTGACATTTAGGAAAAAAATAAAATTAAGAGCAGAATCCAATTTAATAAGTACGGTTGAATAGAATTCAGTTTTACATTATCATAAGAGGAAATTAATGGAGAAGTTGGGAAGATGCCAGGGAAGGACTCCATAGTAAAAACAACGAGGAGAAAAAAAGATAGACTCTGGTACTCTGCTAGAAGAATGGCCTGAGTTTAGTCACCATCAACAGAGACCACGTTTATTACATGTACACTGTGTAATACATTTTCTTGCTAAAAGGTCTCATCATGGGTGGATCCTTGGGCCAGTGTGGAGATAATACAAGATCAGGATCAAAGAAACCCTTGGCAGGTAGGGAAAAATGTGTCGAAATATCTAAGCAGAAGCTTAGATAGCAGAGAAGGCAAAATGTTATTACAATTTTATTTAAAAAAAGAAGAAAAAAGAAAAATTAAGGACAAATATATTGGCTAGTGTGGCTAGTGGCTTATTTCTACCTATTTGTCTGCCCTATCCTTATCACCATGAATCATTCCATAAAGCATATTCCTCCAGCTGTAAGATCCTGAACTGACCAAATACACCCTTTTTATGGCAGGCTCACTGTTCAAATGAAAGCTACTTTGCCTGTTTCAAGGATATTGGTATCAATTCCACTGACATGGCCAGAAAGTACTGGGAAGGTGTAAGTCAGGAAAAGCATCTGCAGATGAAACTTATGTCCTATTTCTTCCAACAATCTATCATTTCCTGGCAAAAAGTCTGGTGAAGCCCAAGTACTTAAATTGGATACATGCTTCTAAACTGCAGAAAAATGCTTTCATTAGGTGTGTGCCCACGCAAATGAACTCAATGCTCCAGATGAGTTCCACCCTTGGAGAAACTGACCCATTGGCATTTTGCCAGGAGAAGAGTCCCTCTCACAAATAAAGACCAAACACGTGTCACTGACAGGTCTTCTGTTGGCAAGTCTTTCATGTCAGCTGCTGCTGCTGCTCTTCCTTCAGGAACTGCATTTCCTCTGTAGTTGGAGTCCCTGTTTTCATCTACCTTTTGATTTCCAGCTAACAGGAATGCTATTTAATCTTTACAATTCCTAACTTACACATATGCTTAGCTTCACGTACTGTGAATGGTTCCACTGAAGCCTGAATTATGGCACATAAAGCTAAAACACATGCCTGAGCGCCTGCAGGATTGGGGCCTGAAAAATGGAGTATTTACTAGCTATTACCTTTTTGATGGATCCATCCCACTGTAATGATGGATAAAAGTGTTTATTAAAATCTTTGAAGATGAGAGGTACTCTGTAAGTACATGTGTGGGGTAGGGGAAGTGGAAAGACCTAGAGATACAGATTGGCACTGGCTGCTCTGATGTTTGCCATAGAAACCACACATCATTATTAGCAGCTGCAGAATTAAGAAGCTTATGTGGCTGAGGTAGTTCCTCCTACTTTGGACAAGCACAGCCAGATAGCAGAGAGTGCAGTTTCTCAGCTCCCACCTGAGTTCAGTGGGAGGTGGCAGCAAAAGGAAGATGCCCCATGTGGACACACCACGCCTCGGAAGGCTCTGTTGCAGCGGCACCCACGCTCAGCATCAAAATGCAGTCACCCCTGTCACCACGGCCTCTCTCTTCTACCCATGGCCACCAGCTGAGACAGAGGATGGTGAAGGGATGAGAAATGTCTAATCTGTATTCCCGTTGTCAGGAGGGTAGGAAAGGTCACCCAGCACTCCCCTTTGATCACACGCAGAAACAGGTACCTGCTGTCCCTTCCTGAGCTGCTGGGGCTGTGGAGGTATAAAATATTTTCTGACAAAAAGAAACTGGATCACGTGCCTGGGGGAGCTGTAATGTTTATTCTGATGACAATGAAAGATGGCTTTGATCCCCACAACAGCCACACATCTCTGATTGCAAACTGCAAGCCCACCTCAACACACTTACAATGCATGTACCAGCCTCCTTCCTCCAGCCAGGCTGGATGTCAGGCTAATCAGTTTGATCTGACAGTTTTAAATTAAATTAATTAAGATCTTTCTGAATGGACTTGATTAGTGTTCCACAGAGGAATCCCCCATGAAAAGGTACACTGTCAGGAAAAGCACTAGTGTTTTCTCCTCTCATAATGAGAAGTTTCATGGGTTGTTATTGGATTTTTTACACCATTAATAAAAGTGCTTTATAAACACTTAGCATGTGATGGGTTTTGACACCCTGTTATATTAACAATAGTCTTCTACACACAAAGAGAAGATTTTCATGTCCTCCTTCAACTAATTTTGTTTCTGCCAAATCCAGCATTTCAAATATGATGACTTAATCTGATGCAAACAGAAATATGCAAAATTGAGACACAAAACAATCCTGATTGCTTCCAATCAACCTTCCCACAGCAGTTTCTTGTACAAATATTGGAAACTCAGCATGTGTAGAAATGAGTTGTTGCTAAAACTATGAGAGGCCACCTTGTTCCCTGCATTGGCTCGTACAAGAACCAAGACCATTTTTGTTCCACTAGACTTGACCAAGATTGTATTGGCATCATTTTCCAAGGGTTGTGTATGGACAACCCCCCCTTTTATCAGTACACATGCAACAACATGGCCAAGGTAGAAGGCATCACCTTGCTTTCCACACCACATCTGTGATCTGCTTGCCTGGGATCTGCAAAAGCTTTGGGGCTGGAAATCCCCTGGTGCTGGTAAGTGACAAGTGGCCACAGTCACAACGTCCACAAGTGACAAGCCAAGACAGGCACAGCCAAGGAGCAGGTCCTGCAGCTAGTAATGACCTCTGCTGTATCACAGGCAGTCAAAAGGATGTGTGCTGCAGAAGCCTATTAAAAAGTGACATGGAATCCCAAGTTCACAAATAGAAAAGCTCATTGTACTCTACTTATAGTAAGGGCATCCTTGACTACATGATAACCGTTAAAATCCAGTTAATTCTTACCAATTGTTTAAATTCAATGTACTTTGAAAAATAAACTCACCTCTAAATATTTTTTAATTTTCCCCTGTATAGCAGGCAGAAAGTGGACTTCTCTACCCACTTTTATCTTCCATTTCTCCCTACTTTGTAGGTTTGGTTTAATAGCAAATGTAGCTTCCCAAGAATTGCAAAGGATTTTGAATTCAACCTGAGAGCAAGTAGCAGTGATCTTGTTGTGACTGAAAGGAGTTCAGATACTGAAAAAACCACTACTTCATCCACCAACACTTCCTTTTTCCTTGAAGCCAGAGTGGTCATTCAAAATACTTTATCTGGAAGGGCCAAATGATGGTAAGCCCTACGAATTTTTTTCTGACAAAGGCTGAACAGGGGAAGGGAACTCTGAGGTGGGAAGATAATGTATTTGGAATGGAAGTCGAAATAAAGGAGAGATAAAACAACAGTATGAAAAGGACAGAAAAAGGAGGCAAAAAGATTGAAGGCATAAGCTAGAGAGAGAAGACTAAGACACAAGGTATTCTGAGGGACAGACTGAATGAGATAGAACAAGAGACAAGACTGATGTCCTCCAAAGAAAGAAAAGATTCTGAAAAAGAGAAAACAGCGATGACAGGAAATTATCTTATAAAATAAGAAAGAGGGAAGAAGAAAAAGGAAAAGGGCATTTTCATTTTTAATCCATGATTCCTTTTTGGTTTTAGTTTTTTAAATTTTTCTTTCAACATGTCTGTTATGCTATACATGTCACAAAAAAATATTGTGTTCTGATAAGTCAGCCCCCATTTACTACAGTGTTTCAACAAACAAATGCTATTACACCTTATCTGCTGGTTAGTCTGACTCCAGCAGACCCAAATGCATTTTCTGGTGTTATTTTAATTAGTCTCATGGCTTTCTGAAATTCCAATTCATTTATTCTGAGTGTGAGCCAATAACTAAAGTCTTCTCATTGTACTTAAATTAGATTCACATGTCAATGTACAAATTCCATTCTCAAAACCATACCTGGTTGCAGCATCTGTTGCTGTTTTATTCTCATGACCACACTCAGACAAGAAATAGAAATTGGCTAAAGTGTAATTCTGTCAAGTGATTTCAACAGAAACATCTATTTTGAGACATTTTAGGCTGTTTTATAAATGCTTCAAGCAAAAAAGGCAGATAAACAAAGGGGCATAGATTTGCCTTTGCCAGAAACAAACAAAAAAGGGTTTTCTTTAATAAATTATATAAAGAAAGATAGGATGCAATAAAAAAGACATAGCCAGGAAGAAAAAAGAATTCAGTGTGACTGACCTTCAAGTTCCCTCTGCTCTTTCATTAACTGTCCACTGAGGTGATCCCTGGCCAAATACGGGCAATTCAGAGCCTGTCATAGAATTACAAGATGAATTAGGGACTGCTGCCACAAATTTACAGCTACCAAGGCCTCTGCTGATTACTTTTTCCCAGACTTGAAAGTAATTTCACGGGAAACACTCTTACCATGGCCCCAAGATCAGCATCACGACAAATGAGGAACTGGAATAACACTTTTCCCTTCCAATTATCAGGTGATTTTTTTCTCCTCTGTGATTTGTACACAAATAGACATAATTTAAGCCAGTGCAACATGAAAATGCCAGATCTAACATGGACTGCTTCCTGAAAAACTTCCCAGGAAAACCTGAGTTTTCAATTCCCTTGTGGAAAGGTGACTCTTGTATTTTTTTGTTTAATTTCTGACTGGCAGAGCTTATTAAATAACTGCAATTATGAGCATGAAGAATTACTGACTCACTGCACAATCAATTGAAAAGCTAATGCAGTTGAAACTGTACACAGATAGCTCACTACAGGTGAGTAACTTCACATGCATGAGTAGTGTCACTGCACTCGGTGGCATAACTCATGTGCATAAGTATTTGCAAAACCAGGGCCTCAGATTGTAAACTCACTGAAGCAGAAACCAGATCTTATCTGCCTGTAAAGCACCTGGCAGTGCACCTATCTTTGCCACTACATAAATTAATTATCATTAGCATCTGAATTTTGTCAGCTCCAGCATTCTCCTCCAACCTCAAACTCTGAATTTCTCGCCAGAGAAGTGCTGGTGCACAGTAGATGATGGTAATATGTGCATGAATATTTAACTATTCTGGCATTTAATGTAGAGCTATTTAAAAAATTTCAATACAAGATGAACACGTGTAAGGCATCTGAAAATCTTCTAAGGTCCGAGGTCTGGGTGGGTTGAGGGAAAACTTTAAAGGTAAAAAATATACTGAATTGAAATCTTGAAATGCTTTGACCTTTAAACGGAACCTTCCTCCCCTCCTGAGGTTTAAGATAAGTTCAGCAAACAAAATTTCACCCTAGGCTTGACACATAATCTCCTAAATGACTGAAGAAATAAATAAACACTTTTTCCTTTAAAAAAAAAAATCAACATAATTTCAAAAGAAAGACAGACACCAATTTTTGTAACTACTGGTGATAGTTTCTGCATACAAGCTTACCTACAATGTGAAGTCTTCACATTTTAACAGGAAATACATACTTAGAAAGAAAGAAACTGTTGTGAAATAGCACCTTGAAGATAAGGAACTCTGGACAAGATGACTTTTGGTCATCTGAAGAAAAGAATAGTCATCTTCCTTAATCATTTCAGAGTGATTGCTTCACTTTGCTAATCTCACATTTCAATAGGTTTTTACTGCTGAACCTACAGAAACAGGGAGGGGGACAGGAGGGGATGGGAGAGGACAGGACTGGAAGTGCCAGTCAGTTCACTCAACCCCTCCCAAAAAACCCCAAACAAACCAAAAACACCCTACACAAACCAATCCCAGTCATGAACTAATAAGTCAAAATGAAAAAAAAAAAAAAAACCAACAAAAAACCAAAGTCAGTCTAGTGCTATGCAGTTCTTTTTCTCCCTGGAAAAATAATTGAAGGGAGCGTTCTGGTGTTTGATGGTTTCCTGTTAAGTAAATCTTATTCAAGACAGCAGCTGGCTTTGATGCATGTATGGGTATTCAGTGCCACTCTTTCTCCTCTGCTTTCTCTTTTGACTTTCTAGTCTTTGCTAGTGGACTATTTAGATAGCTCCTTCAACAGGCACAAAGTACTCCACTGAACAGTGAAAGCTACTGCATGTTCATCAAAACTAAACTGAAATTGAGAAAAACAAACAAAATCAATCAAAAATTTGAAAGGATTAAGCTCCTCACTCATTTGTTTAGGTAAGACAGAAATCCTGTCTTATGAATCCCATGCCAGCAAAGACATTATAACTGTAATCACAAAGACTCTGATTAACTTACATATTACACACAAAAATTGTCTCATTAAAATGAAAAAAGAGGGTGCATTATTTTTTATTCTTGTCTGAGACCTGCTTGGATATGTATGGACACAAGAACTCTTTACCTGCTGCCTTATGACATCGCTATTTAGAAGCTGTTTTTCTTTTATTGTCCCAAAAATCACAAAAGCTCCACAAGTCAGTTTCTGGTAGCACATTTTTCCTTGAATTCTTAGATGGGTCCATAAAAAAAACCTTGAAGAAATTTTAGCATTTTTGCAGGATTGTGATGCCAAAGTCCTATCATGTAAAGCAGTACTTTAAGTCAAAGAAAGAAGAGTGTTTTTCATGTCAATGACAAAAAGAGAAGGAATACCAAATTAAATCTGTCACAAAAAGAATTATGGAAATAAGTGTATGGTTAAAATACAAAAAATGACAATGTAATCTAATCTATTCTGAATCTTTACCTCTTCCCCTGCTTGTGTTGTGTAATAGAAAACTGAATACACTCAAGATACCTCACCCCAGTGAGAAGAGTCTCTCCTCACACAACATACACCACTTTGCATCTAATAACTATGTACATTTGAAAAAAAGAGAAAAGGATTTAACTCGGAAGAGTGACAAAAAGTACAGCTGATAACTTGACTAAGAAAGCACTTCCTTAGATTGTGCATCGTCCTGAGGGCTTCATCCACCTCAAGAAGCCATCCTTGGTGGCAGCTACTTACACAGCTCTTTCTTCCCGTGGAAAACACTGAGTGGAAACCTCACCTTGGATATAGGTCAGGACACCAAGTGTGGTCTGCTGGTCAGTGCCCAGGGCAGGTGTGAACAAGGGCCAGCTGGTCGCTTTCACGCTGAGACCTGCGCCAACACTTCAGAGTCTTTATGAGGTGAGAAAGTAGAGCAGAAGCTCAGAGAGTACATCTTTTAAGCAGGATATTTAGGAGCCTCTGCAATCCTTTTACCAGACACACAAATACAACCTCGGCTGCTTGCTGGGTTTTTTTTTTTCCCCTCCACTCTAAAAATACTAACCCTCCTTCTGAACTAGTTGGAAGGGACTCGTGAAGGGGTGGAGTAAGGGAAATCAGTGCACAAGTCACCTTTCAGCCACCTATGACATCAGCCTGCTGCCCTGATTCCTTCATTAATACCTTTGAGCTGAAAACAATGGGCCTACCATTAAGCACCACACAGTTCGAGATAAGAAAGCCCTAAGCAGATAATAATCGGTGCATTTAGCTGGATTTCAAACATTCAGCTGCTTAATCATTTCTTCCTCACTGCATGCTACCCAAACACACGGGGAATGCTTTGGATGCCTTGGGCTAAGGAAGAAGGAGCTGGGGTGTGGGGAAGAGGAGGGAGAGAAGGGAGCCACAGGATGGGGATTGAGGGGGAGAGGGGGATTTCATTGGCAATCCTCTCCCTGGGAAATGAAAACATTTCTTAATTGCCATTAGGGAAATAGGTTAAATACAGGCTTGGTAAGCTGCTAAGGGCTGGCTAACAGATTAGAGGGGATGGCTGTTGAAGTATTCTCATTTCCATTATATGACAGAGTAGGGAATTTTTATTTTCTTAATAGTCTTCAGAGACTGTTCCTGTCAGGCACTGGGTGTGAGACTGCTAGTTAGATTTCTAACTAGTCACCTTCCAGCTGACGAAATGAGGCCCAGTTCTCTGGCCCTGAAGTGACTGCTTTCCTGTCTCATCCAAGGAAACAGAAACTGCAGGACATGCTGACGGGGAAGGTATTGTAACACCTGCTGGCTTTGCTCACACAAAATAACAGTGAGTAATCGCAGAATCAGAGAAACTAAAGGCATGATGCAGCATACCTGTCACACAGGAGGAGGGGAAAAAAACACCTAAGGATCCTCAAAACTGGACAGCTGAGCTCAGGCTTAACAGCAGTCCTGACAGGATTGAGCAGCTCCTCACCTCGGAAACCTTAGGGCCCACGTTGGGAAGAGCGTGGGCAACTTAAAAATCTCAGATGCCACTGCCTGCCTGCTAAGATTCTTGAAGCCTTGTCCTCCACATTCTCCCAAGGCACCTCCTTCGGGTGGATGCACTTCCTCCTCACTTGTGAGTTCCTCAAAAGCCCCATCTCTAGCTTATAAAGAGGATGATAAAGTTTTTAGCAAACTGATTGGGAGCAAACGGAAATCAAGTTTTCTTGCAAATGGGCACGGCCTTTATTCATCCACAGAACTAAAAAGCAGCTACAGGCAGTACACACAACAAAGCTGAGACACCATCCTGTAATCCTTCGTCATGCAAAACTCCCTGGGGCATGAGTGGGAGTTTTATCTGAGTAAGGTCTGAGTTTTTTAAGGAAAGTCTTTGTTCTGGGGCTCCCTGAAGCCAATATACTGAACTATTCAAACAACCATGGATTGGCAGGTGAAGTCGACAGGGGGTCATTTGAAGAACAAGTTTCTGGCAGCAGTGCTGGTTTAAAGCAGTTGCTGCCACCTCCCTCTTTCTACCTGCTGACGTATTTACCTTCCCCCGCCCTCACCCAGTCTTCTCCAGTGAAAAAGACACAAGGATTTGTTCAGCTGTGAGCGAAATGGACTAAGGAACTACTCTGCCTGTACACCACCTTGTCTGGGAACTCTTCCACAAGTTTTAACTTAGGCTTATAAACAGTTCCGAGCCAGGGAACACTGTGGCTGTGATTTAACAAACAAGGAGCAGGGACACACAGGCTACAGACACGGCTGCAACCATTCTATGGCACTGCAGACTACTCACCCAGGAGGGCCTATGTCACATGTACCAGCACCACTCAGACGCCTCCACAGGGCTGCATGCAAGTCACCTACAGCAATGGCAATGACACCTGGTCTATCTTTAACACCCCAGCTGTGTCCAGGTATCGTCCAAAAGAATGCTGGATGAGTCAGGCCACAGCTGCTAGCAACCCTCCCCAGCAGTGCAGTGTAGATATCCAGCACCTAAGGCTCCTGTGCCCAGTAGACCAGCATCACTAGCCCAGCAGCTCAGAGACAGATTGTTAAAGGTGTTTTGTCTCCTCAGGGAAAAAAGAACAGCCTGGAGTGATCTCCACCATCTTTTGACATACCCACTGTGTATCCTTCTGCATCATCAGACATCTATTTCAACACACTTTAAAGTCTGATGCTAAGTACCAGTTCCATCCGACTAAATGTAAACTTCTCTGTTGCTGATGTCTGAAAGAGATTGATAAATGTGTTGTAAATGTCGGCTGGTTTTCTCCATGGACAGTAAAGGAAGCTCTGAGAAAACGGACTCAAACTCTGTCATGTGAAGATGGGTGAAAAACATGCCACCCCTGCTTCCTGCCCAGTGTCATGCTGGAGGAAAAGGCCAGCCAGGAAATTTAGTTTGGATGTTCTCTCTTCCAAGTAAATGTGCTTGCCACAAGATGAGACCCAAAGCATGCTTACCTGGGTGTACAGACTGTGCAACAGCAACCACTTTGGTAACAAATGGTGTTGAAGGGCATTTGCTCAGCTGTGCTGCTATCAGAGTTTTAGCCGGAGTGGGCAGAAAGTCCATTCATTTACACAGCACTTGCCTGTGTTTCACTTGGCTGGTAACTCCATGGACCTCATTTGCACCAAGTGCATTTCCCAGGGACGCACTGGATCTTGAGCTGATGTCACTAAGAAATGGAAAAGCACCTCCCTTGGTTCTGCTTCCCTTTATTAGCTCTCATTCAGAAATATTTCACTGTTTCCCATACACAGAAATTATCTTATGAATGAAAATTAAACCCTGAGCCTGGTATGATGATGATCCAAGAATTGACAGGAATACATACACCAGGGCAACTAGGGAACCAAGGTTATAGTGTGCTTGTTCTAAAGAGCCTGGAACAGATCCTTTGCATCTGGTCAATCATTTCAGGTGACAAATTTTTAATGCATGGTTTTGCTGTGGTCACCTATCTAAACCAGCCACAGCAGTGCCCGAATGGAATAAGGAAAGTACGTTTTTGTGTGGTGGCTGCACACAATATCCTTAGCAACTGAATGCAGCCGCCCTGGCTGGGTGTAAAAAACACTGGTTTAGGTCCATGGAAACCAGTGGCAAGTTGAGAATGTGCCTTTTGTATGAAATTCTATAATAACACTGAAATATATTTCTTAAAAAAGAATTATTAACATAGGGTTCATTTATGCTGTGGTGTTGTTTTGGTTTTTTGTTTGTTTGATGCTTTGGTTTTTGGGGTTTTTTTTGGTTGATAGAGAACAAGAGAACAGTGGGGAAGTAAAAGAAGAGTCTACTGTTATCCCAGAGTTTCTGACAAGACTTTTTTTTCCAGCATAGGTACATTCAAGACTGTGCACTCTTTATTTACTTTTGGACATGCAGGTGTTAGCCTTTCCAGACATGACCACGCTATGGTGCAACCCTTCTTGGCAAACAGCACACATTTATTCATGTCCAAGACCATCTGAGTGCCTCTGAAAGGCACTGCAGGCTAAGCCAGCACAATCCTGCTTCCCAATGAAGAAAAAAGATGCTGTCTTAAATGTCATAGAAAGTCAGTTAATGTGTTTTTTTCTGTCATTAGGGAAAGGAGAGGTACTGTTTTGAAGTACCAGTACAGTGGCAAAGTAGTGGATACACTGTGCTTAACATGAAGTACTTTCCTTTACAACCTAAGCAGCGTACAGATGATTTGTCTCTTTCTGCAAGTTATGACAAGTCCAGTGACTCTGAACCCTACCTTTGGTTTAAGGCACTCGAATTCTCATTCCATAAACCCTCTAGCATGCACATTCCTGTAATATAACAAATTCCTTTTCCCTGCTTATTGCATAGGCATTTATACTACATGTAAATATAGAAAGAATGTGTCTATATTAATGAATAGTCTCCAAAATAGTATCATAAAATCAGAGGGTTATCCTTCATAAAATTAATAGGGTCAGTGGAAGAAGTGGCTCTGCGATAAGCATGGAAGCTATTGCTGCAAACAGGGCTCTTGATTCCTAAATATAAATTACTCCAGAATGTTTTTTTTTCCTAAGTTATTCTTTACAAATTTTTTTCCACCTCAAGCATCTATAGAGAACATCTCTATTACAGTATCATATTCTACAAGAAGGAAAATTAACCTCATCAGCAATGCTGGAATCCACCACGTTATTAATTGCATCTCAAACCACATTTGGCAAACCAAAAACTTTGAGTAATCCTGGACAAGTAGTTGGACAGAAGTCTACCTATAATTACATAAAAATGTTGTGCAGGGAAATAAGTTGCTTGTGAATTAACTATTAAGGATAGATCATTTTCCATCAAAATGTTATTTGCATCCAGTCCTTTACGCCAAAGGAAAATGAGGAACAAATGGACTGTATACCACAATGGATGAAAATCATCTCAACTACACTAGAGCTGCTCCACTGCAGCCCAGTACAGACACAACAGCAAGAAACTGTAACTAGATGAAGTCAAAGAGAAATAAATTTTAAGGATTAAATTTTATTTTAAATAAATAATAAAGTGAGCAACCTGACACAGGGGGTTGTCTGCATTACTTAATGCCTTTAAAACAAGATTAAATAGCTTCCTAAAAATAAGCTTCAGCACATTCATTTAGGATATGACAACTGGGCAGGAATTACTGGGTGAATTTCTATTACTGATGTTCTGCTGAAGATAAAACTATGTGATTGTAACAAATTTAGGCTTTAAATTCTATAGGTATGGGGAATGTGACCCACCACTACTTATGATGTGACAGAAAAACTCCCTCAACTATTAATTAGAAAAGGAAAATTAGCTTTAAAGGATATTAACAGTTTTTCATTATTCAAGTACATTTTTTTTTCTGCTGTCACCTTCCTATCCCCCCTTCTATTCAAAACACTAATACACAAGCTTATTTTACCAAATTAATGTGGGACTGACTTTGTGCATGAAAGGAAAACAAACCTGAGTTCCTATAAACCTTTCAAACTTTCATTCCACCTCCTTCCCAGTTTGCACGGAGGAGTCTATTTTACAACTTTATCCATGTAATGATCCTTGCAGACTGCTTCTTCATGCCAGAATTTCTCTTTGAAGTTTGCTCTCCCATTAGTGTTTCAGTGTAGGTATTCAAACTGATGGCGCAAGCACAGCAGAACTCCAGAACTGTCCATGTTCCATCAAATACAGTTGTTTCATGTTGCTCATGATTTACAGTCTTAATTAATGCTCTCAAAGAAGAAGAGCACATCTTGGTGGAGCATCCCCCCTCCACACACACACACACACGCACATCCCTCCTCCCTTTTTTTTTTCCCTTTTTTTTTTCAGTACAAACCAGTGCTCTCAGGGTTTTGTTGGACATTGTGCAGGATGGCTTTGCCAAGTAGAATGGAACACACTTAATACTTTTCCTTTATAACCTTTGCAATAAATCAGCTACCACTCCACTTACACGAGAACGGCCATTAGTGTCCTGTCCCCTCCCCCAGCACTTCCCGAATTTTAAACAAAGTAGGAATAAACTGAAGCTGAGCAGAGCCAGCGAGCCCAGTAAATCAGTTTAATGAGAACTGAATCAATCGTATGAAGTCCACTACTGAACAAATAAGGTGGACAGGAGAGGCTGAGCTTTCTGTGGAGGTACTGGGGATGGGGAAGCAGGAAAGCAGGGCTCACATACTTCATCTTCAGCAGTGACACATATCTGTTGTGAACACTCTGTTCTTTAAAATCACATTTGCCGCAGCTTGCTGCTGAATTCCTTGTTTAGATTTGGCTGTTTCCTCTCCTGTTTGTGGTTTAGCTCCTCCATGTTTTCCCACAGAAGTGGAGTTTTCTGTTTACCCATTTTCACCACTTATCTCCTCTGAGGTTCACTTTGACTCTCTGTTTATCCTTCTCAGGTCTTCCCTATTTCCACATTTACTGTAAGTGAACACATCTACACACACACACACATATATATATGTATACACAAACACACACATGACACACACACACAATACTATTCTACTACAGAATCAGAAAGCGAATAATTATGTATTTTTAGGAATGCAAGGTATTAAAGAAACCACAAACTTTTGTGTATGACAGCATGTAGACTCCGGACATTCAGCATTAAAAGGGCCTTGCCAAAAGTGTAAACACCCACCCAACAAAAAAATTTTTAAGAAAACAAAAAAACAAGCCAAAACCAACCAAACCAAACCAAAGCACAGTGCTTCATTTTTTTTATATATATTTTTTTTTCCAAACCAGAGGCAGTAACTTACACAAGTGGGGCCAAGTATGGATTTTCTCAGCCAAAGGGTACTAAGAGGCTTTTTACTTCGCATACATCAGTCCCCATCTTGGGGACTTTTTGATCATTCTGTCTCATGGACTCAGAAAAAGGAGCTGTTAAAATGTATTGATGAGCAAAATCAGGAATTAGCATGTCCCCTTTGCACAGGGCTGTGCTACTGTCTTGCTTCAGCTACAAAACAGATGGGAGAAGGAGTGCATGGCCCTGACATTCAGATTATCTCTGTGTGTCTTCCACAGGACTGCCAAACCTCCTTCACTTGGGACTCAGGAAGACAACCTCATCCCATCTCAGATATCCCAACTCCAGCCATAACTCTCTTCTCCTTGAAACAGTTATCCCTTTTCAAAATGGAGGGCAGAAATATGGGTCACATTTTCTCTTCTGTCTTCTTAGTTCTTCCAGAATGAGCAAGCAGAGCCCATTTGTGAGATCCTGCTATCATGACTCCCAAAGTTTGGACCAAGATAGAAACCTTCAGAGCTTATTTGTGAATGTGATCCTGTTTCCAGAACATTACTGTCTTCACTGTGAGTCTAAAAGAAGAGTGCACTTTGATTCACTCTGAAACACTTCAAGATCATACAGCCATACTTTTAATCTCAGCAGGTCAGTCAGTGAAGACTACTAGAGCATCCAGTGCTTCTTCTCTGCCAGTGCATCAATTTCTCAGATGTACTATTGCCCATGAAAAATTTGAGTATCTATTAAATTTCCAGACTTGGCAATAGGAAAACCTATTACCACTGTCACCTCTCTACCATCTACATGGCTTCTGGGAAAAGGCAACTAATTAACATTGCTAATTAGAGAGACAGACAGGGCCACTTTGCACCCTCTTGCCCCCTGCTTTCTCCTTTCCCAGTACAAAGGAGAGAAGAGGACACACCCGGAGCTGCCAATCTGACCTCAGAAATGGAGACCCTCTGCCACTGCAGGCACAGTAGAGACCATTCTGCACAGTTAAGGGTAGCAGGTGCTCCTTAGGTGTTTATGTGCACAATATTTAATGATGTTAAGATGGTGTGTATCCACACCAGGTGAAGAACAGAATGCATTTATTAGAGTAAGTTTGGAAAACCTGCTTATCTACTTGTATTCCATCAGCCTGTACTTCATGTAAGACCAGTGCTGTGAGCTATTTGGAATTCAACTGTGAATCTTACAAGACAGGCTTTTCTTAAAGCCTTGTATTTAAAATAAAAAGTGATTTTGTGAGAATCTCAGCTGTCATGAAAGAAAGACATTAGGTGTCTACTCTTGGTGACAAAGAAAAGCCTGACAATGAAATCTATTAGCACCAAGCCCAGAACTCAAAATACTATTTTCATAACCTGTGATTTTTAAGGCAACTTCATGACGTGACTTACAGTTCTCGAAAGCTAGAGTTTGGTAATATTACAGGTGATAATCTAAACCCCCCATATTCTCTGAACTGATAAAAAAATTTTCTTGGCTTTTTTGTAGGTAAAATATTTTGTCATAATACCCTGAGACATAATAAACCCCTTTCTCTGACCTCTAGACCAATGCTTGGCTCTCCACTGCATTTAGCAGTGAAGGCTGTGGTTTTCTGACAAAGCAAGTGCAGTGTCTGCTGTTAACGGTAAAAAAACCCAAACCCAAATGAGAAAAAAAATAAATGCAAAGCAAATGACACTAGCAAATGTGCAGTTTCAAGCTTCTGCTATGCAAAAGCACATTGAAGAACTCAAGATAGAGAATATTAGGACTATACTTGAATTTTTTTTTGAGTCCCTGCTGTTCTCTCTGTCTCTTCTTCTGTCTAATGGGTATTTAAACTACGTAGGATGACCTATGGATTCAGATGATCAAAAGAACTGAGCAGTTAAGAAAAACAAACAGAAAAGGAAACTAAAAGCAAGTTCTTGGCACAGCTAATTCACTCTTCATTCTAAATGGTTACATATACCTCTAATTTTTGTAAAAAGAGAGAAGAAAAGGTACTACATTCAAAGTACAACACTAAAAGTCATAAACTCTAGTTTCAAATATCTTGGAAAAGAGAAGATTTCACTGGAAGGTTGTTCTTTTTTTTCTACACTTACCAAAACTTTGCAGGCATCAGGAAAACATGAATTCAAAAATTATTTGTTGTAACAGACCATTGTTCTGGTCATAGCCACCAGTGGGTCAGTCAGATCCAAAGCCCTCTGTAATGAGAGTCTCTGTGTTGATTTCATGGCTTTGGATCCAGACCAATGTTTGTGCATTTCTTTCAAGGAACAGTTTTTCCAAATAAGCTGGGATTTTTTGGAATTATTCCAAGGGCTACGTGACACTTTCAAGAGTTTATACTCATCCAAGTGACTTTGAGGAGCCAGTTCTCTTATTTTACATGGAAAAAGCTTGGCAGAGGATGGGAGGAAATGAAAAGCACTGTATGAATCCATCTAGGCATTTCTAGACCCTTCTTTGGAAGGTGTCCCTCAGATTTGATGTCACAGGCAAGGCAGGCAGCAGCACACCTTCCCTTCCCTTCCCTTCCCTTCCCTTCCCTTCCCATCTTCCCATCTTCCCATCTTCCCCTCTTCCCATCTTCCCATCTTCCCATCTTCCCATCTTCCCATCTTCCCATCTTCCCATCTTCCCATCTTCCCATCTTCCCTTCCCTCCCATCTTCCCTTCCCTCCCATCTTCCCTTCCCTCCCATCTTCCCTGAGGAGCAGCCACAGCCTACTGGACAGCTACAGAGAGGGAATTAATCTCACTGCGTTCCTGAGAGATTTAGGGCTGGGGACTTGGCTAGTACTACATTTGCTTCATGCGTCCAGAGAGAGGCAAGTGGGAGTTTGCCTGCCACAGGGTGACTCCCAGGTGGGGTGAACCAAGCATCTTGCTGTCCCTTCTGCCTGCTTGTAAGGAATGCCCACATTAGGGGCATTGGCTTAGTGCAGCAATCCCAAACTACCACTGCAGCTCCCTGGGCACCATACTTCTCCAAAGCTGCAAGTCACACAATCCTCCAGCTGGCTTCTGGTGCCAATTTTTTCAGAATTGCTGAATGTCTTGGGCTGGAGTGGTCCTACAGTTGCTGGAGCTCATGTGGTACTTTAACAAGTCCTCAGCCAACACCAAGTGAGGGAGGGGAGGAAGAGAGGTGATGTAAGATTTTCCTGATCTTTCACTTTCCCTGTGTGCTGGGAGGTTCAGAGCATCCACTCTGGGGCACGCTGTCTCTCAGCATTGAAAAACTGCATTTTCATCAGTATCTCTCTCTTTACTAGAAATAAAGACCATCACATGTCTCACCATCCTCAGAAGAAATGTAAAGGGCTGAAGTCATTAGTTTTCTTCCCCACAAAGCAATCTGGTAACTGCTCTAAAGCATGAAGAAGCAAAAATTAAACACACGTTCTCCCAGTCATGGGGTGTAATTAGAGATATGGCTGAAGAACAGAAATCCCACTCACAAGCTGCAAACACAATTTTTTTAGTGCTTGGAAACCCTTGTATATATTTAAAGTAAATACCCAGCTACAAAAAATACTATTAATATTAAAATTATGTGAAAAATTCTTGGCAGACCTCTGGGATCTACCCAACTAACACTAGTATCAGAGCGCTTACAGATATATAATTAACACAGCTTGAAACATTCAGTATAAATGTTGAGCAGCCTGAAGATTTTAGTTTTACAGCAGTAGTTCTGCACAGATGGAGTAATACCATGATTTGTTACAGCAGTAGTCTGATAGAATAGCACTGAAGACATGACAACATCTTTATTAATTAAAGCACTAACTTCTGCAATCTGTTTTTCCTTCAGTGGACATAGAAAGGTATTCAGGCCCTTCAGTGCTGGAAGAGTATTCAGGTGGTCTTTATGCCCAATATCCTGAGGCAGTTATGTATTTAACATCCATTGAAATCAAACTGTTTTGCTAGTATATGAGAGACTATATTTTGACTATTTAGCAGCTTTTTATAGTATTCAATTAATAAATTTTCTGCCAAAAAGCCAGGCCAAAAAGTCCTGCTGCATATGCAGCTAGCTAGGTCTACCACATTTACATTAGCTACTCCAAGCACAAAATAAAAAACTAAATGTGTTCATAAAAAAACGAAATGCGTCTCCATTCTGCAAAAGCTGTTGCATAGACCTGCTCTTATTCACTTTGCAATTTTGTCTGCCTCTTGCAAGCACTACTGTGAATACTCAAAAGCACTTTTTCAAATGAAAGAAAATCAGAGCATCTAGTGTCGGCAAGCCTTGTAAAGTCCATACATGTTTACACTTGGCATCAGATTACACACATTTGACTTCTTGATTTACTGAGCACACTTGTGTTTTCCCTTCTTTTGTCAGAAATAAAATACAGCTATTCTTAAGAGAAGTCTTTGTTTTTAAAAAGACCTAATTTGTACTGTATGTTAGGAGAGTTCACTTTTCGCCCCACCCAGAGAGAAGCCTAATCCAAATACCAGGGGGAAAAAAGAAAAACTCAGAAGAGGTTAATTTGGGTAACGGCAATGTCTGTTTGCAAGATGTATAAAGAGAAAGAGACAGAGAAAGAGAACAGACAGTGAAGTCCTTAGACAGGTTCGGGGGGTTTTTTTGCTGCATCACAAAAGCAATTCTGCTGAAATCTTACTCGGAACATTGCCTGAGTAAAAAAGAGAAACACAGTTCTTAAATTATTTTGTACTTTCCACGTAGAGGAACAGTCAGAACTGTATGGGGTTTTACGCCTTCTTAGTAGCCAGCTTATAAACAGTGCAGCTACCAGTCTTTCCATAGGAAAAACAGTGTTCTGTGGATGATGATAACATGACTAACTGCCTGAGCTTCAGAGGCATAGAGGGCCTTCTACATAAATAAGGTGTGGTGTCGGGCCATCTATTAACTAAAAGACGACTGGCAATCAATAAACATTGGATGAGAGTCAGGAATCAGAGAACAGTCTTACACAAGTGAAAAATTTGCACAAGTTTACTTTTCTATCTCTTATTTCCGTGATTCTCCAAGAAAAATATTACATTAAATCAGATGAAAGGGAAGGGGTTTTATTTGAACAATGTGTGTTAACAAGCCATCAAGTGGAACATTGGTACGTAAGTGTTTGAGAATCAAACTCATAAAGATAGCAGTAGCCACAACAAAGTGAATAACTAGGTGAGACCTGAAATTTTTCAACATTTTTTAATGGATATTTACGTGCAGGAAAAGGAAACTTATCCAAATATAGAAATCAGGTCAAATAAAAACAGTTGTGTGATTTCCAAGCTAATTCAGGCACTGCCCTATCATTGATGATTATGCAAATGAAAAGCAAGATAAATCAAACACCATTTGTTCCTGCTAATAATTAGAGGGAAAACCATAATCCAAACCATTTTTTTCCAAATGTAACAAAGCAGAACTGCCTCAGAACATGGCTTGATGCCCTCTGCACACAGCCAACCTAAAATCAGCCCAAAATAAACCATTTATGAGCAAGTAAATAAACAAAACACTCGGTTATGATTCCTACTATCTCTCTAAATTGCCTGACAAATGAGTATACTTTGCTGCCATGGGGAATCCTACTGAAAGTTTGCACTACTAGAGTCTTACTTATATCTCTTGTCATCTAAACACAATATATTCATCTAGATGGGAAAAAAATAAAGGGAAGAAAATAATGCTTCATATGTGCAATTGAAGCTATAGTTTTTCCTTTTGCCCTAAGTGTACTAACCCCACAGCATTTCTCAGATTTTTCCTGCAGTACCTTTTCTACAAAGAATGATTTTCACACATAGCTTCTTTCATAAATCTATCACAGCCCAGTATCAAATCAACAGTGACAGAGAAATGTGTATCTTATTTTTATGACCTTAATGTTGGAGGCTGTTGTTCAGAGCTACTGTGAGTGCACCAAACAAATTCAGGTCCACATAACATCTTCCTGATAATGTTGCAATAGATAAGCTATAAATGAAATTTGTGTGATTTTTGTATGTGCTGTGAAATTGGTGATGACTCAAAAATTTACATTAATTCATGATCTTGCCTCAAAATTTCATGAGTGAAAATAAAATCCATGATCTCAACACATGGCCAAGTTGTACTTTTCCTAATTTCAATTTTGCCATTTTTTCAGAGTCAGAACATAGGACTAAATTTGTAAGAGAGGACACAGACACAACATGAATACACTATTTGCAGAAACTCACATAAAAGAAAATTCTGATATTTTATTTTCAGCTGAGACGTAAAATAGTCCCCAGGGAATTGCTACTAAGCTGTGATTTGGGACCCCTGCATTCAATTAGAAGAGTTATTATTTAGACTTACAGGCTACCACAATAAATAGTTGTCTTATCCCTTTTCAGGAATTCTCTTTGGGCTGTTAGAAATCTCTGCTTGGGCAGTCACCTCTACATTGGGGAAAACTGCAGCTTTGTTATTCATCACTTTTTTCTCATCTTGGAGATGCTAGACCAGTAGTATAGCATGGCATGCAAACAGCTTGTAGAAACAGGGAAACCACATTTTAAATTATATATGTTAGGGTTCATTTAATGAGTTTCAAAGAATTTTTCTCATCTGTTTTATTAGATTTTGGAAAATCAACTGTGTAACATACTGATGAAATCCAAAATACGAAGGTAACTATAGTTGCTTGTTTATATGAAGAGCAAGAGTGTTTCTCTTTAGATTAGCAAAAGACAAATAAATTTATTGTATTAGAATTTTTTTTTATTGCTGATGTGCAATCATTTTAGCAACTGAGCTGTGTACTTGAACTTTGAGATGCTGCTTGTCTGCTTTATAATCACATTAATTATAGCTGAATTCTCTGGAACACAGAGATGTTACAAGAGTAGAAGAGCACACATGCTAAAGGAGACTTCCTCATTGGGAATTTTGATAGGACACATAGAGGAGTGCTCACAGAGCCTGTGAGCAAAAATCCCAAACTACTTTGCAGTTTTATTTAAACATTTTCAAACAGAGATGCACTAACTGCACTTTTGAAGGGACATCCTGAAAATGTAGATTCAACTGCTTAGAAGCCAGAGCTGCCATGCTATGCATTCCTGTCGTGGCTACCGCTTGGCCAACACCAGGCATCATTCCTAAATCTCTGTAATCTAGCACTGTCTGAGAAGGTTTGCAATTTGATCACAGCTTCTGCAAGGAAGCACCTTGGAAAGAGGAAGCTGTGTAAGTCCATGCACACCAGCTAAGGATCAGTGACTCTCTCTACCCTGCAGAAAACAACTCATGAGAAGCTCACTGATATATATTTTTGCACTTCTAGAGTGCTGTATGAACTGACAACCTGTGAAGCTTTTTTTTTTGCCCACTCATATTTTGTTCCTTTTAATAATACTAATTTCCTAATGTCTGCTGGCATATTTTTAAACCAAACAGAAAGGGTATTTTTAGTTTCTTCATTGTCAGGATGCAAAGATGAAAACATCTACATACAGGAGCATCCCCAAAAGCTTGTATGACACAGATGCAGGAAGAAATGGTCTGTGTCTAAGCACTACAAGGGTCGGCAGGAGACACCATTATAAAGTGTCCTGCGTGTCTTGACATTGTTCACTTATGGTTTCTGGTTAAAAGCTATAACCTTTAAAGTATTATTTCTATGTTAGGCAGGATGGAAATAGAGTAACTATTATGTAGGACCCGAAACCAGAGAGCTTTGCAAGGTGTTTGTGGTTCAGATACTAAATTACAATTTGATTAACCTACTTAGCAAAATTCAGATGACAAACGTAACATTGGTGAAATGATTTTCTGAAAACAAAAGCTTCTGCAGACTACTTAAGGATATTAAATGCTGTTACAGCGATTTAATGAGTGTTTGGTTTCACTGGGACATTGGAAAATCAAATAAGAGTTTCAGTTCGAGCTTGAGTAAATTCTGATCAAAGGCTCTCAGTATTTTAAGTTTTATTTTAAGGAAGTTTATAATTTTTGTATTGCTGAATTTTGCTTAAATTAATGAAGTGCCTCCACTGTACAAAGTCTACATCATTTTCTTTGCCTAACACAGTGACATGCTTCACGCATCAGCCTTTCAGACTGCGCCTCTACAGACAAAATATTTCTGTCTCCGTATCTCCCTCCAATCCATCTGCTAAGCACTGGCCATGGGGCCAGTTTGTTTTGCCCTAGCATTTGACTCTTTTTGATGAGCTGGTGTCTGCAAGGTCCCCACCTTCCAATGACTTCCATGCTGATGAACAGTGCACACCTGTGACTGTAGTTTTTGGAGGGCACCTGCTTCTAGCCCATCACAGCCAAGGCCCTTTGTGACCTATTTCACATTGCTGTGTGACAAGGACTGCGTAACTGAGGCAAGAGGAATACACTAATTAGTAAAGCTAATTTCAGGAAAATTTTGTGGCAGTTGAGAAAGCCTCAGAGAAAAAAAAAAAAAAAGAAGAAATAACTTTTAGATAAAATTAACAATTGTACCAAATACCTCCATCATGGCAGTCAGGTGACAATGAGAAACAGGAAATCTCACTTACTTGCATAAGTGAGAAAGGCTGGAGATCTTTAACAGTCTAATTATAATTTCCAGTATTTTTCATTGCTCACTCTACGGAGCCAAAAAAAGACAAGACACCCTGTATAAACATGAAGCAGTATTACAGGAAACATGCATTTTTCTTAATTTCAGGGAGCTGCTTGCCACATTTGTTTACAGAATCACTCATTCTGTTTACAGGGACATTAACTGCATGAGTATCATTTTTCCTCTCTGAGATTTTTATACACTGTGCACTCATTCTGAAAGTAAGTCAGTGGGACCCTCTTTTATGCAGTTCAAGCCTAACATTGCAACATAGTCATTGTGGTGCTTCCTACATGCATTAGCTTTCGAAAGGGCTGACCCCAAAATAAAACGATGCAAATCACATTAGCGCTCAAACCGAACGCCAGCGTGCCGGGAGAAGCGGAAAGGCTCGAGTCTGCCTCTGGCACTGCAGCAGCAGCAGGGGCTGCTCAGCCAAGCTGCAAAGTCCTCTGCTGGGGCTGGGCAGGAGGAAGCAAGCCTAGGGCTGGCAGCTTGGGAAGGAGGAGAGGGGGGACCAGGGGATCTGGCATAATCACAGAGGAGAAACGAAAAGCAAATAGCAGAACAAGAGAAAATGCATGTTGAAACTTGAAGGAAACCAAAGTGAAAGAAACAGGTGTGGACAAGTAGATAAATGATGAGAGGAAAAAACAATCCGTCACGATTCTTATTTTCAAAAATAAAAGAGTAGATGAGAAGGGAGGAGTGAGCCCACCCTTTAGAGAGAACACAGGAAAAGGAAAGGTGAGAAGGAAGGTCAGCATGAAAAATGGAAAAACAAAGTGGGAAAAGGGAGAAAAATCTCAAGAAAAATGAGANAAAAAAGCTTCTCCCTTGTCTTGTTTTTCTCTTGGTGAAAAAAAAATGTAGACTGAAAGAAAGCAAAAGGATGATTACATTCTCACAGTAAGGAGATAAAGGATGGGAGCAAATTGGATATGAACTGTATTCATCAGAGGATATGTAAGGGAGTAGCTGAATTCAAGAACACTGCAATGCAAAAACAACATTTCTTCAAGAAGGAAAACTATCTGTCCAGCAGAATTTCTAAAATATTACTACAATCCCACAGCTTTGTCCAAAAACCCAGTAAATAAAACTTTTGTCTGAAACTTTTCCCACCATTCCAAGACAGTTGGTATTTAATCTAAATAACCTCCTGCTGAGTGTTGATCGCAGGCTGTAGCTCTGCAATCCAGCCTCATCACAGCCCAGTCTAAATAGAGCTTTAATAAACAGTCAGCTGAAATTCACTCAAATTCCAACTTGCTTAGAGTATGATCTCTATTTCTGAGCTCGTAATGGCTGAACCAAAATCTGGAACTTTGGGATGTTTGTGGAATGCAGAATTTTTGTGTTGGGTCTCCAGCTGTTGTGAAGTCACTGCTGTTTGGTGTATCAGCAATTTTGACTGTAAAAAATAGAATGTGTTTTCAAATATGTGGTGAAGTCTGCAGCTATGGCCAGACTAGAGTATAAGAAATGCCTCGATGGTAAATAGGCCACCAGCACTGCATCTCAGGTAGAGGCTGAAAAGGGAGACCAGGATTGTATTTGGTTCAGCCCAGGTTCTTCCCACCTCACTCCAAATGCTGCTTTTGCAACTGGTTTGCTTCTGCTCATTATTCATTTTAATGGCATAGGCACCTCACTGCCTGTCCTGTGCTCACCTTGAATCCCACTGAGCCACATCTCATCACAGCAAATCCTCATGGAACAATGACGGATTTATTGACATGCACAGGGGTCCAAACATGAGAAAATCAGATTTGTTCAAATCCAAACTTCACAGGAACTGGGAGCCCAAAAAACTGCAGGCACGATTTCTAATGACATGGACATTTTTAAGCTCCGTAGAGACCTACTGTCCCCCTGATATTTTTACCTTGAAGAAAAAAGACAGAAAGCGCCTGTTTGCAATTAGATGAGGACTCCCCTGTCCTCACTTAAATGCAAAGCACTTGCTGCTGCAAGAGAGCTGTGACTGCAGTTGCTCCTTCAGCCAGACACCTCTTCCAAAATAGCCCCTTCCCACCTGCCAGGTCCAATCAGCAGCCCAGAGGAGGGCTTTTATAGAGACCAGCTATCATTTCCTCCTGCTTTAGATCCAGTGACCCAATACTAACACCATTCCCCACTCCCAGCATTACTGCACTGACTGACAGGGTCAGTCCTTGCTAGATGTCACTAAATCAACATCCCTGCAGGGTCTCTTTCCAAAGGGAGAATACGCTGTCCCGGGTGACCTTCAGAGTTCACAAGTGACTGACGCAGAAGCCCCATGCCATCCATCACTCCGGCAGGAAGGGACATTTGCAGAGGATCAGAATGGCACGGGACTGCCATGAACTTCCTGCACCCTGCTTCCCCTGCATACCGAGCCCCGCTGCTTCCAGTGGTTCATTTATCAGGAGAAGGGAATAGAAGGTGAAGTCAATGAAGCTGCATTGAGTGCAGCAGAGGTCAGGCCCAGGAGGGAACCCAAAGTGTGCGTACACGCATACACAAGAGACACAGAGACAGGGCAAGTATGTTTTCTATTAGCTGCCTGCTATAAATATTACCTTTCAGGTCAAATATTTTGTTTTGAAAATAGCCAAATCCCAAGGACTGCTTCCACCCATCAATCTAAAAGGAGGGGAAAGAAATGTCAATGCTTTCTTCATCCGAAAATTAGCTCAAAACAAACAAGGTCATGGCTGTTTCATGGCTAACAGTGATGAGCGACTTCTATCAGCTCCTCTTCTGTTCCTGACCTAGGTAAGAGAAAAGCCAGATTTCTGATGCATGGAGGAACAATTCCCAGGACAGTACATAGAGAGGCAGTCCTTCATGTGAACTGTGATCTGGAGTGCCTATAGAGCAGATCTAGAACTGACCAAACTGATTTTCAGCATGAACATGTGATGCAGCTAATGCCTTACCACACAAAGATATTAAACCATAAAACTAAAAGTAATGGATTATGTGGTAGATTAATTTGCCAGGAGATATGACCCTGTTTTAATACCTCCTTTATAATTAATAATGGCCTTAATGGCCTTATTTAAAGACAAACAAACAATAAACACTCCTTCACCATACACTACGTGTTGCTGAGGAATATTTGTGAAAACTCAGCTGCTTGACTGGCAAGTAACACCTGAGACCTGATAAACAGCCCTGTTTTCCATAACAGACCTTATCAAGGATAGGTGGAGTCTGGGGGACACAAATGAAGAGACTGCTTCTGAAACCCCTCTGCCCGTGCTGTTTTGGTATCTGCAACAGCTCACAGCCCCAGCTGCAGGCAGGCAGTCACTGGGAGCACACCTGCTGCCCAGATGCCAAAGAACCACACTGGCTGCCTTTCCCACTGGCATCTTCTCCCTCCATTTGCTGAGCAAATGACGGGGGGAGGGCTGTGCTCCTCTGCTCACAGCCACGCAGAGGGATGGAGCCTGGGCAACACGGACACTGCATTGTGAGTCGGCAGCTCTGACTCACACGCCCCTGCTTGAAGGCTCTCCTGAGAGAGCAGGCTTTTCACTCCTGAACACTGGGAGCTCAAGCATTGCACTGAGTTTTGTAAGGTAGTGTGTAAACATCACATCAAAACCCAAAGCAACTCACTCCCCTCTAAATACAGCTTCACAAAGACAGCTTTTTTCATTCTGGCAGCTGCAATTACATATGGCAACTCCTCATAGTGTATTTTTTATGGCCTGGTAAATACTCTGCATATGCTTTGAAAAATAAGAGAAGGTTAATAAAAGGTGAGAACACTCCAGCCCAGGAGCAGAGTACCCTACCTGGCACTCTAGCTCTGTCCCGTGAGTCCACAGGATGGGAGAAGGGGACTCTAGGCCCACCTCACCCATGGCTTCTCACTCTTGTACTCCCCACATCAAAGGTGTAACAGGCACCTTGGTGCTCTGGCTCCTTCCTCAAGTCCAAATATATTCATTTTCACCAACCACAGCCATGCTAGTAGTTACATTATATAGCCAGTCACTAACAATTTTTATACACCAGTGAAGGCAGAGCTGGGAATATCAGCATTTTCTGGGATGGAGAGGTGGGACAGCAGAGGTAGCTATTACCACCAGTTCACCTGTGCCATGTATTAGTAACTTGGCAGCTGAAATGCCATTACAACCTAACTGGAAGCCCAGGCTTTGAAAGTGCATTTCCAGTGCAAACTTTATGCCTCATTTTGCTCTGCTCTAGCTTCTGGTGCAGCGAGGGCCAGGGAAGGCAAAGTTCTCAGAGCAGCCCTTTTGTCCCTGCACCTCAAGTCTCTGCACTGAGAAAACACGCCACTGCATGCACCACAACAGTGACTATTCTGCTGTGATAACATGTGGGACCCCTTTAACTTTCAAAAATCAAGTTGAGCATGTCTTTAACCAACTGCAAAATCCCCACTTCTGCCATCTTCATGGACAGCCTGAATTCTGAAGGAAGTGAACACCCTGATCATACGCACCCCTGACTGGCTGCCCTAACACGTGCAGTACCTATGCAGGAGCTGAGGATTTCTCATCACACCAGCCAACACCATTTCATGGCTGAAGAATGAGGTCCAATGATCCATGTAACAGATTAATTACAACAATGTGATGGGAAGGATGTTTCTTACCTAGCAGAATACGTAACCCATTTTTCACAAAACTTGAAGGTACTTCAAAGTCTGGTAGTGTGAAAAAAGTATAGCAGAAAGGCAGGTAACATGCTCCACTTAGTTATGTCATCCTTTATCATTTTCCTACCACATCCATTGCCTACAATACAGCATTGGAAGATTTACCATGCTCACATATCCAAGGATAGAAGTCTAATTTGTCAATAATTATGACTCAAAGAGGGGCACTGTCTTGTCTTCTGCTGTCAGATCAGATGTATCAAAATGAACTCCTTTACAGTGAGAAAATGCCAGGGCAAATGAGGATTGTGAAGGAGAAAGGCATGAAAGAGGCATCCTTATGTTCTATGTAGGTCTTGCCCCAGGCACAGAAACAGGTATGAGCAGCAGTGGGGGTGAAGGGCAATGCTAATATTAAGAAGGGGTATAGATTCAGCAAAGTATTAAACTCTGTAGATATGGAAATTGCTATGTGTGCTGGGAACCAGAGGGAGACACCAAGGCTTCCCTTGCCACCTCAGGTGCTGCTCTCTGGGCAGCAGCATTTGATGTCCATCAGCCTCTCCAGTGGGAGTATGTCTACAATAAGCAGCTGCTATGCAATTGTTTACTGCTGTTATGGCTGCTCTGGTTTATGCACTGGAATGGGATTATCTGGGGGGTTTAGGTGATTGGGCTGGGATGAGGACTAGCTGGCTGAGACACAAGCCAGCCAAAACAGAGATCACCCAAGAGGTGCAGAAGGCGGGTGGGGGTGGAGAGGACAGGAAGGATAAGCCTGTATCAGCCCTTCCACCCAACAGTACAGCCTTTTATACACAAATCAAGTTCGAAGCGCAAAGGTCTTGTTACAGACAAAGCTGATACTACACTAGAGCCACATCAAAGAGCCTTTTTTCTTCGTCTGCGCTTGGTAAAGAGCGTGTGACCTCTTATTTCAGATGTGGATTTCTGACATTTACCATTATTTGGTCACCTCAAGAGCAGGCTATTGTCATGGCTTTACTTGCTCGGGTCCTTAAGATTACACAGAAGCTGAAGTGAAATGAAACACACGGCAGCCCAAGTGTGGCTCCGTGATTACTTATGCACAACAGTTTGCAGGTTGAACTTAATGCAGTGATAAGGGGTTAGCTGTAAGTGCTTTCAGTTTCCCCAAGACACGGCTGCCAACCCTGCCACAGTGTAACTCCATGGTCCCGTACATCTGCTTAAGTTTATTGATATGCAAGAAGCAACACTGCCTAAACGCTAATCTTAGACTTGTAATCAGTTCACTGGGAAAGCTTCTCTTCTTGAGATGACTTTTGCTATATTTGCACCATCAATTCTTCCTGGTTTTGCTTGGATTTTGACACTGTTTGCTTTATATTTCTTAGGAGAGACAAATTTTGTACTAGATATAACCAGGCAGGAGGAGGACTGCTAGTCTGTGAATCTCTGAAGTAATATACAGCTGTCTTACAAACTGTTTGGCACCGAATACTGCAATTCAATACTCCAAATTTTGTGGTTATGCTGTACATACCTATTATATACAAAAGTGACACTGAATGATCATACAACTTTCACAGTTCCCTCCTAAGTAAGATGAGATTCAATAAGATAACTGCTTCCTGTAAAAAAATAATGCCCAGGAATTATGTATATATAGTACACAAAGCTATATCACAGTGCAAGACACATCACTGTAAAGCAAACTCAAAATATTTCCCAATATAAAATAATGTAGAAGGTATTACCTCTACCACCATAAAATGTTTTATTTTTTCTATTTCCTGTCACCATCAATCTAAAATGGAAAGCAGTGAAAAAATCTAGTTTTTCTGAGAGGAGTTTTCCAAAACACAACATCTTACCAATTTCTAAAGAGTTTAGTAAGCATGCCCATGGAAACAAAGACCTGTGCACTGTTTCCAGCTTTAATGGTTCAGCTACTGAGGTATGAGAATCAGAAAGTGAGCTAAAAAGAGTAATTTTAGTGGGATGTTTTCAGCTGAGAAACACATGGAAAATAAGCCGAAACCCGTGGTAACTAAAGAAGAAACTTATTTTGATTCTAAGAAATACAGTTTTGCAAAACAGGCATGTAGATTATTACTAATTTTAATTTGCTACCAGCTCTGAATGCACAGTAAGTATCTGCTCTTGCCAAGTGCAGCACTATTAATAATTTTACTTTTTCAAGTGACATTCTGCTACATTGCTTCCCTTTATTTTTTTCCAAAACTCTGGAAAGTTTGCTTCAGTAAATTCAAGCCACACAGATACCAGACACTCTACTTACTCAGATCCAAGAGAGTGACATCGAAAAGGAAGTGGAGAGAAGGAGAACTGTCTCAAAACCAGTTAAGAAGGCAGGAGGTGGGGGTTCTTCCGCACATTGTAAAAATTTTGTTTTGGGATGAATGAATAATGTTAAGCAGTGTGAAAAAAAAAGTCTCAAGTGTTCCCAAAGAAAGTCTGATTATTTTTAAAAATACATCAGAGAAATCAAAAGGGATGCTCTGGGATGCTATGCCTTGAGAATGATTAAAGAAATTAAAAGCTTAAAAAAGTTTCAGCTGAAAACTCTCCAACTCTTAACCAGAACAACAAACTGAATTCATAGCCAACCAACTTAATTGCTTTGCTTTTCACAACAGCACGTATTGGCAAAGTTATTTGTCATGAAAACCTCCTTTACACAGCTCTAGCTGAAGAGCACAGGGCTGTTTCCCCGAATCTGAGGGATGAAAAAACTGCTGTGACTTTGGCCAGACCACAGTTTGCATCTCTGGTTGCCAAAGGCAGCTGGTACTCTGCAGAGCTCCAAATACCCTTTGTTTTCCCCAACACACTTTGGAGATAGGATAGGCAAGAGATAAGGGAGAAGCATGGAAATTCCCCTCCAAGCAGAGGAAGGCTGGAGGGGGGGAAGCATGCGGGGAATTTCCTTCACACAAGGTGAATTTCCTGGGAGCAGCACTGGCTGGGATGTCTGCACAAAAGCCATATTGACCAGCTACAGAAGAACATGGTATTGGCCTCACCTCCATGAAAGGGAATTGGTAATGTCACTGCACTGATCAAATCTGGCTTGTGATGCACTTCAGACACATTGTGTGTTATAAGTTTACCTCATTTTCTTGCACATTTTTCCAGTCATCTTCCCCCAGCAGCCTTAAAATATATAACTTCAAACTACTGGCCAGGTACCCTCAATGATCAGGGCTGCCTCTTCATATCTCTCTGCCTTTAACACACACTGCTTGGAATATTGTTTTTTAAAAGCTCCATTTAAATAGGATTCAAGAGCTGAAGACTATTATCCTTCACCACCTAACTTTTTCACCTGTAATTCCTGACTAGACTAAACCACTAAACCATTAACCTTGGTACCTTTGTGAAAGAGCATATCAAAAACATCCAATTTTTTTTTTCACACTTTCTTTCCCTCTTCAGGAAAAAACAGAATGCCAAGCAGCATGGTGCACCTTACAAAATCCTCAGTGTCTACTACACTTCCTCCTTTTACCTACTAGGGGAATTGAAGGTGACTATTCTTACACCTATCACAACCATTTAAGTCATTCTTTGCTTTCTTCAGAAGTCTCCACACACATACACAAAAATTCCAAACTTGCATATGTTTCAATGTACATTGTAAAGTTTTTTTATTTCATTTTTTGGAGGAAGAAATAAGGGAAAACTTGTTGCCTTTTTCCAATTCCTCATCTTCATAACTGGCAGTGAGTAACTCTTAACTCCTGTACAGCTATTTTTCTCCATCATCCATTGGGGTGTAGTTGACACAGTAATTCCTTGCATACAGTTGCTAGAAAAAAAAAACCCAAATGTGTTTATTTTCATTATATGGTGCTAAAAGGACGTGCAACTGCAGCTAAGGAGCTATTGTGTCAAGCATTGAACACTTCTATTTCATCCAAGCACTAAGTAAAAGCTTAACATTAAGGGTACGAGTCATCCTACCCATTCAACCAGTATCCCTCATGGAAGTAAAGCTGAGGATGCCAGAGGAGCGTGTGCCAGTACTGAGAAGCATGTGAGCTTCCTACATCAGCAGAAGCATAACACTGGTATAAAAAACACCCTTTACCATCTGACTCTGTCACAAACGTACCCGCACTTTTAAACTCAGCTGACCAAACCATGGCAAACACCTAAAAGCTGTACATTTCCCATTTGGGAACAGGTGGAGTTCTCAGAGCTCGCTGAGGAACTGCGAGCTCACATCAGCACTCAGCGACGCAGAGAAAAATTGAGGGAGAAATCCCCAAGACAACCACGCGTCACGGACTTCCAGTATAGAAAGTTGTTGCAAGAGGTGCCAAAAGAAATAATTTCGAGCCAAACAGTTCGGCTTGATGGCTCCGCTAATTACAGGCCGGGGCTGCTCCCGCTGGGCTGAAGAAGGCCAAGGCTCGCTGTCAGGCAGACGGATTAGCCCCTGCTGCCCATTAAGGGCACCGCTTGAGTGTAGGCAGGGACACGGAAGGAAACATAAGAAGGCGGCATGTGCATAACCAAACAGGCTACCTTGCTGAAAAGAAAACCCCTAAAGCCACATTCTGCTTCATTAGCACATGAAAATAAGGTAATTGAATACTTCATTCTCCCTTCCAGAGCCAAGATCCATCACTCGGGGAAATGGAGTTTTGATAAGGTGGGGTGTTTAAATGAGGCAGAAAGAGTCTTTGAGTGTGTGTTACTTTGTTTATCTGAGAGAAATCCCACTTAAATATAAGCAAAAAAGATATAAAAATCACTTTATCCTATGAATCACTCTAACATGACAAAGCCTCTCCAAGGATGGAATTTATACTAATTTCAGCATTATTCTGAAGACAGAATAGTATTACACTTGTTGCTGCCTTGACTTTTGTATCAAAATCCACTTCTCTCTTGCTTAGCTTTTTTTATTTCCTTGTCTCGTTGAACTCCCTGTCTCACTAGATATTTTTGCTGGCTTTTAACATTTCATACATCAAGAGATGAAAACTTCAGCAACTGCCAGGCCAAGGTATTTTAATCAAATTTTTCTTGTTCTTTTTTTAAGTTATACATGTAGCACATTCAGGTTTTGGTGTTTTGATTTATTCAACATTTTAGCTGACTACCAAAATATGAAAATAAATCTTATAAAATATTTATCATTACCAATTTCAGCCTCAGATAGCTCCTATTTTAGTTCTTTAGCCTTGTTGTAGGGAAAAAAAGAAGATAAAAAAATCTGATATTTGAAAGGCAATAACATAAGCACAAAGTGTTTCATTGTCTTTAGCAAGCTAAACAGCAACAAACTCATTTTCTCCCACTGGCTAATCACCTAAAGTATGAAGTACAGTGATTGGCATTTCCTCCAGAGAAAAATATTTATGTCAATAGACCCCTTTCCTCGGCCAAAAATGCCTGCTATGGTATCAAGTTTTTTTATAAGAAATCAGGAACTAGAGATGCATAGAGCTAGACAGACTGAACACTTGTTCCTTGGGTTTAAGTGGTATAGTTTCCCAGTCTGCTATGCTGATATATTATCTTGAAATATAAAGAAAAATAACATGACATTACAGACCAGCTCTCAGCACTGGCAACAACAAGGATTTTGATAACATTTAAGAGACACCTCCCCCAGCCTCTCTAACAGTGATGCCTAACCATGTCTCAGGCTTTCCTCTTGCTCTCTCATGTGTCCAGACATGTTAAATTAAAAGGCTTTCCTGCTTAGAAATATGGGCAATAACCACAGCACTAGGAAAGAGCTGCATTTTCACAATACTTAAAAGGTAACTACATTTTGTTGGTGCTAGGGCTGTGCTATCATATTTCCTCGTTCAGGCTCTCTGCTCCCACCACCACATCTTTGCTGCTGGTGGCAGAACAGGTCCACTGCTGTGAAAAGACAGTTTGGGGAGATAACCCTGCAGAAAGCTTCTTGATTTTCTGTGGTTTAGTCTGAAGGTTGGGGTCTGTATGGTAGCTTGTACGGGATCAGCTGTGAGCCAGCTCTAGAGCAAGGGAGAAGGCAGGAACTGCAAGGAAAGAGAGAGTTCAAGCTGTTGAGGACCTACACCTTCTGGAACAGTGCCACTGAAGGCCTGGGGCAGGGTCTCGGAGGTAAACATCTCACCACCTCTGCTCATAGTCAATATAATGGTGGGAAAATTAAAGGGGTTACCTCTGAAGGCAAACATTCTTCAGGCTGAAGCTTCAGGAAGCAATCTTTAAGGTAACTAGGTCCTACCATGTAGCTTTGAAATGCATACAGCAGAACCACCACCTTAAAGTTAAGTCACCACTTCACATAGCTTGACAACCCAAAAAACCAGAGGGGTGACACAGTGAGCATACAGTACCACCAGCTGACAGGAAGGCACACTTCTGCTCTCCAAAAATGCAGTGGGCAAGCAAAGGAGAAGCTGGGCTGAAGGCTTTGCTGCGAGTCAACTACAACAGTCCAGCCTTGGGACCGATCGGAGCAGCACTTGCCGCTCTTGCACCACAGCAGCCACAGGCAACAGCAAGGCTAGCAGCCCTTTTTTTGTGCTGCTGGCTGAATAGACCTCCTAAGCAAAATTAGCAGGCCATGAATTAACACCCCCTTTAGTGCCTGCCAACAGAAAACAAAAATAAAACAAAACCATGTGGCCAAGGGTTGTGTAAAATGCTGTCACAGGCCTTCTTGCATATTTTCCCCACCCTTCGACTGGGAGAACACACTGTGAAAACTTTGCAACTAAAGAAAACATTTGCAAATTATACCCAGCTTGTGATTTTCTCTGGAATAAATCTGGGTAAAGGAAAATAAGGACTCGATCTCAATCTCTATCTCAGAGAAAATACCTTAAATCAAACTGTCTAAACAACCCTCTTTTTCACCTAGTAAGGTACAGATTTCCCAGGACTGAGTCCAGAAAGCAAACCATGTGCCCCAGGAATTTATCCAGAGCAAACTGGAGCTGCAGAGCCCACTAGGAAAGCGAAAAATGTGTATTATCAAAGCACTGGTAACTTTCCACAACATGTTAAAAAGTGATTGCAAGAGGCTTTATGCACATTGAGAACAGACACCAAACTATGCTCTTATGACCACAGTTACCCAACACTCCTGGCTTACTTCTTCTCACCAAACATGCACCCAAAATCATGAGCAGTTTCCTTCATGCCGTATCTACATTCAGAATTTCCATGCAAAAGTCTAACAGGGAGGCTGCTGGCTTCCTTGAGTCAATGGAAAATTCTGCCTGAAATTCCCCATAGCCAACAAGGTGCCAGCACTGAAGCAACATGAAAAATAACATCAGCACTGTCATGTAAAACACCTTTGTTATACATCTAAGTCAGATGTGTCACAGAAGCAAGTGAAAAATTGATGGTAAAAGTCTCGCTACCTTAATAAATTTTTTAAAAAGCTAGTTTTTCAGCAAGTTCAGTTAAAGAAGATGAGAATTACTGCCAGGAGCAATAGCATACATTATTATGACACAAATATGTACCAGCACACATCCACATAACCCGCATAAAAAGAAACCAAGCATAACTCTACTTATTCTGCATATCTAAAATTAAATCTAATTTTTTTAAACCATGCTCAGCAACAGAGGAAGATTTAACAGGTGTCATTGTTTCTCCCAGGTGTAATCATCTTTTTAATTTGCCCCTGTGAGAAAAGAAAAGCCATTTAATGAGAAGGATGAAATTGATGATTAATTAAACATCTTCAAGGGCCTGGAGGATTCTCCTCCATTTGGGATAGATTACTTTTAGCTTTAAGCAAGCTGAAGGGCAAGAGACAGATGCTTCCTTGGCTTTTTGTTTTAGCTGGTATGTGTTTGTAAAGGCTTGAAGATGTTTCTCAGTTTACTTGTCAGCCTTTTTGGCATCGGTCATCCAGAGGTCCCTGCCCCAAAACACAATGGGTTTTTTTAAGGGCTTGTGACAATATCCCAGTGCCGTTCAATGCAAGACTGGACATTAGTTTTGGTATTTAAGTGGCAGCACTTGCTAACAGTATTTTTTCTTCTATTCACTGCCAGTTTTTTGAACTGCGTATTTGTATGCAGTAACTGAAAGTAAGTCACCTCACCGAAACAGGCTCATGACTGATTTTCTAGTGAAAACTTGCAAACAACAAGCAGGACGACAGGTCAGAGTTGCCGAGACATGTGGCCCCTTTCCCTTTTTCTTACACCACCACCACCTAGGGGACCTTTGATCTGAATGTCAGCGGTGAAAATACACAAACAGATACTCTCTTATTATATACTCACAGGTGTACATTCCTAAAACTGTTACATTCCATTACTTTCAGCTGTGCTTGAAAACAATACCTTCAGAAGTTGACCCCTTCTCTTCTCTGATCGCGCTGGTATCCGAGTACAAAGCATCACAGCAAGCACGGTATTCCAAACAGCGGCAATGATCACGCCAGCAAATTCGAGAAGCTCTTGTAAGGACGGGGCCAGAGCACTGACTGAAGTTTCTCTGTATTACTTACACTGTGCACCACTTTACAGCTTGCACAGAAAGGGTGCTTCTCTCACTCAGTGCGAACACTCCTGGGCCAGGCAGCTGGAGTTTTGATGCCGAGAGGGCAAACTCGGCTCTGTTTTACCAGTGCAGCAAGAATTAAAAATCTTACTGAAATACATTCAGCCCCTGTAGATTTTCAGACCACTTCCCATAACAGCATGCAGCGAATCATCTGTTTGGGCTGGGGTTATTGAATGCAAAAGCACATCCCATCCTCATAATGTCCCTACTTTTAAAAAATGAGTCTCCAGCTTTGGCAGCTTAACATAAGAAGTAAGTACTCTTCTTCTGTTAAAAATACAACAGTATATTTCAGTAACTGGAATGGAGGAAAAAAGTGTGAGGGAATTTTTCCATTCTTTTCTCTGATTGGTCCGTACAGTGTTTATCAGCAGGCTGGTACCACATCTCCTTTTGTTAGAAAATTAAAAGTTGAACTGCAAACATAAAAGCCACCATGAACCATGCAATAACCTTCAGGCATTTTAAGAGCAGCAGAGGTTAGAAGGGCAGCTCCTGACTCTAAACAGCACCTATTGTTTCTCTTTCTTCTTGAATAACAAAAGCAGAGCTGAAAGCTATTTACCTGGTTTTACCTCTGTCAGATCTCATTTCCCCCTTTATTTTCAGCAGATGATCTTATCAAATAGTGTAATTTCTAACAATTGCTTTGATCAGATTTTTTTTTAAATTTCGCTGTGATAGATTATTTCATTCTCAAATAGGTAACTCTGCATACAAAGTCACAGCAGAGGAGCACTTCGAAGACTTGAGGAGTGCATTTAAATTAAGAGCAACTACTTTTAAGCTCATAAGTTAATATGCTTTCATTTTGAAATCATGAGAGCCAACATACAGTACAAGGCTCTGATCTTGCAAACACTCCCACACAAACAACTTTCTGTCTGAACCATCCCATGTGTTCCCTTCCCGCTGCAGATTCATACAACTGGACATTTAACTTGCCCAAAACCAACTGCAGAGCAAGGCTGGAAGGATTAAACTCCCGATCCACGAACTTTTTGGTGTTCTGCTATCCAATGTAGCATGTCCATTATATTACTCAAATTACTTATAAACAAAATCCTTGCATGAGTCAGCACCACGCAGACTTTTTGCGAGTGGCCGGGAGGGGTCTGTAGTTAATACAAAATTATAGAATCATTTAGGTTGGTATATAAAAATCCTCAGAGATCTAGCCTTAAAAAAAATCCTTACCACAACATAAAAGCAATACACAATATATAAAGTTCTTCCACCGTTTTAAAATACCTATAAACCTTTTGAAGGAAAAAAAACCCACTTTTGGGAGTGTTTTGCTCTTTAGGAAAAAAGCTCAAACAACAGCAATCATTTCTAGCATTACTGATTTTCACTTAAAAAATTCTTTTCTTTTTCTACTTTCTCTAAATCACTTCACAACACCCACCTCTTGTCTTTTATATACTTCTGTAACTTTATTAAAAAGATTGGGGAAAAAACCCTTGAAAATATGTAACAAATCTGAACTGAGACATTTTTTATTGCTATACATTAAATGCCAGTGAAGTATTTGCAACCCTAAAAACATCTTTAGACATAATCTATGATGCAAGTTTACAGCATTTGATTCTTTGTCACTAGCTGCAGTTTGTAATTACCATACAGAAGTTTAAGAAAACCACTAAAACCTGTGAAATAACAGGACTTCCTTTTTATATGAAAGCATCTTATAAATTCATATTTTTAAGGAATTCTAGTATAAGTGTTTAGAAGTTTGTTTTCCTTACTGTAACATGCTACCTGTGAAATTTAATAATGTTACATTAGCAGGATCAGGTTCTTAAGTTAGAATTCTATCAGATACTCAGCTGCTATGAACTGTCATATCTCAGCTTGAGCTGATGTCCTACTAGGACTAATTTCAGTAAAGTGTTTCTGACAGTAAAATAGGTACAAAACCAAGAGTGAAAACATGTCTTCTTATACAAGATGGGAATATATTGAAGAAGCACATTTTTGAAAATGGCTCACTCTTACAGCTTTTCAGTCCAGATAAGGGTTTCATTAGAATATTTTCACTTTCTGCAAAGACAGCATCACCAATAGAAAATAAAATCAACCAAGTTGTGAAATGTTCTTTACTCTTTTGGCATCAACTCTTGCCCTTTTCCAGCCCCATTTCTATCCAAATGTTTTCCTAACTACAAACAAAAAGAAAATAGACATGCGAGTGCCAGTAAAAAACTAAAATTATTTCATACATTATTGGTTTTCTATGTATCTCACTTGAAATGTTGTAATTACATATATTTCCTGCTTTCATAAAATGTTGGTGAAAGGTTTGGTTACTATGGTCCTTTATAGCTCTGGAAGAACTGACAAGTGGAAAGAGGAAAGTAACTTTCCAGTCAGTTCAAAGGAAATGGAGTATGGTCATTTCCACTTGCAGAATCCACTCTCTATCAGGCTCTACAGACATTTCTGTGTCACCTTCTGCAGTACAGCATCTGGGCGCAACATTTTCCTCTTATTACTTTCTTTTTCAGTGAAGGTATTGTTAATTTATAAAGATCAGGAATAACTGGACATGGGGTGAGAAATTTGAGAAAGAAATGTAGAGTTAGGCAGTTCATATCATTCTCCTCAGAACATGCCTGTGTCCCTGTGTTTTAGGATTTATGATTTCTCTGTTGTTTCAAATCTCACACACACTCACAAGTATCTCAAATCTTTCTTCAAAACCATCAATTTTGGGCAGGCATCTAAGAAACTTGATTACTTTTCTACATTACTTGACAAAGCAAATTTTGTTAAAAATATTTATGATGAAATTCTAAAAATTACATTATACTTCATTGGGAAACAAGATTTAGCTTGAACATTTGAAAATCAGGTTTCCTATCTCTAATCAAACAGATTTCCCATGTCTAACAAGAATTAGTTTACTAACACTGCTTTCAAGAATATTTATTAGCGGCTTGTATGAAAGAGAAAAAATATTTATTTCTCCTCTTTACTGCACAAGTATCATGGGAGTCATCCCATCACTCAAGACAAACTCAGCATTTTCAATTATTTTGTACAGATGTTGCAGTTTAGTAACTAAAGCTATTATGACCCGTAGCACACAAAATAAAATTATTCTGGGAGATAAATGTGGGGAGCAAGGTTTTAAAACTTTTTCATGTGACACAAATTGTTAATAAGAGGGTTACTAACAACAGTATTAGAAACCGTTAATTACAAATACACCATGATCTGGATGCTATTTGCAATACACTGGCATCTGGCAAGCTAGGCAGGACTGGAGTTTTCCAGAACATAATTACAGGCGTGATTTTGAGAAGGGCAGCTATCTTCACTGGCTTGAAGAGGACACCAGAGCATACATAACTAATGAAGCATACACCATCGTGCAAAAGAAAAACCTCCAAAGGCTTGAAAGGAGAAGGAAAGTAAGGAAACATTATCCCATCATCCCATCGTCCTTCCATGCTTCTGGAATGTGGGCAGATCACAGTAAAAGTTTAAGCAGCAGGAAGATTAAAGGAAAACTGTTAAAGCCAAAAAGGACACTCACATCATCTGGCGTAAGTCAGTCGTGCCTCTGCAGACTTCAGTGGAGATTCACTGATTTACGCCAGTTGATGTTTTGACCCGACGGCTTCACAGAAGATACTATCGATTAATTGTGTGTTCTATTCTGATTAAAAGCCTCTCTTGCCATCACAGCACATCTTGCCCCAGCTGGAAGCCACTCTGGCATTCTTCTTTTTGCTAGAAAGCACCCCATAGGCAAATTCCAAAATCATCATAATAATAATAATAAAGAAGACTGCATAAATTGTCACTACTGTTTGTTAATATTTACCATTTTTTGGCACATACAGACATGCCAGGCACTTTACAGAAAATACTTTGAAGACAATTCCCTTCTCTGCAGAGCTTAAAAGACAAGGTCCATTCTGCAAACACAGGGCACTGCTTTACCAAAAATTATTGCAATTACTTCAGTGGCATTCCTCACAGCAATAAGACTGTGCTTATTATGCATGCTGGTAATTTCAGGTCTTGTGATGAACATGGCAAACAAGAGAGGGTAAAAGACGAAGATATTTTATAGAGAAATGCTTCAGATGCACTACATTTGCAAAGCTTTCTGAACCTGAACACATTTTCTGTGCATTTATTGTGCCTAGTTTTCAAAAAAATACCCAAACCAACCAACCAAAAAAAAAAACCAAACAAAAACCCCACCCAGAAAAACCCAATCCTTTGACGCTTGGAATTCTTCAAGTACATGATGCTTAGCATGTGGTTTCTACTGTGATGCATTATTAATGAAGTAATCCTTAGCATGGGTTTTAATAAAAAGTGGAATTGGGAATGGTGGCAACACTTCTGGAAGAGTAACACCCGTATGGTTTCAGGCATGGACACCCAGCCCTACACAGAGTAGTACAACTGCAGACCTTGACAAGACTTCTGCCCAGCCTTCAAAGTAAAAAGACAAGTGCAACATGGGGCCAACTGTGGAACTGAAAAAGCTATCAGGTTTGAGGAGGGCTGCAGGGAAAAACAAGTAGTAAGTTATAATTCTTAACAATGAAGATCACTTTCAGCTTCACATCCTGAGTAGCAGAAAGCCACTATCATAATTTCAGATCATCCAAAAATAGGAATGTCCTATCAACTCAATTAAAAAGTATTGCTAGGAATACTTGGATGATGTGAAGGCACAGTATCGTTCCAAATACTACTTGGAACCAATAAGTATTTAGTTTTAATGAATAGGGCAGATCCATACTGCCAAGGAGTGGCCAAAATTAATGTATTTGTTATACAGTGAATTTATACATAAAGGCACATTCCCTTCTCTGCCCCATTCTCTGGGCCACAGGCTTTTCATGGTAACATTTCATTACTACCTCAGGTTGGGTTGTTCACTTTGACAAAAGCTAACACTTCAATAACTTTTGGTGTGACTGTGATATGATTTGAGACACAAAGTTAAAAAAAAAATCTGTTAGACTGCATTTGTACAAGGCTTTTAGGAGAGTACTATTATTTATCTATTGTTACTTTTAAGACATAGGTAGTATCTTGTTAGTTTTCACTAGTCTCAAAGGAATGAATTTTGCAAACAAAGCCACAGGAAAAAAAAAATCTGTGATGACAATTCACATTCATGTATTAATTTTCAAAAACACAATCTTGACCATTAAGAAGAACATTTCCAAACTTATCAGTTAAACACACAGCACTGTATTTCCATTGCAGTCACAAGATTTAAAACACATTATTATTAGATGCTTTAGCAAACTCTTAACATCTGCTGAGAACGAGCATTTCTACAGCTATTGGCAAGATCTAGCAGGTTTGAAAATCAGGAAAATGAGAGCCGGCAATGATATTTTTAGGATTAAACCTTTCCAAAATACCAAAAAAAAGGTCATAAACAAAGCAATTATACATGCAATTTGCAGTTAAACTGTCAATTGTACTACTCTGCCTCTTCTTATGTTGTTACATATTATGCTGTAGCTTTTAATTTGACAAGGGGAAAAGTTGGTATGATTACCAGAGAGGTATTCAAAGAACTTTAAAATTCCCATTGTGAAACAGCTGTTTATCAGTGTGCATATTTCTGAAATTGAATTTGCTGCTCTTTAAAGGTTGCTTACTTCAAACTGAAATTGATGGAATGATCTTTTTCACTTCCACCCTAAATGCTTTACAAGAGTTACAGAGTGTTTTAATTTGCTATATTTGCTATACTGGCTTACTTAATTTATGTAAATTTGTTTCCTCTTTTGAAGTGTTTGATAAAGATTCATTTGAAGGATGCAGTGTCCCACATACATTTATTACTACAGAAAAACTTTTTAAAAATTACACTGCTAGCAATAGAATCCATGAAAACACTTAAGGTTTAGAAATACTTTCAGATAATCTATTTGGCTCTTATTTGTCTTTAAAAAATCACGTTAGAGGAGAGAGGTATATTTTGCAAATTCTTATACTCCATCTGGATCTAGCATTTCATATTTACCAACTGGTGCAAAAGAGAGTTCATCTGAACATGAGAGCTAGGACTCCACTTAATTTGTCATTCTTGATTATCACTTGGAAGTCACTGAGTTTATTAAAAACAACTACTGTGTGATAAGGACAGTAGAGACACAATTAACCATGTCATTTAAATTGCTTGAGCTGGCATCATGCCCAAGTGCTTCAGATCCGTGTATCAACACACTTGTTGCTGACAAGGACTCATTTTAGGTGGGAGATGAGGAACTCCCTCCAAACTGAGTATGCTGTACAGATTTCTACAATAATTCACGAGAATAAACAGTATTACTCAGTCTTTGTATTTTTGATTCCTAGACAAGAGAACGACAAAACAATGACGAATAAGTGAAAGACTCTGTTCTTACTAGGGAAAAAAAGGGAGAAAGCATTTTTTCAATTTTCATTTAAAATTACTTGAATTTGCATTTTACAAGCATATTTTACTTGTAGCTGCGATGCTGACAAACTAACAAAGACACCGCACTCAATCACTTGCTCTGCCAAATTTTATGATCCCATATCTCTCCCACCCTTGCCTCCTCCTCCACAGGATCACTTGCTTTCACTTCATTAAGCCTGTAGGAAGGAGAAAACCTCTGGCGGCTGGACAGAGTTTATCTTCAAAACTAGTAAGAGTAACTTTATTTCACTTCTGGAAAGAACCATGCCACAAAATAACAACACCACATTTGGAAAAGATGCAATTAAGAAGATATAAGGATAATTTTATCGCCAGTTCATACCAAAATAAATACTAACATCTTTGATGGAAACAACCTACATGTTAAGTTAGGTGTACTACTTCCACTGTAGAAAAGAGTCAGAACAGAAACTTTTTCGCTGTAGTCTTCATCTGCTGTTTTCCTAAGCTATGTCCTGATTAAGAAAAGAAAAGCTATCCCGTTTTTGGAGGGGAGGAATTCATTAGCTTAACAAGAATCTCAGTGTGTAAAAGCAGCTAATCTCTTCGCTAAAAACCCCTGTGCTTCCCAATATGCACACCGTGTCCAGCACCAACTCGACAGTCTCCTGTTTATCACTCCCCAGCACGGCTGTGCTGGCTCTGCGGGCCTGAGCAAACAGCCAGGTACTCACAGTACACGTGGGCAGCATGTAAGTGCTGGGGAAGAGGCGCTCTTACCTTCCACAAACCGTCCTTCGCCGTCTTCAAGTGAAGATCTGGAAACACAAATCCAAACCCCCTAAAGTAAGAGCACAGCCAGCANCCCTCCAGACCACTTTCCCACCCGCTTGCACTGCAAACAGCAACTTTCCCGTGGCATTTATTTTTTTACTGGTGAGCCATAAAATCGCCTGCTTGTCCAATTAATGCAGGCATCATTATTTTCATTTACCTTTCACCATCTCAAGTGAAGGAAAGTAGAGGAGGGAAAACAGGAAAGCAAATGCATAAAAGAAGCTTCAGAAACATGAGTTTCAACTCATTTATGAGCCCAGATAAAGGTTAATAGTTAAACTCCTTCCTCTCCCTCCCACCCTCACGATTATTGATGCCCTTCAAGAAATGAAATATTTTTTTGTTCTCATTTACCAGAGGCTAGACAAACTGTCAACATCTCCACTTTATTTACGGGTTGAGCAAGAGCAGTTCCTCAAACATCAACATTTTTTACGTTAATCCTGGAGAGAATCCACTTCTCTAAAACTACAAAATTTGCCAACTTCTGTAGTATTTATTTTTAACGAACGAGAGCAAGAGCCTTGAGCTATCCTCTGCTGAGGAAGGGAAGGGGGAAAGTGAAGCTCCAACTCTCCCAACTTTAAAGCGCTTCCCCCCCACCTTCCCACACTACTCAGCCCCTGATCACTCTCCATCCCACCACCCCCTTACACCCCAAAATTTTCCCCTCCCGATCCCCCACCTGCTCCACGTCCAGTGGGATTTCAAGGGAGGAAACAGAATTTGCGAAGTGGTTCCTTTTGGGCGACTTCTTCAACCCGTCTGGAGATTTAAACCTGAAAAACAAACACCTCTATTGAATGCAAACTAAGCTTTGGGGGTTGCCGAGTTAATTCCTCGGCAGACAGCTACTCTCAGTGTCTGGTTACACAAACATACCTACAGACAGGTTGGAGGGGAGTCCCTTAGAAACCAAGGAGAGGCGGGGGGAGGAAATAAAATCAAAATAGGCAGAAAGGTTGGACTGAGGGACTCCGGGGGGCAACGGGGTAGGTAGGCTGGGAGAGAGGGATGATTCGCAGCTGGAGACAGGTTTAATACGCCGCAGTTACAGAGAGACTCAATGCAAGGGCCAATGCGGGCAGGGTCTGAGACCCCCGAGGTCTTGACTGGGGATGGGGGGAAGGGAGAGGGTGTCCTTTTCGGTGGCGGTGATAGCAACTTTTTACAGACAACCTAAATAAAACAAAGGAAGGCGCACAATCCCGGCCGGCCGCGGAGGCGCGGGCGAGAAGCGGGCTGCTCCGGGGGCGGGCGGCTCCGCTCCCTCCTCACCGGCACCTCCTGCCCCGGCCGTGCCCTGCCAGCCCCTCGCCGCCGCCCCGCTTACCTGCCGCTGCCCCCGGGCCCTCGCAGCNCGGGGGCAGCGCTGCGGGGAGAGCTCCTGCCCTGCCCTGCCTGAGGGGGACGCGGCGGAGGGGAGGGGAGGAGGGGGAGCCGCCCGCCCTGTCTTGCCCGGCCCTGCCCTGCCTGGCCCGGCCCGGCCCGGCCTGGCCCGGTCTCCAGGGACGGGCACGAGTGCGGCTGCGGAGGGAGATGCCGGCGGTGCGGGATGCGGGGAGGGGAGGCGGCGCGGGGCGCCCCTGCCGCGGCGGGCGGGGAGGGGGCACCGCAGCCCTCAGGAATCATCCACACACACCCCCGCCTCCCGTTGCTCGCCCCCCGTGCGGCCCGGCTGCTTCCCCGCTGTCACATGGCTCCTGCCGCCGCCCCCAAAAGGGTTTCGGGAGTCGCTTCACTTTCGCTTTGGCCCCGCCAAGGGGCTCCCGGGGGCCGCGGCGCCTGACAGGAGCCCTCACAGCGAGGGGCTCACCCGCTGCCCCGCGCCTTCCCCGGCCCCCGAGGGGGATGAGGGGCAGAGCTCAACCCTTGTCAGTGTGCGGGGCCGCCCTTGGGCCCTTGCAGCGGGGTGTTCTCAGGAGCGGCTCTGCTCCTGTCAGCCTTCCTGTCGCGTTTTAAGTAGGAAAAAAGGAGAATAGTAAGAATGTAGCCGGGTCCGTGGGAGCTCCGGGCTGGGGAATTGCGTGCAGTGCTGCAGCAGAGGGGTGTGGCAGGGGGACTGTCAGGAGTGGGGCATTTGAGGAGCCGCAGACAAGCATGCTTCTCTGTTTTCTGGTGGGACTGATCCCATACGCATCCTGCCCCCCAGCCTGCTTGATCCGTTATGTCAGTCTGTCTAAAGGGGTTGGTGAAAATCCCGCTGGAGAGCCAGAGCCGTGCCTTGCACAGGGAGGGTCTCCTTCAGCAATCTCCATCATCTGTCATGGTGATGTGGAGGTGCCTCTTCGGCGGCATTCCATGCTTCCCTCCAAAACACTCTGCACCCACACCTATGGGCACAGACCCACCTATGGGCTCAATACCCCACCAACCGCAAGGCCAGTGTCCCACAATGAGCACCAGGGATGGATCTGATCCAGCAGTATTATTTTTGAGCTCAGAATAGATATTTCCAGGATGAGAGGCATGCTCCATATAAGTATGTCAGATGCTGTTGCACCTCTGCCTCATTTTGAAAGAGCAATTAAAAAGGAAAAGGGAGTTACAACTTCTATCTTGCTGCCCTCTTCTATTGTGGGCACTCTGCTGTTACGGACATGGCCCTCTTGATGTGATTTTCCATTAATATCCCCGGTCTTAATGTTGATGCCTTTGAGGGGAGAGAGCCAGAAAAGAGCAGTAGCCTCCCCAGAGAAGCTCTCCATGTGCCTCCTGTGAAATGGCCGTCACCTGCCTGATGCTTGTGGGCAGGTGGTCATAGACCACCTAACGGAGCCTGTGGCTCCCATTGCTTCCCGAAAGACACAGCAGCATTTACTGCACTAATTATGGCTACACGTGCCCTGCGCAGAGGCAACCTTGTGCTCAGTGAGTCAACTGGCTTTATGTCCTGGCTTTTATGTAAGCTCTTTCTCTCTGGCCTTCTCTCAACAGTCATCAAATGTGGCACAACAGATATTCATAATTTTTAATGAGCTGGCCTGGAACCACCTTCACCCAAGCCCTTGTCACAAGCACAGCAGCAATCCTTTGGTTTTCTTGGCTGGTGCCAACAATCAGGCTGCACATGCTGTGAAACACTAGCACATGCTCATGCTTGGTTCCTCTGCACCTCAGCCTGCTCTCCCCAAATGTCTGACATGTTTTACTCAGCATGAACAAGCAAAATGTAATTACAGTGGGGTTTGCTTTGGGGTTTTTATTTTCAGTGCACAACTAGATAAAAGATTACAGCACAGAATATACATTCCAGTGACAATAAAGTCCCAGCATCACACATTTTAGTATTCCATCATGAGGTTTCTGGTTCTGAACTACAACTGTTAGCTTTGAGTTTCACTGCTAAATGGAACAAAGACGACCGTGATGCTGGTGTTTGTGTTTATTTCTTCCTTTTTTTAGTGTTTATCATAAAGCAACAAGGAGCACTGATAAATCAGACTGTGAACAAATGCTCTCTCAAAACTCACCCAGTTCATGACTATTATTCTGTTATTCTGAGTATTTGCTAACTTAAAAATTAAATTGCCATTTGAGGCTATTCCATATTCCGTAATATTCATTATCTTTCTTCATTTTTCAATGACAAGGCCAACTTTAGCCCCTTTTATCCATGTTTTTTTCTGCTACAAACTGCCATGGAGTCAAGAGCACTTGAGAACAAGCTACTACTAACTGGCAAAATACGGCAGAATCCATCCCCAGGTACATAGTTCCATCCTCTCACCCTGTCTCCAGTGACAGCATGCTCACTACTCAGGAACAATGTCCTGAAGTTAAGAAAGAAAACATTTTAAAGTAAGTGAAATACAGGGAAAAAGTAGCCTAATTTACCAAGTAAGAATAGTGAGATATCATCCCTGAAAAGAGTCAGGAGTAATCCAGATAAAAGAGGAGAGAGTGAAGAGATGATCAGGCAGTCATTCAGGCCTATCTTTTGATGCTGCCCAAAGATTAAATCTGTCCTAACAAAGCAGAGCAAGGACCTGAAATAATGTTATCTTACCTCTCCTCTCCTTCCCCCCATCCCACTACTACATTTTTATCAAGCTCTTTTACCTTTGGGTGCTTTTGGAAAACAAAGGAAAGGGGCAGAAAATACAGAAAGTGAGAGGAAAGAACTTTTTCTTTTTTTTTAATTTAAAAAGAGGCACGAATTTATTTAGATGTTGTCACACTTTCATCACAGGACATTTTAATTTAAATATGTGCAATTAAACGAACATCAGTTGTACTGACAAAAGGCTAGAATTAAAGGAATATCAAGTTAACCTTCCACCAAGTGTCCATGACATTTTGAGTAAATTGGGTGACTTTGTTTCTTGGCTTTTTTCAACATCAAAAAAGTGTTTTCAAACAAGTGAAACACATTTTTTAAATCAAGTGACTCAAAGGCTTTCCATCCTCAAAATTACAGGGAGGGGTGCTGTCCAGCAGTAAAAATATTTCAATAATCAATAGCAGAAGAATAGGAGGCAGCCGACCTGCATTTGCATGTCAAGGTACACAGAGAACGTCTGCCAGGGTGCTGAGGCGTGAAGGGAGGAATGATCAAACTCAAAGCTATCCCTTTACGTAGTTTTCACAATATTCTAATTTACCAACGTTTGTAAGCAAAAAAAACCCCCAAAACAGGAGGAAAGGATAAATTAAAATGTATACCTGGCACACATTTTTGTTTACAAACACTTGAAAACTCTGTTTGTGATTTAAATAGTTCTGAGGTTATTTATGTTAATGGTATGCATGAGTCTAAATGGCATCCTGTTCTGAAAAAAGAGCTGAAGGAAAAGTGCTTTGGGGCAGTCTACAGCCTTTTTGTCCTTCGGCCATAATGACAACTGAAACGGAGAGGAGAAAACGTGACAAAAGTGTGGTGCTGTGTGAGGTGGGCTGGCTGGATTAAATACTGTGTGGAATGGTGGTCTTCCACAATGGGAATGAGGAAGAACTTTCTCTTCCTGAACTAGACAGACTTCCTTTAAGCTTGGGCAGGATATCGTACCTTACTTTTTCTGTACAAGGTAAATGATATTTCTCTGTAAAGCAGTCACTGTGTCACAGTAATTACAAGCAAGATTGTTTTCAGGTTTGTAACCAGCCATCCCACATTGAAAGTATTTGATTCAAGGTGGCAGAGTGTGGCTAAGAAATTTCAATCAGCAGAGGAATTGGTACTGAAGCGCAGTCTCTACTGAGGGAGAAATGACTGTATTAGAATTCTGGAAATTAGCTGCTTATTTTTCTTTTAAGCTTCAAATAGCTTGAATTTACTGGTGGTATTTTCTTTCAGGGTATAAACTCCCTGCTCTTTTTTCCTCTTGCCTAGAAGAGATGGGTATTTGGATGGGCAAAGAAATATTGTTGCAGGTCTGTAAGGGCAGTTGATGAGTGGCTCTCTTGGGCTTATTTAATTTGAGATTTTTTAAAAAAATTGTTGAATCACCGTATTTGTCCAGACTACTTAGAAGACTGGATATGCAAGCACTATCTGATAGTGCCCAGATATGGTAAATTAAAATTATTCTTACTACATGTTAAAGAACAAAAATAAGGGTACTTTTCTCTTTGTAGTTTTAAAGAAATTCTACATTTCATGCTGGCACTCTTTTCTAGTTCCACTAAAACCAAATTTAAGTCCCCAAATTAGTATGCAAATATAAAGATTTCCTGTAGTGATTACTTGAATTGGGAGAGAAAGTCAAACTGACTCTGCCACATGTGAAGACCCAGACAAATGTTCATGATTATTACTTTGAATAGGGTGAAGAGGTGATGGTTTATACATTCCACATAATTATTTAGGCAGTGGGTTTAATATTTTCAAAAGCTTCCTAATCCCATCTTCAAAATCTAAGGACTTAATATTTTTCTGACACTAAAATGAGATCTCCTAATTTATATAGATGTCATAATAACAAGAAGAAAAGGTAGAACTTTATTTGATTTGTTCTACTTAATTTTTACTGCCATATTCAATACTTCTGTGAATTCTGTTAGAGACTTGCTGCTAGCAAGCTGAACTAAAAGCTGTCCAGGAAAGAAAGCTGCCTCCAGGAGAGATTTAAAAACATGGTAATGGTCATACTAGCTCAATCCAAAGTGTATTCAGTCTCAAATTATGACTACTAGTGGCTACTTCTGGGGAAGATGCAAAAAAACGCCAAAAATAACATTTCGAGATTAATCACGTTTCTCCCTAAACATTTGGTTACTTAGGCTTAGAGATGAAGATTTGTTTTACTTCCAAATGTGATAATGTAAAAATATTATTTTCATTTGAGAGTATAACTCTCTCAATCCATCTATATTTTTTCCTTTAATTCCATCAAGACCTTGCATTTAATGGCATGTGATGACTGTTCTACAAGTTAACTCTCCCTTGTGCAGAAAATTCCCAAGATCTCTTTTCCATTTCCTCTTGTCTTATTTATGTCTTACTCATACAAGTCATGAGGGCCAAAAAGTTCCTAATCTATCTCCTACTGCACCCATCTTATTGTACACATCTGTGTTATTCATCTTACCATCTGATTATCCCATTCCCCCCAAAGCAGCCAGTCATCTTTCCAAACATCAGTTTTGTGTAGATCACTGACAATTTGTGGTGCTTTTCCCTGAGCCATTATATTTTACTCTTTTCTTTTTGAGATCCTGTTTCTGGCAGGGGCTTCCCGCTGATCTACACAGTGACAAAGCTTATGTAAATCTTTCTCCCACGCCTGCCTCCCCTTTCCATTGCTGTCCAATATTTAATTAGCTTCCTTTACTGTCGCTGCCCTTTGACCAGAGGTTTTCACTGCATTGTCCACAGTGATGTCCAGATTTCCATCCTGAGTCACTAGAACAACTTGAGAAGCAAATCAGTGAACGTGTTGTTCAAATTTTATGTCGTTTAACATTTCCCAAGCTGTTACCCATTCTCGTGGCTGCCCTGGGCCTCTGAAATTCCTCTCAGTCTGTCACACTTTTGGCCGAGGTAACCACTTGCACCAGTTAAGATGGACACCACTTAGCTGAGTTGCACTTATCCCCCTTTTACCTGCCAGGCTGTGGGCAGGCTGGGGTTACTCAACTGAGTTTAGGAAAGAAAGTGAAGGAGAGATGGATGCTTGGGCCATCTTTGTGTCAAAGGGTCTGAAGAACATAATCTCCTGATTATGTTCTTCCTCCTTAAAGGAAGGTCCCTCATGCCTCTGTGGAATGGGATTGTAGAAGCAGTGCTTTTGCAGCCTTTTGTGCTGCTTGTTTTGAATCTGCTTATCAGCAGATTTTGGAAACAATACTTTTCTTTGCAGAGGGCACAACAAAGCAGGATCTTTTATTTGTTCAAAAATGGCTTTAGATATCAGAAATACTACAAGCGATTAAACAACTCTTTTCCCCTTCTCTGTTTGGATATATCTACTACAGGCACAAGAGAAAGCCCATTCCCTCTGGATTGGAGTTAAAGTGAGAGACATGGTTAAAAGGCTAATAAAAAAATCAAGGAGTAATAAATACTAAGTGATTTTTAAGTAAATATATGTGTGGGTTTTTTTCTTCTTCCAAAGGAATGCTCAGCTGTTAGTGTTATGTTTGACAGCTTGTAAAAAGGTGAGTTTTTGTTGAAGAGCAATAGCAGGTTGAAGAGAGACAAAGGCAGGTTCTGAGATAAAGAAACCGAGAGGTATCTGCTCCACAGATTGAAGGTGTTACATTACTCTGTGCAAGGTCCAGAGAGGGAGAAACCTGCACAGCAAAATGGTCATAAAATACATTTTTGCAAAGAAGACAGGAAATGTTTCTGTCAAGAACCACCCCCCTCCAACCAAAAACAGCCCCAAAAAACCAAACCAGAAAACCCACCAATCCCTCTGGTACAGTTTTTCCATCTGGAGAAACAAAGTGAGACAGATCTCTCCCCCCTCTCAAACTACATGTCTCAAAACAAGCCCAGTGCCTTGCGGCAGCAGTTTCAGAGCCCGAGCAGGGCACTGTGCCCTGGGCCTCTCTGCAGTGAGGCTGTGGGACACACTACCAGCCCTGCACGTGCTGGGACAATTTTGGCATCTTAAACAGGACAGGGCAATCAAGTAGACCGGGACTGAGCCTGCTATAAGATCATGGCTCATTTAAGTATGTACCTCAGGGGTCACCGCGTTACCTCCAAGAAAAAACACTTGCTGTTTCATTCTTCCCTCAGGGTTTATTGCCAGCATGATTATATTTTCAGGAGTGACAGGGAGGCCCTGAGCTATAAATCTAAGGAGATAGAGAGTGAGCTGATTATCAGACACCTCCTTCTCCACTCCAAAGTCAATAACCTCAGCATCTCACAAGGTTACTTTCTGGAGGAAAACAATCTCTCAGCCAGGCTCTGTTTGCATCTGCTGAATTGTATTCAGTCTGTCTTCTCAACAGCTGGGAAATCAATAGCTTGCCAACCATCCCAGAGCCTCAACGACACAATTTTTTTGTACTAGTGAGGAGGAAGCTCAGGCAGCACCAGGGTTAGGTGAATTGGGTTTGAAAAGTGATTTAGGAGGAAAGTAAGTGCTTGCTTGAAGGCAGATCTCTGTTCCCCACTCCCAAAATCCAGCTCTTCCCCCTGGAAGCATGGGGGCCCTTTTCTTTGAACCCCCACAAATAATTCTGTGGCGTTTTAATGACCAGGTAGCCGTAGAGACTATGCAAAACGTTACATTTAGGATAATCCAAAGAAGACATCAGCAGCCTCCCGGAATCTCCTTTTCACCCCCGGGGGTAAGTTTATTTACAGAAAGTTAGTTTTTGTTTTACCGTAATGGCAACCGGTAAACTCAGCGGATAATAACAAGTCATTTATTTAGCTTCTGAGAAGCTGCTTGCAGATGGGAATCGGTTTCCATAAACCGTATATGGAGGGACACATTTGAAGCAGCTCCGGCGAATGGCTCCCAGCGCTGCGGAGCCGGTGAGGAGCGTCGGCTCTGTCCCCTCCCGCCCCTCCCGCCTCCGGCACCGCGACGCCGAGGAACGAGTTAACTCCTGGGGGCGAACATAAACCCCATGCCAAGGGACTTCGTGTTTTATCATAAATTCTCGCGCTTTACAACGCACTTAAAAGGGACTTTTTTATTTCACATAAATCCCCGGGAAGGGAAAAAAAAGAAGAAAAGAAGATGCCCACTTTCCTTCCCGACACCCGCCCGAGCGTGTTTCCTGAGCATCAGGGCTCGTCCCGCCGGTGGCTGATTCACCCCTCAGCGCAGGAACCACCGAGCAGTTCCCTGTTTGCGGTGCGCGCTGCAGAGCGGTCAAAGCTCAAGGCCGTGCCGGTAATCCCGCCGGGGGCTGGTGCAAGGGGAAAGAAAAATAGCCTCAGATCCGGCTGGGCGGTGACAGAACCGCGCCGGCGGCCGCACCGCTTGCTGCAGCGCCCGGCAAGAGCCCCAGGGCCGGTGGGCAGCGGCCTGGCCCGGGCGGGGGTGACAGGGACCGCCGGGGCGGCGGCGCTCCCCGATCCCCGCGCCCCACCTGCGAGATGCGCCCCGGTGCTGCAGCGGCGCGGAGGGGAGGATCAATTAGCGCCGCGCTAATGAGCCCTCAGTTTTCGCACACCCCTCCTTTCAGCAGTCCCCTCAGCAGCCCCAATGCGCGGGGGACGCGACCGGCCCGTCCCACCTGCTGCTCGGCGCACCTGAGCGGGCTCGGCGGGCCGAGAGCAGCCGGCTCTGCCCGGCCGCCCGCGTCCGCGGGGGCTCCGGCGCCGCAGCATTCCCCCGAGCCAGCGCGGAGCAAACACGGGCGGGTCTCCCCCACCCGCCCCTAGGCAGCACCGAGAAAAGTACGTTATTCCTAGCGTGTGCTCTTTTTCTTATTATTTTTTCCTGCCCCCCACCCTCCTTTTTTTTTTATTCCTTACGCATACCCAAAGTGCTCCGACGACGAGTACGATTTAAATTTGAGCTCCGCCGTAGTTCTGGCACTATCAAACCACATTCATTTTCACATCCTTCCCAAAAGTTTTGCCACTGTACCCTCGCTGCAGTTTGCGTAAACAGCTTTACTGAGTAACTATCGGGAAACATAAATACGTGGAAATAAATAATAGCGCGGCAAACGGAATGAAAAACCCAGGGCAGAACGGGCAAAGGAGAGCAGAAAGTAGAGATTATCTCCCAGAATGTGTATTGCGTTTTGGGTTTTTTTTACCTCGCTGTGCTTGCGGGGAAAAATTAATTAAAATAAAGGTTTCCCTCCCCCCCCACTCCTTGTTTGATGTATCTTGCTCGCGTAACAGCAACGTCTCGAAGAAGACAAACCAGACGGATTCCGGCTCCGCTAATTAGAAAGCAACGAATGCCGGCATTTAATAAACATTTGAGTGGTCGGTGGCGCAGAAGAAGCCAGCGGAGGGGCAGCGGTTTCCGAGTGCCGTGGGACCCGCGCCGAAATGGCTCCACGGGACGGGAATTAGCGCGGTTCTCCCCGCAGGGCTACGGAGCCGAGCGCGGAGTCGCGACGCGGGCAAGGAACCGTGCCCACCTCTCGCCTCCAGCTCCCTGCCTGCGGACACGCTCCGCACGGCGCCCGGAGGGCTGGCGGGACATCCGCGCTGATTTATCCACGGGGAAATCCAGCCCTCCCCTCCCCTGCTCCAGGTTTCTCGGGGGTCTGCGCCGCTGCCCGCCTGGCCGCGCACCCTTTCTCTCCCCCGCAAGGTTCCCGTCCTCGCCGCGGGTGGCCGGCGACAGCTCCGCGCACCCCCGCGGCTCTCCGCTCCGGGGCGCGGGGCGGTGGGACTAGGCAGGAGCCGCGCAGCTGTTGACAGACAGAAAGCCTCGATCTCCCAACCCCTCCTCAATCCATCTTCGCGGGATGGCAGTGGACAGCCACTTTACGGGTTAAAGTAAAAGGCTTTGTCACTGCTGAAAAGAGGGAGAAGAAGTGGGGAGAGGAGGAAGGGAGGAAAGAGAGGTCTGATGCTGAGGAGTATAGATACAGGGTAGGGGAAGAATCACCTAGAAATCAAGCTGTGAGGGAAGTTAAATATGCATCCGTCCATCCATCCAACCATTCCCCTGCCACCCCGCAGTGCTTCACCCCTGTGCACCCACAGCAGTGTTGCGAAGTTGGGACCCACCTGGGGAAGGTGCAGCGCGGCCACAGTGTGCCGTGCAGAGCAGAGTGGAGCCGTGTAGACCAGGGAGGAGAGCTAAGGGCAGCCGGAGTGGGGGTGAGGGTCTTGACCTGCCTGTTCACCCCCAGCACCGGTGGCCTCCATGGATGGAGGGTAGGGGATTCACCGCCGTGGGTCGGGACAGGGTGGAGGTAGCTTGCCCCGTCAGCAGAACCCTGGGCGGTGTGAGGAGCTGGCAAGGGAAGTGTTGCCCCGCTTGAATTACACTGGCTTGCTAGTCCAACAGAAGGGACTGCAGCAAGTGGGGAAACGAGAGCCAGCTGAGCCCTCCTGCCAGCCTCGTCGGGGCTGAACTTGAGGTCAGTGGAGCGCAAAACTCCTCCAGGGAAGGAGGAAACAAATGTTCATGGATCGGGTATCGACAAACTTGAACAAGTGGGAGGGAGAGGAGGAGAAGGGACAGTCAGAGCTGCCTTCATAAAACTGTAAACAGTGCTGTTGGGACAGAGTCGAAAGAAAATTGCCGGGCAGCTGCTTGGAGTTTCCCTACTATGTGCTTGCCCTAGTGAGAGATGAGCAAGCCCTTTACTGGAAACGTGAAGTCTCCCCCCACCCCTGGGAACTGCATCCTGTGGCAGAAGCTGTCCATCCCCTCGCAGATTCCCCTCCGGGTTACAGTCAGGCTGGTGGGGGAAAGCTGGAGAGAAGAAATCTTGTCACTGCTGATTCAGGCCTTTGCACGGGGACACAATGCACTCCAGTGTCCCGGCCCGCAGCTCCTCCTAATGCCAGGCGAAAGGTGACCGACTGCCCCTTCCACAGGCCGCCTCTCTGTTCAGGTACTTATTAAATTGGCCCAGTCTGCTGGCAAGGAGAGAATTTCCCATTGATTTTTACAAACTGTGAAACCTTAAGCCTGTATCAGGTGATGAGAGAGAGGGGGAGATCAGGGGGTTTCAGCACTTGCAAATCTCTTCATTTCATCACTTTAAAAAGGAATTTTTATCTCCAACCATATTGAAGATAAATGATCTATTAATAACAATAAAAGAGAGTTTGAAGCAGAGAGACCCAGGTATTCAGTTTTTTTTAATGGACTTCTGGTTTAGGATTGATTTTTTGAACAATGCTTCAGCAACGGTTTTTCATAAGATACAATATTTGATTTTTCCACAAGATATCAAGAACAGATGCATCTAAGTAAACAGATACATGTAAGTACAGACTCTTGCAGAAAGCAGTGCTCATTTTGTCCATGTGAGCTTCACAAATGATTTATTTTTGTAGCCTTTAAGCATAATAATAATAATAATAGAACATATGTGTCCATTTTATTGCCATATTTCCAAAGTTCATACAACTCAGCAAGCAACAAGCATTTTTGTTTCAAGCTGGGCCTTAGACCATATACTTTATTAAAAAGAGAATTCCACAAAACCCAGACCTGGTAAAACTGTGTACAAAGGGCCAGGGAACTGCTTTATTACAATAGTTGCGCCTAACATCCATGAAGGTTCAGAACTGGCTCCATTCTTATTTATCTTACCAGTAGGCCTGTGACATCCCAAGCCAAAGCTGTATAATCATTCCATTATAAACCACACATTTCCCAGTTGTAAATGGTCATGGTAAAAAACATATTTGTGGCTTAAGTTTGGTGTGGAGAATCTCAGGCAGGACGTTTTTTTCCACTCTGTAAGATTTTGAAATTAGGCAATTTGATCAATTGTTTGGGTTTGGAAAAAGTAGAAGAGGGTATTATGAATTTATTTTCCAGGTTTTAATACTTAGAAGAGGTCTGGTTTTTAAGAGTGATCTTCAATCATTTGAGAAAGAACTTAAACCTATGCATTAAAGGTTAGGGGAATTTATGATGAAGTTCAGCAGGAATGGGAGAGAGCTCAAAGTCTTTCCTGACAGTTATATGTGGTATATAGGCTGTGCATTGTAGGTAAAACATAGCTGAAGTTCCAGGAGTCAGTTTGGGAATATAAGGGCAGTGTGAGTGAAAAGTTATGATGAGATAAATACTTCAGTGTGATACATTTATACTGCACATGATGCTCCCAAGGATCCAGTTCTGTATCAGCTCGTATAGACGGGAACTCTTCTCAATTTGTCAGTGAAACCTGGGATGCAGGATGTGGTAACAAACAGCTAAGCAACATAATAAGTTATGGGGTAAATTAATTTTGTTATAATTCATGATGTGATTAGCTAAAGCTGGCCCCCTGTGGTCCAAGGACCTCCCTACATCTATGGGTCTTGTGCATCACTTCTGGAAATGGCTCTCAGAATGGGATCAGAGCAAAGACACACAGGTCCAAAGATTTTATAGCTGGACATAGTGATCCTGGAAATATTTCCCACCTCTGATTTTATTTTTGCCATGGAAACATAGGTGTTAGACACACCAGGTGGCAGGATACAGTGAAACGGTAGATACAAAAAAGCAAAAAATACAGGTGTAGGAGATGGGGACAAAAGAAAGGGTGGGAAGGAGAGAATTGCCAGGACACTACACAGTAGACCGACTGACTGAATTAAGGATGCAACTAGTGAAACTTTAGGAAAGGTCTGCTGCTAATGGCTAGTCAGTCAAAGAAAGAGTCCCTGGACTCATGTCTCCATCTCTGTCTGTAGTCTATGCACAACTATCTACCTACCTGTGGGACTCTGTCTATGTTAACATCTTAAGTTTCTGAGCTTTAGGCTGGCAGCAGGCTGGAATTTCTCCCTTCCCCATGTGCTGGGAAGAGCAACTTCTCTCTCCCTCACAGAATTAGAGTGAAAGCTGGAAAGGGGCACTGGGAAGGCAGAGGTAGCCATCCTTCTGCAACCTGGGGTGCATGTAGTGCACACAGTACCCTGCAGTGTTGGAGAACACTGAGCTTGTGCTGAGTGAACTGCTATGTCAGCTCCAGAAACATGCTCCATTTTCTCAGCAGAATGGTATCAGCATGTTCCACCAACACCCACAGTTGTCGCTGCCACTTAACGGGGCTGCCTTAAGGCCCTGCCACAGAATGACTGCATATTGCATGTTCATGGAGACTGGACTTCTGGCACAAGCCATGTGTAATGCTGTTTCACTGTGCATTACACGGGCACGGTCACGCTACTCATGAGTATCACTTAACAGTGCACATCATTCAGCACATCCACAATACGGTGCTGTGAGACCTCTCCAGCACGGTCACAGCATCCAACAGAATGCACACTGAAGACTGCTCTTCAGCTAGGGCCCTGGGCCAGACCCCCTGAGCTCATGCTTGGCATTCACTGTCATTATTCCGTTCAGAAAATGACCTCTTAGTGGTGACATCCCTCCTAGGGTGACTCCTACCTCCGTGGTGGTGAGATCTGTGTTGAGGTGAATGGACCACAGGTTGAGAAAGAAAGGATGTGTGGACCTGAGGGGGGTCACACCCACCTCTCTGTCAATGCCACCATACTGCAAATATAATGTCTAAAAAAATTTGCCTGAAAGGAGTAAAGAAGACTGAAGGAAGAGTGTGAAAATGGAGGCAGTTGCAATTCTTCATTTATCCTTAGGCTGACGTTCCCAAGAGCAAGACCAATGGCCACAGTTCTGCCAAGAACAGGCTTAGCTAGCAAGGATCAAATAAAAATTGGCAGTGTTAACAGTTTGACTTGATGATCTTACAGGTGGTTTCCAAACTAAATGATTCTACGATTCTATGGAAATGTGGCAAGTTCTGTATGCAATTTCTGTAAAGGCTCTTAACTAAAGCAGTGACTGTATTTACTCTTTCTTAGCTGGCCTGGTGCATGTTGTGGCTCTCAATAGTGTCAGTTTTTGCGGTCCAGGGGTTCCAGAACAAGCAGATTGTGTTCCTGGTCCAGCTTTCCCTCGCTGTGCCTGGCCCCGAAGCCATGAAGCCATAGTCACCTTGAGCAGCTGAGACATTGCCTTGGGGCACATCATCTGGCCCTATTGAATCTCCTTTTCTCTTTCACATGCTATTCATGTCTTCCTGGCTTGTAAGAGCACCACGGTGTCACCTTTTAGCAGGGAGTGGAGCAGCCCTTCTGCTCCCCTCCCGGTGTCCTGCTTACAGATACTGAAACAAATGGCAGGAGGAAAATCAGTGTCTGTATCTCAGTGTTATGTGAATTATAATGTTGTGCCATCCTGTGGCATGAAATGTGCCGGGGTCGGGGGAAAAAAGGAAATACTATTTGGTTTTGCATGTGCTTTAGTGCACAACAACTGAGTGTGCTGCTCAACATCTGCTAGTGATATTTAACTTAACTTCTGAAAGTGTGAGTTTAGGTACTATCAAATGGATGGTTCTGATCCTGGAAACCTCTTAAATGCATAGCCCTGACATACATTAATTGCTTTCATTTAAGTAAGAAGATTATTCCTTTATCATCAGGTAATTGATTTAAAAGTGTTTCACCTTATGTTTATACTTGATACGAATTGGTGAGACCAAGAATTTAATCATTTAATACATTTAGTCATTTAATAAAATCCGGTGGTCATTGCATTACACTAACACCTGATGACATCTATGCAGTTCTTTCTTGAGGAGGGGCTGCACAAATCAATTTGTGCACAGGAAGAACGTTTAGCCTCCATTTTTTCACCAAAGGGTTTGAAAAGGCTTATTGTGTGTGTAAGGTAGACTGAGATGTGCATGCACATGCAAGAGCAAGTATTCACAAGGCACACCTTTTTAATGAATATATCAGTATATTCTTTGTGGCATTGTCTTTGTATCATTGTCCATATATATGTGTTTTATGGACTTTTTTTGTGAAGCTGCCTGTTCATCATCAGCCTGTCCTGGTGTTTTTTGCTGTGATTGTCTGCCTGGTAGATGCTGGTGAAGATAGTCTCCGAGAAAATAATAAACTTTTAGACCAGTTGTGGAGAAAAAAATCTGCCAAGTAGCCAAAGCGCCTTTTGAAAACCAAATTCTTAAAGAAGCTTTTTACATTTTCATCTTATTGAGGTGACCAGCAGGGTAATGCAATAAAATATACTGCATTTAGCCTTGTTGTTGTAAACCAACTTCTATTGATATGCAAGAATGTGTGAGAAGTCTTTCATTTGACTTTGCATGTATCTCGGGGTCATTTGCAGTATTAAGCAATCTTAGAGGTGGTCTTTAGCAATAGATTTTAAAAGTGACAAAGTAAAAATGCTCTGTAAATATATTACCAGTGGAAAATGCCTTTCTGACCAAAAGAGTTTATTGCGTTTTCTCGTTTGAGTTCTCATTTATGGCTGATGACATTCATACGTTTAAAAGCAGTTTTGTCAGGTTCTCAGTCAATGATAACAGTTAAGGATACTAGTGCCTGAAATGCCTTTGGCCTATATTCAGTTTGCAAATAATTTTTATGGTTTCAGAGAAGCATTGTTGCTGCTCTAAAGGATGCACAAGCATGGATTTCAGCTCCTAACACTTCTGCTTAATAGGGTGTTGTTTCTTCTCTTAGTATGTATGTAAAGGTGACATAATTTTAAGTTTATAGCAGATTTGCTTATGACTACAAATCTTTATATGTTCTACATTTATTTCTCCAGTGATACTTTAACTATTCATATATTTGTTAGGTCCCAAAGCAGCATATATCATACGTGTTACCCTGGAGTTACCAAGCTCTTCAGTGCCTCATAGCAGCTGGTAGAGTGCATTATAATGTTGAGGGAAGCTGTAGAAACTCAGCTTGGATTCAGCAAAGTGTAAATGCCTCCCATCTGGATGTAAAGATGCCTTCCCCTTCCCCTTCTCCATCATTGCCATCTTCCCTTAAAAATTGTTATAACCAACTCTTACTACTTTGTATAATTCCTGTTTTTAAATCAGCCATCTTCTATTCCCTCCTCCCCCCCCACCACAAATATGTTACTCAGCCTTTGAGACAATAGCTGTAATTTGTCTATAATTAGAATCTGATCAGAGCAGGGAGAATGGGAGAATACAAAAAAAATCATCAGATTCCAGAAATGTGATACCATAGGCCAGATCTCGCTTTGCTAATGAAAGCTCACTTGTATGACTTAGATGAACATAATTTTAATCAAAAGGAAAAAAAAATAATAATATCAGCAGTTATAGAGCCTAAAAAGAGAAAAAAAAAGCTGATGTCTTTAAGTAAAAAAAAAAAAATCTTCAAAGGCGTATAAAGTATTTTGATTTAATCCTGCTAACATCTGCCTGTTTTGAACCCAAAAACAGCCTAATGTTTATCTAATAGTCTTAGTACATTTTGTAATTAAACTAATTAAGGAAAACATCTTACAGCTTTTCCCTGGAAAGGACTTCCCCCCTTCTCACTCTCATAACAGAAACTGAAAATAATCTCTTTTGTTTACAGGGCAGATAAAATGAATTCCCTCTTATAGGAATATTCTCCAGCAAAACCCTTTTAATATTGGAGACTCAAGAAGCAATTGACTCCTCTCCAGAGGAGGAAGAAACTGCTCTGCCCTGAAACCTTTTTCTACAGAAGGAAAGTTTTTGATCTCAGGAGCTCTGCTTCCCCCATCTCGGCTTCTAAAGTCCATAAAAATGCTTCTAAGCAAAATTAGCTTCCAAGTCCATAAAATTGCAATATATCATTTAAATCATGACTTTTATAGCATCCTTTTTTTTAGTACTAGAAAGGGGAAACCCATGAAATGGTGTGAAGACATTCTGGGCTTTGAAGATGGTTAGAGATATGATGGCATTTTCAGCACACCTTCTCATTGCCATGAAATGAAAAGTGCTTAGTTGATTAGCAGGCTGATCCAATGGAATGAACTACAATTAAAGTCGGTGGCAGTTTTGCCAGAGTAAGAATTGCATGAACAGCCATGAGGGGACTTCTTAACTACTTTCTCAGAACTGGAATGAAATCTCTATTTTTTTTTTCTCCTAGTGCTCTATCTACCTTTCTTCTTTCTTACAGCTACTCCTGCTTAGACTCGATGAGTTCTGCTATTAAATAATTTATATCACCCTTTTATATCTAAATAAAATCAAATTTGCAAAGAGCATGGGCTTTTTGGTCTAAAGGTTGTATCTATTTTCACATTTGAATAGTGCTGAGACTTTTAATTCTGCCTCTGCTTCATGAACGAGAAAGTCCAGAATTAGTTTGTGTGAGAAATGTGGTGTACTGAAATAGCACATTTTGTGTTAACACCTAGGCAGTATTGGTATTAAATGCTACTGATATGAATCGTGTATCTAGCTCTCGCTCACATGTGTCTGTGAACAACCAGGATAGCATGAGTTCTAAAAACACCCATTTTCTGAGACATCTGCAGGTGGCACCTTAGATGGTGTTAGGGAACTCTGCAAGAGTCTGTTCCCACTGGACTCTGTGACAAAATTTCTGTTGCCTTCATGGCAACATGCCTTCATAAATACATATTAATGTGGGCCTATGCCTGTTCTTGAGAAGCAGAATTCCCTTGCTCACCTGGGAAGCCCATAGGCTGCAAGTCAGAAATTGTGTCATGCCTTTGTTCTCTGTAAGATCTGCTCTACTGAGCGTTGAAGACAGAGAGACCAGTATTCACCCATTCTGCCTTTGAAGGGATGAGGGTAAGACCCCTAATGAATATCCATGTCTGTTCAATGAATATATAGTTTATTCCCCCCAGGAAACAATAGGTACATTACATTAAGGGATGCAAAGGACAGTACATTTTGAAAACAAGTGTGAAAAATGTAATTTGCTATTTCCAAGATTTTTTCAATAATATCCTCAGAGCTTAATGCTGTATCCCCACACACAGCCTATTCCCTTCCAAAAACATATGGTCATGATCATGATTTCACATCAGAGTGTTTGACATGGAGTTGTTGTACACATTGTGCAAGTGAATGGAAATGACACTGTTAACTTTATTACACTTTATAATTTCAATGACCAGATCAGGTGCAAGGGCTGAGAATTGTTCCTGTCAGCTTCAGCTGATCTCCTCAATGTCAGGAGAAGTAAATCAGGTTCAAAATGCTTTTGTGTAAATATAATACAAACCAACAAAAAGACCAACAAATCTCTCTCTCTAGCAATATTTTCACATATTGTTTCAGCCAGCTACAAGGAAGAATTGAATTTCTAGAGGCTGCCAAATGTCTGTGCTCAGCAGAGACATTTTAATTAGTCAAGAGGAGCCTTTTCACTTGGCCAAAGCAAAACAGTGCTCAAACCAACATTTAAAAAAGTGGGACATTGTGTCTATCACTTCTCTGGCAATTAGCAGTATTTTGTGCATGCATCTCTCATCTTCATTAATGATACTCTTGATTGCTAATGTTAATGCTTTTTAAGTGAAGCCTATGAACAGCAAATGTCAGCTAGACTGGGAACTGTTCAGAGTGAAGGTGTGATTTTACTGATCAAGTTCGCTGGATAGTGGCATATAAAAGTTTGATGTTTCCCCTTGTGTTCCTGGGGTCCTCTCTGCCTTCTTGGCTGTTAATTACATCTCCTGGTTTCTATTCTTCTTTTCTTCTCTCCTTGTGTTTCTAATGTTGTCAAACTGATTAGCCACTAAATTACATTGCATTCAGGTAACAAGATCTTTGTTATTGATTTACTCTGAAGGCTTTCTTTGACAGACAGACTGGCAGAATCCTTCATCCAGGTTAGAGAATAATCTATTTGAAGGATTCTTCCAGATGTCACTACTATAGCAACAGCTTCTATAGTGTTAATGCTGATATTAAATAGGGTTCAGCCCTGCATTACCATCTAGCCATATGGCTCTGTTTTTTTAAACTTGAAAATGAGTTTGCTGCTTCTTCCATAGGGAGAGCCGCCTGTCTGTACCTTCTTATTATTTCCAGTACAGACTCCTTTATCACTTCCAAAATCAGATTGTAAACCTCTCAGAAGACCCTTAAGAATGAACTCAAATTCTTTTTTTCATCTGTCAATCTGATGAGTCTTCCTCAGCAAATTATGGAAATCTGTGAGATTGTACAATTATCTTCTTGTTTAACTTGGTATTTCAGACATTTTCTGTTTGCTGTCAGTTGCTTTCTTTCCTAGGTAGCTGAGTTCTGTCCATTTCATTTCCACACGTCTCTTATTCACAGGAGTCCCGACCCAACTTCCTTTGTCTTCTGATTTCCAGAAGCTCCCTAAATTTCCAGGATATCTCATATTCCTGGAGACCCAGGTCTCCTCCCCCTGCTGGTTGAAATCTTCTGGGCAGATAATTTCCCCACTGGATATGGCCATCTTTATTCTTTTTTCCTCCTTTTGCTTGAAGTATGAGGGATAAGATTTAGCCAGCCTGTGCGTGCTGTGACCCCATTTTTTATTTCAAGTAGACTCACTAAGGGCACCACAGCATCAGCCCTGAAGATCACCAAGGCCTCCTCTCTGATCAGACCCCACTAGCCAGACTCCAACTCACAAAATGAGAAAACCCCACCAAACACGAGGGGGGCAGCAGAGCTGGTTAGGATGCTGCTGTGGAGGGCTGTGAGATGAGCAGTGGCCAAGGACCAGGGGAAGGTGGTGTGAGGGACTGGGGCAAGGCATAAGCTGTGTGGGAGGACCCTGTGTTGAAGGTGGGCAGGCAGCCTGGTGTGGATGAGGAAATGCAGTTTCTCAGCTAGGCTCCTGGGACATGGACAAGAGTCCAGTGGTGGGAGTCACCTGAGATCATGCTGCAGGTGCATGGAAGGCTTTTTGTTCCCATAAAGCATTGCCCAATTAGTGAGGTACTTTACGAATAGAGTTAAAAAGAACAGGAAGGATGGTCTTGTAATTATGGGATTCAGTGGCAAATCAGGAAATCTGGGTTTAATAACCAACCGTGACACAGATTTCCTGTGTGACCTTCTCCGGATCACTTACTCATCCTGTGACTCAAGTCCCAGTTCGTAGTATGGGGCAGCAACACTTCTTTTCTCACACCTTTTATCTGTCTTGTCTGTTTGGGCAGCTCTTCCCATGCGAAAGGAGTTTCCTCCAGCTACACGTAGAACCTTTCCCCAAAGAGGTCACTTTTAGTTTGGTTCCCTCCTCACAAATGAAAGTACTTTGCTATTGCTTCAGTTCATATAGATTGTCTTGGGTCTGGCAAGAATAACCATAGAATCATAGAGTCACAGAATCATAGAATGGTTTGGGTTGGAAGGGACCTTAAAGAACATCTAGTTCCAACCCTCTGCTACGGGCAGGGACCTCTTCCACTAGACCAGGTTGCTCAGAGCCCCATCCAACCCGGCCTTGAACACTTCCAGAGATGGGGCATCCACAACTTCTCTGGACTACCTCTTCCAGGACCTCATCACTGTCACAGTAAAAAATTTCTTCCTGATACCTAATCTGCACCTACTATTTTCCAGTTTAAAGTCTTTCCCCTTGTCCTGTCACATGCCCTTGTAAATAATCTCTTTCCACCCTCTAGGCTTCTTTCAGGTACTGCAAGGCTGCAGTCAGGGCACCCCAAGGCTGTCTTTACTCTTTCCCTGAGCAGCTATTTTGATAATATGCTTCATGGCCATTTAACTATGAGGAGCCCCTTTTAATCTGAAATAACTGTATTTTTCTCAGAAGAGAAATTCAAATGCAGTAATAAGAGAGGTGATCCCACTGATATATCACTAAGTAAAATCTGACGTGCAGCTATAATGAAAACATGAGGCAGTTTAATAATGAAAAATGTATTGTCCTGAGCTAATGGCTGAAAAATGTTTAGTGAAGGATTACACTGAAGGAAAAAACCACAAGAAAGACATTCAGATAGATTAAACATTGGGAATTCATTTGTATGTCCAGACAATCTATGGTCTGTAATGTACTTTTATAGTATGACAGGATGCAAAGGAATCATTTTTCAAAAGACTTATTGTCCTTCTGGTAGGACTTCTGTAGCCTTCATCAAGCACTATGGACTTTGAAACTCCTATGTATTCCCAGAGTCCTTTGGTGTCATATCCACTGAGGGGTGCACTGTGGACCAAGAGTCCAAGGCTGCCTGGGGGAGAAGGGAAATGCTGGCTATACCCAGGGGAAGAGCTGAACATTAGTGAAAGATTTTGTGAGATCAAACTGAATTGATTAGTGGGTGAATCCCTGCACAAAGTAGTGCAGTGGGACTGGCAAAGATAGGCCTGGACTAACATGCTGAAAATGCATTGAATACGTGCCCTACAGAGACACAAAACATTGTTTGTTTACTGAAAATCTTGGTTCGTGCTCTTTAACCTGCCTTGAGACATTGCACATTAACTTGCTGTAACTTTGGGACTTTTAAAGAGACTCCAGTGAAAGAGTCCTGTGTAGCCTCAGCCCTTTCTATCCTCTGAAAACAGGCAGGGAAGGGGAACTCTCAGCCCACTCTGTGGTTCTTTCAGGCTCCCACGTGTCTTGGTAGGGCACATAGATGCCTCTGTCAAGCAGGCAGCAGTCTTGGTTGCTTTCATGTGCTCTGAAGACTGAGCATTACACTTCACTGCAGGTTTTCATAAAATGTTCTGTCTGGAAGCTTTGCTTTTTTTTTCCCTGCTCCTGACCAGCCTCATTTTTCCAGCTATCCACAGTTCAGGGATGTGTAAATTGTTGTCTCACCTGAAACTGAAGGGTATCTGATCAGTGCCAGCTTTGAGGACAACTCTTCTGCCCTGTCCTTGATCTTTTTTATCTTGCTGTTTCTTTTAATTTCTGTCATATCCTTGAGATTTTGTTTTTCTTTTCCCATCACCAGTGACTTCATTTTTTTTTAAACTTTTGCCCAGCAGTATGCAGCGTTGGTTGGATTACAAGGAGGGGTAATGCTTTCACAGTATTGGACAGGGTCCAGTGAAGGGTAGGGGCCAATGGGACCAGCTCTGGAGAGCTGTGATCAGCTTTTATGGGTAAGAGAAGAGACCTGAGATGCAAGGGCCTGCCAGTGAGCCTTTTGTCTCAACCCTTTTTTTGCCTGATGGGGTGTGTCAGATCCCTGGCTGGCACGACTCCAGATCTCAGGAGGCCAGGCTGGGAAGAGTCTGATGTTCCTCATTTGCTGATTATGGCTTAGAGCCATTTCTTCCCTGCACTGAACAGTTCTTTGCACGTTAGCATTATGAACTATTAACTGGTAAACCATCTCCAACAAAGTTGCTGCCTACCACTGAGGCACATCTGTTGCATCTTAACTCACCTGACTGTCTCAGTCAAAGCCTTTCCACAGTCTGGGACAGCTTCTTCATGCTTTTGTTGTCTGACTTTGTGGTCTGAGATTAACTCTTGTCATGCCTTTACATTTTAAAAAGTGATGCCTTTGCAGGAGTCATGATCTCTAATGCTTTCAAAATGTGCCCACCAAGTTTTTATTTGAGGAGCACAGTGAGCAGTGAAGATGCTTCACATTACCAAATTACTGGGAGCTTTGTAAACAATTTTCTGTACAATTTTCTGCTCTGTTTTTTACTGTAGTTTCCCATTGTCTCTTTGCTTTTTAAAATTTGTAAGGTTTATTTTAAGAAAACTGCTCCCAGAGCATAAAAATCAACATAAAATCTTTTAAGAGCTAGTTTACATTGACCAGCTGTCACAGAAACAGAGAAATGTGTGGGATAGTGGTCGACAACGTGTACAGAGGAAGGTAGGCATTTTAGAGTTGTTAAATCCTATTGCTAAGCCCAGGGCTTAACAGGCTTCACATTTTTTTGCTCCAGGGTATCATGGTACAGTGAAAGCAAGCTGATGGGCTCCATTAGCATGAATGATAGCTTCCTTCTACACACAAGTCAATTTGCAGGTAAGGTTTTTTTTCACACTGTCAAGAGATAAAGGAAGCCTTTCTGAAAGTGTCCCAGAACTGATCTTAGGGCAAGGGAGGGTCTCAGTTCAGTCAAAGCAAATGTTTGCTGACATTGTTCAGCTATTTTGGAAACTGTTAACCATTGTTTTCAGCCTGACAAAATTAATAAGTGGATTCCCTGAATCTGAACATTAATCTCTGTCATCACTAGCTTCACTTCTTTAAACTTCAGGAGTGTTTTTGTTAAATTCTTACTTGCATTTAGTTAGTAAAGGGACCTGGGTCCTTCACAAACAATAAATGCTGCATGCATTTCTCAAAACTAGTTTTTTAAAGATATGGGTGCTTTTAAAAGTTCTCCTTGCAGACTTGTACTTGCTTCGTTTGCCATTTGGTTCAGTTGGGTCTTTTGCCAATGAATGAAGTGGGACAAATGGGAGGACTTTCAAAAAAATAGACTGTAAAAGAAAGCAGCATATGTGTGAGGCTATGGAAGTCTAAAGAAGACATTATTAGGGCCAGGCATAGAATACTTGAAGGATTAGATCCCAAAACAGCCTGGGTGTTACATGCAGCATATTCTAGCTATTAGGCAATACTTGATGTCACTGTTTGCACTTTTAAGGAGAAATTTCACCTGCATGCTCTAATGCATCAGAAGAGTTAAAACACACATAAATTACTGCCTAAAAAGGCCACATGTGAAAACTCTTAAGTGGCAACAATGCTGTAAATATTTATGCTGAAGTTAGGCACCTGCATATAACGTGCCCACAATTCTTTAACAAGCTGTGGTTAGATTAGGTGTTATGGTAATAGCAAAAATGTAAATAAGATAAATTTTCGTAAGACTGATCCAGAAAATGAGTGCAAGCTCAGTGGTGAATTTTCAGCACTTCCCAAGACAGAGAAGAAAAAAAAAAAGGGTGTTCTGGTCATACCAGACCATCAGTTTGTGGCTGATATCTGCTTGTTTTCCCTCAAAAACTTTCCAGGTCCTGGTGGTAGCTTTGTGTTGCTCCTTTCATTGCAGCTCTGCATGGAGCAGTTGAGGGTATTGATTTAAGCAAGGAGAGTTAACAGGGCTCATGATACTATCACTCAGGCTGTCTGCATCCTTCTGTTTCCTGGGGCTTCACCCCCTAGGGCTTAATGTCATTAAAATTGCTGAAAATACTACAAATAACAAGCGTAGCAGCACTTTCCAAAGACTGATGAGATTGCCTGGCAGCTTGTACAGATCAGAGTGAAACTCTGGCCCCATGAAGTCAGTGTTAACATCCTGCTAACTTCAAGAAGGTAAGATTTTTATTCTTCATATGTATCTGTCTGCTAGAGCATGCCACTGCTGCCCTTCATACTCTTTAATTTTCCATTTCATTACTGAAAGGAAACCCAGCCCCCATTCATAAGGTACCAGGAACTAGAAGTGTACAAGGAAATTGGCAGGAACTGACTTTTGGTTTATGGGCAGACGGTCTGCATTTGTAATGAAGCTTTTTTCAAGAACCTCCATGGCTTTATAAAAGTTCTGTTCTCTCTCCAAGGACATCATGGCTCTATCTCACTTATGGGCATGGTGCAGCATGCCTTATTCACCCAGCAGTGTTTGCCATAGCCAGACATAACCTTTAATATTAATTTATTTTGGGGAGATAATACAACAAGCTCCATTGTGGCTGACTAAAGAAGGAGAATTCTGATGAACAATGTCTCTGAAAAAAGTGTTTGTTTGCTTACATCTCTGACCTGCAAGTTGCTGGAGGCTAGGAAAGTGTTATTGTTGGGAAAGTGTACCAGGAAAACATTGCTGTATTTTTCCTTGTTTTGTACCCCTCCAAAGTTATCTGCTTTTGGCCTCTATCTCCATGCTAGTTTGTTTTTCTTTTTGTTTTGTTTGTTTGTTTTTTTTTTTTTTTTTTAATAGGTATGGGAAGCAGCCCATCCCCACCAGAAGCTGAAACAAAACAAAACATATTTAAAAAAATTTAAAACAACATGCACAGAGGGAGGAGAGGTGAAGAGAAGACACTGGGGAGGAAAAATACCTAGGTGATCACAAGTGGCAAAACTTATAAACAGAGATATAGAGGAGAGACTGTGGGTTGAAAACAGGAAAACAGAACAGGGGACACTTGGCAGAGCAACCCAGCTGCCCTCATTCCTTCCTTGAGGCACCCAAGAAGCTGCCAGATGGTGACCAGGGGTATCCTGCAAGGAGATGTGGCAGGGCCAAGCGTTGGAAACAGGTGCTACAGTCCCTGACTGCCAAATTTTCCAGGCACACAGAATTAGCTCAGAGTGTGTGATGGCCTGCTGATGCTTCTTACCTTCTTCTGGTGAGGAGAGCTCTTAGCACATTGAGTCTGGGTGGAATGGGTTGGTGAGGCAGTGGAGTGAGGGCAAGAACTCATAAGAATGTCATCAAGGTGTGTGCGAAGCAGTCTCCCTGGCCATCATGTTTTCTTGTAGAGCAGCATGTGAGAGGGCACCTGGCAAGGCTCATAAACTGGCAAACCAGCAGTAGATGGGAATGCTTTGAAAGGGCTGAGGCTGCCAGCAGCATAGACTGATAAAGTACAAGACTCACAGCTCTAATCTGCTGCAGTCCTGCCTCTAAAGCAGTTTTGCATCACTCTGAGGCAGGGAATAGTTGTGCACCTCTGTTTCTAGTGCCTTTCATGGCACCACTCATATCCTGGAAGAGCAGATTAGATCAGTCTGTTTCCAAGTGTCCAAAATTCTCTGTTTCTGAACCACAGAGGATCTAAGGAAAAGCAAAATCAAACAGAGCTGATCTGTGGCTATCACGGCTGAAAGATGGACTCAAAGAGTGGGTTAGACCCTGGGCTACCATTTCTGATCCATACCATTTGGACTCTCAGACTGTATCTTGTGTAAGAAACTTATTCTCAGTGCCAGCTTCCTGGGAAAAAAATAAACACACTGTGCAGTAAGAAAGGCCATGTATAACTTTTGAGGCTAAAAGTGGCATTCATGGTATTGGAGGTCTCTATAACATATTTTTGACTGAGTAATTTATTTAGCATTTTTGAAAATAAAGCCATGTCCATGAAAAGAAAAGCTGGTTCACCTGCACCTTCTGTCTGCCTGACAAGGTTTAATTATCAGTTTTAGTAGGGCTTCTCTCTAGTCAAGAGTGGGACAAGAATGAAGACAACGTTCCTTAGATGCAAACTGCTGCAGCTGCTTGGATTTTTCTTGCAACTCCATGTTGTGGGAGAGGACTCTGCACTCCTCAGGGTGTCAGTCATTACAGGTGAGGCAGTGGAAGGTCTGTACTGATGGAGGAAAGGTCACTGAAAAGATGGACAGTTAATGCTGGCAGAAGTCCTCTATTTAGTGTTTTTCTGAAGATCTTTACAGGTGTTATAGACAATGAGGTGTCAACCTAATGGCAAGCCATTGCTAGACTGAAAGCTGGGGATGGATCTACCTTCCTCCCTTCTCCACTGCTCCTTCTGTCCTCTGCTGCATCCATCTCTCTGCTTCCTCAGGCACTGGGTACCTGGTTCCTTGCAGTGTGATAAGAGTTAGATGGGCTTAGCTTCTTTGACAGGTTTGTTGCTTCAGAAAGATCTCAGAGAACTAGTTTGGGAGGAACTGAACTACAGCCCCACCACGAAGAGGGGACTTTGCTGCTCTCACTCCTCCCCCACACTGGGCTGACTGAGGAGTCTGACATGCTGTGAGAGGAAAATCCCCTCGCTGCACCACATACATGTTGTTAGCGTATCTGTCGCTATTATCTTTCCATGCAGCATTTTCTTAAGGAAACATGGCTGAATACCTCACAGCCTGTGTTACGGGTCTCAGGAATCAGCAGAATGCACCTACTATATCTCTTTAGGGACTTTGTCTGTCCTCCATCTCTTGCACAGGCAATGTACTCGTACCCAGAGATACAGGGGTGGCCATCTCTCCACCCATTCCTCTCTGTCACGTGGAGATACCTTACAGGGGTGCACATGCCTAGCACAGGGATGATCTGAATTACCCAGTGTCAACAATCCTACTCATCCTAACCCTAAATCCAAGGCAAGTCAGGTTCAGCCTGGTAGGAAGACATGAGACCACTCACTTGGCTGTGGCTGCTCATCTGCATCCTGCTTACCTGCACTGAGCGATACACATGTTATTTTTCTCAGGTTATTCAAATGAGATCATTATGGGAATATTCCTCTCCCCTACAAAGCTTCTCAGCAATTTGAATTTCAGTTGAAAAGGAAGTTATTAAAATGTGAAGATTAGAACTGACCTAATTCTTACAGGAAAATTTAAACAAAAGCCTGAAACTTTGCCCAATCTGCACGGTTGAGATTCAGTAACTAAACAGATGCTTGTGTGACATAGGAGTGTATGAGCCCTTGGACTAAGAAACGGAGCCATGTCAGAATTTAAATCTGTCAACTTCTATATATGTGATATAAATGATAAAATCCAGTGTCTTCTTCAAGAAACTTTTGGAAGAAAGTAAAATGGTGTAAAAATATTTGTTTAAGGCTTCACAGACTTATTCTTTCTCTGAAGTATTTTCTTCTTTGAAATTTTAAAATATAACATATGTTATTATTAAGGCTGATCTGCATGTACATTGAATGGAGAATGTACTCCAAATACTCCTTTATTAAAAAAGCACTAAAAATACTTAAGTTCTCTTTATCTTTCTCAGCCTCTCAGACAACTTTGTGTGAGAGAATACCATTTACAGACTGCTGTAAATGTAAGATCTTTGTGAAGATCTTTGCTTGGATCTTTGGCTTCAAATCAACAAAAGAAAAAAACCAAGAAAACAAATAACCTCAGTCTGTCTGTCTGATTATCTAGGCACCTATCTGGGTTTTATAATCTTGTTACTACCTGAGTATGCTCTACTTAAAATCAGCAGCAACAGCACAGTCTCTGCTGAATTCTCTCTCTTCATACTCAAAGCGGTTTTCATATTCCCGCGACTTCACCAGTAAATTCCCTGCTTTTTCTCTCTCATATTTTGGAGAGTAAGGGCAGATTACTGGAAAGTGGCAGGGTATCTGGTCCAAGTTATTTTTTCTGGTGAGAAAACATTTCTAAAAAGAGAGATGTTGCTGTGTTTCCTGAAGAGACAATCTCTGGACTCATTCAGCTGATGTCCTCTGGGCACGCTCTGCACTGTGGGATCCTGTGGCTGGGGCTTGCATTGTCTCCTCTTCCCCCAGAGCTGCTCAGGCTCTACCTGTCTCCTGGCATCCACAGAACTCCAGTCAGGCAATGTCACACAACAAGACCTCAGGCAGAAAACTAGGAAGTCACCATCTCATCTCACATATACTTAAGAGGTTTCAGAAGTTCAAATGTGTGATTAGAATTAATATGGTATACCTGTAAATTTAGAGTTACTTAAATACTTTTCTCCTTCTCAAAAACCTCCTGAAACAACTTATATCTTATATTACTAACTTGGACTCTTTATTGAATAATAATGTTTCAGCTTATATGAAGCTTTAAGTCATTTTTCAGTATCTCTATAATCCAACTCTGACGTAAACAGGCTAAATTCTCTAGAAACAACTACACTGAAAAAAAAAAAAAAGCAAACCTCTTGTATTTGTTCTGGTAAATCTGAGTGATTCATATCCCTTGTGAGCGGTCATGATATGTGTTCAAAATAAGTTTCCAGAAACATACTTCAAGGTATTTCAGATGGGAACATGGGAACATTAGGATTCTTCTATTCCTTACAGGTATTATCTCCAGCAAGAGAAGCCAGTCCCTGGACAGAAGATCAGAAGTCCCCTTTCCCTTTAATGAAGCCTTTTGCTGTGTGACATCCCTTATCTCTTTACCTGTGTAGCAATAATTTTATTTTAGCTTGTTAAGTATAGAGTTCTGGGATTCTCATCTGGTAATTATTTTGGCTGTGTTTAGGCATGGACAGAAGATATGTACACAGCTCACATTTCTGCTCTCTTGCACACACTGCTGAGTGAAGCACAAACACAAATAACTTCCCAGATTTGGTTTGACAGGTCCAATCCAATAGAGAACACAGTTGCCTACAGGTTAAATGGCACAACACCTGCCGATATCTGACTTCCCAATCCCTGGGTCAGGGCCTTGTGATGCCTGTTGAGTGCTTGAGGTGAATTTGGCATTTCAGAGTAGGTTTCACCTCCTGCAGATATCCTGCCCATAACTGTGTGGAGTTAGCCAAGGGAACAGCTCGTACGTTGTGGTTTCTGGTCCTCCAGCCTCTAACTTGGAGTTATCTTGCTTCCCTTGCTCTGGATCTCTCATTGTGCAAGGTGTAAACCATTCTGTGATGACCCATGCACCTGACCAAGAATGGCCCTTTCCTTTTGCAATTCTGCAGGAGCATTGAGCTGTCTCACTTCTGTGCTGTGGGCAGCTGTAAGGGCCCTCACCCCAGAGTCTTCCTAATGTACTTCTCTACCAGTGAGCATGAAGTACTCCTGAGACCAGGATCAAGAACCTAGAGCTTTTTCTTCCTGACTCTGCCATGTTACCTCCTCTTTGGGAAGCCAACTCGGCTCACTTTGTGGGGTAGGCATGAAGTTCCTCTGTTTTATGTGTCAGGACAACCTTGGCATTGCACACAGGTCTGAAGCTAAAAACCTTGAAACCTTTTGGCCAATAAAGACCTTCTGGGGTTTTGATGGCAGCTGGACAAGGGCTTCCAGTGTGGTGGGTGTGGATGTGCCTAAGGAGTGGAGTGAGCTGACGTAACAGCTCAGAGGCACTGCTGGGGAAGGTCTCACTGTGCCCCTCCCCATGCCCACTGCTTCCCATCCCCACCTGTATGCTCCTTCAGCTTGTTTTGTGCCATTTGTCAGTCTCTGAGGATTGGGGAGATGGAAGGAATAGTGACCTCAGTCCTACCCCCATATCCTAATGTCCATTAAGGGCCTTTTTGAATCTGGTTCAAGAATCCCCACAAAAAAACCCAAACCCATTGAAAATTGAATAGTTGTCCAACCTACATAGCACCCAAGGCATTTTATCTGGAATTATTCTCCCATCCAGCCCTTCTGGAGACCAGGGCTTGGGGAGGGCATGTTGCGTCTCCACCAGTGCCTGGGTTTTGAGAGTCAAATTCCTGTTTGATAGTGATCAACATTGTTCTGCACAGTATCATGAAACTTTCCCATCACAAATGAGTTGTAATGATCTGTGCTAGCTGAGATTTTGCCTTTTATTCCTCTCTCAAGTTACATGGAAAAATAAATTTGTTAACAACATCATAGTTCCTAGAATATAAGGGTGCGTCCCACAGCTGGTAACCTCTGCTGTGGAAAGAAGAGGAGCAGGACAGTGTGCAAGTCAGGACTGGAGAGACCTGGCAGGGCTGTGGGGAGCTGGAACAACTTGCATGGCATCTGCAGGCGCACCACATATGTGGAGCAGACTCAGGAAAAAAACAGGTTGTTAATATGCTATATGAAGAGATAATTTAAAAGCCTGCCCATAAAGAGAAAAGCATTATTCCCAGAGCAGTAAAAGGTATTCCCAATTGTGCTAGTTCTTGTTTCTCCCACAACATGCCTCAAGCTCAAGCACTGGAGAGGTGATTACGCGTGCGTGTACCTTTTAGGTCTGCCCTAGTTCAGGGCCTCCCCCTCCACCACGCGTGTCTGAAGCCGTGATTAGCCACCTACTTATGCAGAGGTTAAAATCTGGCCTTTAACCTCTTTCCTTGTTAGTTAAGCTTCCTGTGAAATGGGTTTAACAAATATAAATGGCACTGTTATTTAGAGTAATACTTTTAATGAGGTGACTAATAAGTGTAAACAGGTACTTAGCTGTTAGCATAGGTGTATCTGTTTAACCCAACTTATTTTGACCCAAGGAGTGTTTCACTTCTGCGGTACTGCTAGGCTGTCAAGTCCTCGCTATCAAAGATTTCCCTGTTAGTAAGAAGCCTGATGCTGTAAGGGGAATGGAGCATCTCAGGTCAGTGTGTCAGGACGTGAGAGAATTAACGCTACCGCAAGGCTCCTTCAACAAGCTCTTTTAACTGCAAGACATAATTGTTTAAAGAGTTTGCACTTGAAAACTGGAATGTAACAAGAAATTACAACAGGGATGAACTGTCTCATCCGCCTTTATGTTCTGGTACATGTAATGTTACAGTGATTACAACACTGCAGTATTTTCACTTCCTTCTGTGAGGACTTTGAGCTTCCTGCTTTTTGGCTGCTGGTCCACGTACCACTAGAGATCCTCAAACTTCTTCTCCGAGGGTTCCTGGGAGTAATGAAGCACAGAGCCCAAGACAATGCTCTACATGTGTTCTGCAGGGATGCACTCTGCCCCATCTCCATTCTTAGGAATACAATTTGGGGATATATAAAGTGATAAAATCTCCTGAATTAGAGGCTGCAGTTAAGAAACTATGCTCATACTCTGAAGGTGAAACAATGAACACAATACCAGAAATCAGGCTATTGTTGCTACATTTCTCTCCAAATGAAAGTAGTTTTGTGGTTATTGCACGACAGATCTGATGACTGATTCCAAGAAGAACAAGTGTTTCTTTGTACTTGCAGTATTTAAGAATCAGGCTGGTAGAATTATTTGAAACGATTGCTTTGGCACGTAACCTTGTCCAGAACAGAGTCACTGCCTCATCTTTAACACCACCCTGCTGAGTTATTGGAAGTTCAGAAAAGCATCAAGCTCCACAGGAAACTATATTGGAAGCACTGGCCCTGGCTGCCAGGGCTAAAATCTTTCAGCAGCTTTACTTGTTTCAAAGTGCAGAAGTGGTTCAGACATCTACTCAGCTCCACCTACTCTTTTGGGAAGTTGCAGGTGTGTTTTGGCATGGCTCAGCTTTGTTGTTGGTTACCTGCTCCGTGTCTGGAACATATGGTATTGATATGATACTCACATTGATATGAGCATTGCAGCTCACATTGCCATGATGTAGGGAAGAATGGAAAGGAAAGCCAGCTAAAGGTCATCTGGGAAAGAAACCAGATCTGAGTTCACTTTAGAAAGTCATTAGAAAGCAAATGAGGACACTAAACGGATGCAAGGGTGGGGAAAAAAGCAGAAGGCTGATTGTGAAGAGCAGGCAGTGGAATTAGGACATTCTCCAGATGGACTTTACAAGGATTAGTCCCTAAGGCCATAGTTAGCTAGACTGGCCTTGGAGGTTAAGCTTTCTCAGTAAGCTACTAGTACTTTTCCTCTGAGGAAAAGCTATCAGTTCTTTTTTTAGATGACTGAAGTTATTTTAAGTTTTGGTGTTTGTGATACATCACCTTTTAATTAACTGATTATTTAAGAACAAGCCACAGTTTAAGGTCAGTTGGAAACCCAAAGGCTATATTTGGTAAGACTGAGCAGGAGAAGAGGAGTATATTCCATTTGGATCTAAAGTTGGTAATCTTTTAATTCTGCCCTTTCTTGGAGTGTGAACAGCAAGAACAACAGGCAAGTGAGGAGATGTGGTTTGATGTAGGGAGACACCCCTCCTAGAGTGGGCATTTAAAACTCCAAAATGTTCTGTGCCCCATAATGATTTCACAAGCATAGGATGACACTTGATGCTGTTGTCCCCAATTTATAGCTTCAAGCCAAACAGTTTAACAAAGGAAACAAAAGAAATGGTTTATTGGCATTATTAGAGGCTCCAGCTATTGATATGCAATGACACTGGTCACAGTGTAATTGAATCAATTCTCCTACAGCCAGTGAGGGGCCATTAGAACCTAGTTAAAACTGGGTTTTATTTTCTGTTCCTTCAAAATTTTAAGTTTTACAAAGTGGCCACTTGAATAAAGCCCTTTCTCCCATGTCATTAGAGAATATTTTAGGAAGAGAGTTTTGTTTAGCAAAGGCCACTTAGTTCTCATTTCTTGAAAGGAAAATATTGTGTTGTAGAGTAACCCAACATCTACAGTCATAGGAAACAGCATAGGAAAATGACCATAAATAAATATGTTTTTGACTTGAAGTTTGTGGTGTAGCAGTTATTTTAATGTCTGGGGAAAAATTGGGGAAGTATAGAAGATGATATTTTTTGCCTTTTTTGTTTTAATGTTGAAATTATTAATAAACATTTCATGTATCTATAATTTGCACTGAAAAAAATAGACAAACATAATGTTTCTTGACATTCTACCTTCATTGTTCTGTATGAAATAAAATGGTGCTCTCAAAATTAATTTTTTTTTTTTTTTAATTCAGTAGAAGCTCATAATTCAAAAGACATTTGAGTTTCTGTACCATAAAGACATACTTTCAGTTCTTCCTCAGTAAAACAGGAGTGCTCTTTGACATCCCTGGTTTTGTGTCTGGCCAACTTTGATGTAGCTTGAGATAAAAAATTCCCTTTCATTTCAAACTTTTCAAATTGAGAACATCAAAATATTTTGCTGAAAGGAGACACTGGAACAATTAATTTAAAATCTATCTTAAAAACCCTGTTCATTTTGACCAACATGAAATTATTACTTTTTCAGCAAATAAATTACCCATGCAAGAAGCAAAATATTGTTCAGATTTCTTTGTGCTCTCTTCTTGCTTCTCTTGTAAGTCAGGATTGCCATCCCCCTAGAAGCAAGGAGACACACTTGGGAACTACAGGGATATAAAATTACCATTAAAAACAGTAATCTCAGGTTATTTTAGTGGTAAATCATGGCCCAAACAAACTTCTTCAGATTTATCTGAATAACTAAAAAGAAATAAAGGAAAATCTGCAAGATCCTATTTAGTTACCCCTTAACATTCAAATAGTAATAGGAAAATAGTGCTGTGTAATGTGCTCAGCCTTGGGAGCACCTTCAGGCTCATGTTTTACTCTCCTTGCTTCAGACTATATTTTCTGTAGAGGGTCCTATCCCTGTGTTTCCCAGGCCTTGACTATGCGAATGAAGTCAAGAAAAACCCTGCAACAAATCCCATCCCCATTATTCTTTCCAGCTCAGACTTTCTCAGCATTTGCCTTCCAGGACTTGGGCATGGGAAACTCCCCTTAAGGGAGCAGGGATACTACTGCAAAGCCTGATGGGTGGCCAGGATTTTCCCTGGAGCCTCACAGCAAAACAGGTGGAGACCTGTCCTGAGTATGAAGAGAGGATCAGCTGCTGACCTAAAGCCAGGTCATAGCAGCATGACTGGTGTGCCTTGAAATCTATCACTCTGAAATTCCAGTAAAATAAGGTATGGATAATGGCATCACTTCTGCACATCCCTCAGCTGTTTCAAATTTTGGGGTTAATGTTTTGCACAAAAACATTATGATCTCTTTGTACTTCTCTTTTCCAAAACGGAATGACTTCAAAAAGGCTTTTTTTGGCCCATCACACATTTTTGGCAAATGAAATGTACAACTTATTTAGCTAGTCAACGAATGCTGACCATTTGCCAGCAGGGATTTAGTTTTGCCTCAAGTGATCAGTTTGTACTGTAATTTCTGGACAGAGGGATAATAACACTGAACACATGTATTGTTGGACTATTGTCTCCAGAGGATTAATTAAACATATAATTCATATCTTTCTTTTCTTAAGTTCATAATACTCATGCAATTTGGTTAAATGAAGACCTGCTTACTGGAAATAAATATTTATATTGGTTCAGTCAGTAATATCCTGGACATCTATGAGAACCATAGCCCTTGTTTCAATACAGGGAATGTGCACAGAGTGAAGTTCTGGTTTAAACATCAAGCAGAAAGAAAGCACTTAGGTCTTTCAACACACTTGTCTGTGAGTGGAGCTGGTCTGTGCTGCTGTGAAAAAGGGGAGTTAGTGAGAATGTCATATGGGGAGAATTACAGCACAGGTGAAGGTAATATCTGTGGATGGATTCCTCAAAGAAGAGATTTTCTCCTCTCTTTATTAAACAAGGGTGAGCTGCACCTACATGAGGTATTTGTACCAGTGCTTTGGAACTAGAAGTAAGATTTACCCAGCTAAATTTGCATTTTTCTGTCTTTTCCCTGCAGATCTGTCTACTTCTTTTGCATGCCTGCACAGAGGAAAAAGGATGTATTCAGGCCTAGGTACATGTGTTTTACCAGCTGCAGGCTGCTGAGTGGGCAGTGAGGGGAATGGAGCCACTCCAGACTTACCAGTGCAAAATCCTTCCACGTCTGGACAAACGGTGAACTCAGAGGTGGAAAGCAGGGGACGGTATTAAGTGTTATACTACTTACAGCAATAAATTATACCAGAGTGGATGAAAAAGAGATGGGGGTGGTTGGAAAACTGAAATTAGTACAGATGAGGAAGATTATTTTCAGCACCAAAGCCCAAAGTTCCTATCTGGCGAAGAAAAAGGGTGTGGGAACCGAAAATTAGAACAAAATTTGTATATTGCATTTCAGTCTAACATGGTGACTGAAATAATGAAAGTCTATGTTTCCCTTCCCCCCTCCCTGCTTTTTTTGGCATCTTGAGAAAAGGGAAGCTTTGGGCAGAGCAGATGTTTGGGGAATTCCCCAGTGGAAGGCCTGCTTTGCCATGGAGACTTTTCCTTTTATTAGTAAGCCTCAGTCACTGGATGATCCAGACTAGTCCAGCCAGGAGGCCCCTTCCCATCCCATGGGACCAGACCAAGCTTAAATGCCCAGGGCAGCATTCTGCCTCTTTCTTGTGCCCCTTCCTGTGCTCACACCCCATGTCTGCCTTCTTGTACCTTCTCCCTCCTTCTCTCCCTGCTCTTTCCCTCCTGAGCCCTGTGGCTCTCTTTTCCCATTTTGCCATATTCTTAGAGACCTACTGACTTATGCAGCATTCACAGGGATTTGGTTACACCCAGATAACATCCCAGGAGAACATGGGGTCTAAAGCAAAAGCAACCTGCTACCCCAGAGTATCTGACCTGTCTGACCAACGGCTTCAATTCTAGAGGAAGCCTACAACATTTTGCACTACCTGGTTTTCCTTCCCTCTTGTTTGCTTTCACCAGGAGCAGAATGTGCTCTCCAAATGACCAACTTGAGATTCCTTGAGTGAAATAATTTTCTGTTTGGCCCAAATTAAAGAGCTTAATTGAATAAGAAATTGGAATTGGATGTCACCTGTCCACCAAAGGGACATCCTGTTAAAACATCTTGCTGTTTCAAATGTTTTGCTATGTTTTGAAGTTTCCTGATCTTGTGGTTCCTACCTAAAAAATATTCAGATTTGGACAGAGACATTCTCAGAGCAGGCTAATTTCTGCAACCAAACCCACGTTAACTTCTCAAGGTAGCCAGTGAGTCCTCAGGGCCATCACATTTGAATCCCTCAACCAAATTTTCTATATTTTCAAAAAGTCTTTTCATATGAAGGAGCACAATATTTTTCACATCTCAAGTGAAAAAAAAAATACTCTGTTAGTATAGTGCCAATAACTCCTGCAGAGGAACATGAAACACAAGGTAAGGAAGATAAATGAAGGAGAACATATAAAGGAAGAGCTCTGAGAACATGAATAAAGTGAAATTTGAGTGGAAAAATTACTTGTGACAGGTAGCTTCATACGCGTGATTTTTTCTTGGAGGTGTTTTGATTTAGACTAGTTCATAAAAAGGGATATAGAACAAAATATTTCTTTGAATGTGTATGTAGAAAGGCACTGAACAAAACCAAATGGGCTGAACACCCTGAGTTGCATACCATGTACGTTAGATAGGATCAGAGAAGAGGAAAGCTAGTGGCTGCCAGATACCCTGTTGTATCACTTGCACTTAATACAGTTGCTGTGGCAGAGCTCTGTTTTGGCTGCAACTCAAAAAAGTGTTTATCCTAATTAAATGTTTATCATAAACATTAACTCAGCACTTTTGCAGGGCTGGCTTAAAGGGGATGGGCATGACGTCTTGAAATTCAGTATTTTAGTTCAGTACAATGTTTGTCAAGATTTCTGCTTTCACTCTTGCAGCTCTTTCCAGGAGAGCCTCTTTTGGCAGAGTGCTCCCGAGCAAGAGGTAGTCAGAGAAGAGGTGGCAATGAGGTTGAGAACTCCCTGGGAGTTTGTACCCCGACAGCAAATTCACATTTCTCTGCCTTGCTTCCTTGTGATGTAGGGAAGTTTTCAGCTGAAAACTGCAGAGGTTGCAGTCTAAATGGACCGAGACGCAGGTATCACGTCTGAACCCTAACAAGTTTCTCTCTTCCACACAGTCAGGAAAGAAAGTGGTCTTTTCAGTGAAATGAAACTTGGCCTCATCAGCAATATTTAGAACATGGAAGGAGAAAGTGTTGACATCAGCTGATATATTCTGAGTCTGGGGCCAGAGATTGTGTCACATCATGGGAGAAGGATAAAACCTTCTTGTCAGTGACAGGCATCAAATGTTTTGTGGTAAGATCTGCTGCCTAACAATGAGATGATAATTATAAAAGAACATTTTTTTCACATTTAACCTAGAAGTATAATATCTCCACAGAGATATGTTCAGGGCCAATTTCCAATCTCAGTTACATTAACATCTGTTTAGATTAATTTCATTCCAGCTTCTTGCAAGCTTCCTTTATTGTAACCAGGGAGAGCTCCTGGGAATTGCCCTGACCTTGGCTTTCATTCTCTCATGGCTGACTCTCACATTTTCTTTTTCACACTACAAACTTTTCTAAAACCAAGATGGTTGGCTGGCATGTTAATTGTGGATGCTCACTAATAGGTCATTGCTTATGTGTTTTAGGGTAATGGTTTCCACACCAAAATGAAGCAGTTCTCATAGTCCAGTACATTTTCTATCAGAACATGTATTTAAGGAGAGAAAAGGAAAAAAAAACCCAAGGAAGTCCCTGGATGAGACTGCAATAAGGCAGTGGATGCAAAGGCTACAGGTCCTGCAGGTATGATCCATAACACCAGGTAGGTTAGGTGAGAAGTTTAGTTAGTTACCAATAACGAAGGGCTACAAAATTATGCATTGGAAATATTTTTATTTTTCCTGTGGCATCTATTCCAGTTTCATCTGAATGCATGCTCATCAGACCATGATGTGAGAACGAGATCTGCAAACACTGTTTAAGCACTTACTGAACAGGTTTAAGTCCCACTAGGAAGAAGAGGCATTGCAACGTTGTGTCCTGATCCTTCTATACCTGTGCCCTGGCCATGAGCCTATGATATTAAAAAGGTGGGAATGAACATAACAAATGGCTTCCTTCCCTCCTCCAGCATTTTGTGTAGGTGATGGGAGTCAGCCTGGGCACTGATTGTGATACTTTGTACGTATGGGCTGCAAAGGACTTCTCTGGGCCACCGTGTGCTTGGTAGTGGTGGCAGAAAAGTCAGACATCACATTTAGGAAAGCAAGGGAGTGTATTGCAGGCAATGCACTGTACATGTCTTGTGCAATTAGTTGTACCAAACATGGAAATCTGACAAGCCTAAGTCTCTCCTGTGTACTCTAAGAGGTACTTATATGTCTTATATGCTGCTTTACAGGGAAGCAGTGCTGCTGGAAAATCATAGTACTTCTTCTGAGATGCAGTATGGCTGTGTATGTGGGAGACTATAGGAGACGCAGTCTGATCAGGGAGAATAAAATGCTAAAAATACAGACCTTCTGTGGCACAGAAGTATTTTCAAACTGATGTATTTTCAATTCTGCCACATGAAATCACCTCTGAGATGCTAATTTAGTTTGGCTAAGGCAATCATGACTTTCAGAGGGAGGGGTGTGATGGACTGTCTGAAGGAAGCTTGCTCTGTTTTCTGTGTTGGCTCGTGATTTTGAATGCTCATTTTAAAGCTTTTTGATATAATACAATTTTCAGAAGTCTCTCTGCACTGACTGTCTGAAGACTAGGCTTATCTATGTGAACAAATAGGCTTTGGAAATTAGACCGGACACGCTCTTGAATACAGGAAAAGAAAGAAAACTCCACGTCAGAAAACATGTGTAGGGATGGGAGAGGGGAAAAACATGTGGCAGTTCTTTCCAGATAAAATTGTCAGTAATATTACATCCCATGACACATTTATAGATATCAATTTCTTCCAGTAAAGCACAGCAACTAATAGGAAGTGGAAACTCCGAGTGTTATTTTTTAGTATCCTTATCCTCTCTACAAAGTTTAAATGCAAGAGCCAAGGAGAATGCCAATGTAATGATGTGTTATGCGACAGCAGGTTATTTGACCTCCTTCCTTTGAAGCTGGCTCTTTTAAGATAGCTTCTTTGTCCTGCTTCTCTTAGAAAAAGTAATTCCTGTTCCCATTGTTGTCAGCACAAGCTTATCAGTGACTTAAATAAGATGACAGTTAGGATACCAGAGAGTAAGTTCTTTGAAATCCGGAAACTATCCAGTTTACAAAATTTTGAACCCATAATTCAAATCCCTGGATAAAGATGTAATTTAAACATATGGGTTTTTGTAAGTCCAGTTTTGAAAATACAGTTCTGTAAGATAGAAAATTAAGAATGAGAAACCAGTAAATGGTCATAGGTTTGGTTATATCCCCCTTCGTCTTTTTCACATATAGGCCCAGAAATACATTTTGCACTCTGAATGTACCAGCTGTGCTAAGTGCCTTGTGAGTTTGGCCAGAAGGTGAACTGCAAAGTAGGCTTAAATTTCAGATTTTGAGTAGTTTGAGAAATGTTAATAAAATATTAGACATTGTTAATATAAGGAGTATCAGCTTGTTTCTGAGTGCATGCTTTCCTGTCCCTGAACCACATTGACTATGCTTCTTTTATTAATCCCCATAGAAAAATTCAGATTTTTAACCCTGGCATTGGGAGAGGTGCAGAGTCTACTGTGTCCTACCTCTTTCTCCTCTGCTTACACCAGCCTGTATCACTGTGGGAGCTGCTGCCTGTTGTTAGACAACAAATCCTGGAAGCTTGTCCTTCACTTGGTCACTTGGACAGATTTGGCGAGTTGAAAAGAGGCACTTGTGGTCATCACCTCAGCAGGGCTGTTTCCCAGCAGTTTTCCCTGTAAAACAACCACAAGGATCCGTGGGGAGAACCCATACACATTAACAATTTCATACCTGGCATCTTAGAGTAACCTACTCTTCCTTTTATCTGCTTGTTCTACCCCAGTTTATGCCAGTCTTGTGTTGTCCTACTGTCTTCTCATTTGCTTGACTGTCAAATCAAACTGATCTTCTGTCTTTTTAAATGACACCCTTCAGTGCTCCTCTTCAGTCCACAGAAGGAATGAGATCTTTGTCACCCTTCACCCTGCCCTTGCTCTGTATGCTACATTTGTAGAACTTTGTTCTTCTCTGGAAAGTAAAATCATCAGGGGCCACACTGTTCATTTTTGCAGACAGGGAAAGAAGAAATTCAGCAAATGTATTATACAGGCTGAGCACAATAATGCTCATCTTATTGCTCTTTGAATTTGCCTTAAGGCCAGTTGCATTAATATTATGGTTCTTGATATATCTGTGGATATTGGAGCCTTCCAGAGACCAGAATAACTAACAAGAAGCAGGAATTCTATTAATTTGTTTTTTAGAATCCATACATTAGCAGAATTTATAGCTTTTGAACTTAGATGTGTTTTCTGGTACATAGGCTTTGACAAAAGACATTCTGTCTCTTATTTTGAGACTTTTTTTTAAAAGGAGTAACAAATGCAATTGCTCATTCAGAAATACCAATCACTTTATTTCTGCTCGTGGAAGAAATGGTGAAAATGATTTCTTAATTTTCTATTCAAAACCACCTCAGTAAGACTATTCGTGTGAGCAAGATGAATGGTATTTAACCTCAATTTAGCAGGGGAAATGAAAGTGCAGTATATAAAAAAAACATGCTATCACTGGCTTTCTGTTCAGGCACTAATGCTATTTTTAGAAATATCAACTGCATTAATTTTGCAACCTATGTCCTGCCACAGAGCTGCACATCTACGTAAGGACTGACAAAAGTCTTGCATAAATCTCTGAGCAGCCATATTGCAACAGAGTGGGAAAGCTAAGAGTCAGACAGCATGTGAGCAGGCTGGAAAAATGAGGGCAAGGTACAGAAACCACCAGAAATGCAGAGAAGTTAAACATGCTGGCAAATTTTCATGGTATATTGCTCATACTGTAGTTATCCGGTTGTGAAGTTTGTTAAGAAATGGATGTAATGCTCCATCTAATTGCAAACAGCTGCCTATTAGGCAGCTTGGCCAAAAGCTTTTAATTCCACCCTACGATGATGAAGGAAATGGGCAACTGTGGTCTGTGCTGTGTGTGAAATTTCTGAACGCTTCTTTGCAAAGTCACAAAGTGTGGTGCAGAGCTGAGAAAAGTCTCTTGAATTGACTGCAGGCTTTAATGATGCAATCTCTTCCTAGTTTTACCAGAATGTGTTTGGAAAGCACGGACCTGCATAGGAGATCAAATTCCAGTTTTTGTCAACTTCACAAAGTTATTTCATATGAGGCTAGTGACTGCCAGCGGTGAAAGTGGTTTGAGCAAAAATTGGATCAGCTCAACTGTTATGGAATTGTAGGCTGAACTGGGAGAAGGAAGCTTGGAGGGTAGGCTAAAGGAAAGCTCTTGGGAACCCTTTAAATAGCTGACACGGAAAATATTGCAATCTGGTGCATTTTAGAAGTGGTTTCCTGTAAATGTAAAGTCTGTTGTGAATTAGAAAAAAAATAAAGAGTTTTCGGGAAGCCTTCTTTTTTTTTCAGTGTATTAAATCTATCCAAATTTTTGAACCTGTGTAATTCTTGCCCACCACTTTGATTAGTTTTGGAAAACAGGTGTAGCCACTGAAATTTTTTACAGGCGGTATTTACATATGTCTTAATCTGAAGGACAAACAGTTGAGCACTAGGAACAATCAAGGATGCTGAAAAGGGGATGAAATACAAATTTTGCGTTGCTATATTATCCCGTACACGTTTGTCTGTGGTATAATATTGACTTTTCAGAGAAAAGAACTGCAACCAGTATAATCTGTCTGGGCTTCATCAAAGCAATAATCCTGCAGCATGGATCACAGCACAGAGGTGGGGATACACACAGGGACTGTATAGGGCAAGGCAAAGGAGAAGGCAACCAAAGCTGGTGTTGCAAAGGAAATGGTATGCCTAGATGGATGCAGACAAGGGCAGCTCCTGAGGGGCTTGGTGCTGAGGATTGATCTCATGTCAGACTTTCTCTAGTGACTTGTTTGGGCATTCTTAGTGCCAAAGAGAACTGAGATGAATAGAATAATAATAGAATAATAATAGAATAGAATAGTAATAATAGAATAATTGGGATGACCTTGAGGACTGGCCTAATAGGAACAGAAATTTAATAATATCAAGTGCAAAGTCATCACATTGTTATGGATTTATGCCAATAATTTCTCTACACACTGGAACTCATCTCTTGGAAATGTATTAAGAGGAAGAATATGTAGTCATAGGTTACTGTGAGCTACCAGCATGACATGGCCTTAAAGAAGACCCATAGGAAGGAGAGTAAAAGGAGGAAAGTATTGCCATCCTAATACAAACATAACAAAACTATCTGGATTGCTATGTACTGTTCTCGTCAGCCATGTTCGGGAAGGGGATATTTCAAAGAGAAACAGATGCAAAGAAAGTGCAGAGAGGATTGGGAGAAAAGAACACTGTCTTCCAGGAGGAGGAGATTAGAAAAGTCTATCTCTCTTAGCCTAACAAAATGAAGCCTATAAAGGGATGTAATTGCTTTCCAGAAATAAATCAAAGAAATAAAAAGTGGAAAGGGAAAAGAGCTTTATATATCAAAGTCCAGTGCTGGCACAGGAACAAATGTGTATAAAGGGGATCTGAAATTGTGCAGGAAAAGAGAAGAAAGGTCTTGACCATCAAGGCAGGGAGGGTGTGGAACAGCCTTTGTGTGGGAGGAACAGCAAAAACTGAGTAACTTTCAGCTGAAGCTCTGCTGCTTTATGGAGACATTATATAAGGCTTCCAGTAAAGGCAGGAGATGATGAACCCAGTGACTCGGGAAGTTCATTCCAGCTCCTAATTAGCCTATCATTTTAGTTCCAGGATGTTGTAATAATTCAACCTAAATGCATCAAGTGAAGCATACACTAAAGGCAAGCCTATCCCTTGTATGTGGGAGCTCTGTGTTTGAGCTGAGTCTCATAACAGCTCTTACACCAGAACCACTAGAGGCATTTTTCAGTGAGATGCAATGCATCACTAGCCATTGCTGTACACTAACACAATGTCTACAGATCAAGGGAATTGCACACTGATGTAGCAAATTTAACTGTAATTCATCATCCTTGTGGTACATGTGTCAGAGAAAGGAAGTTAAAACTGGGGCTTTCTGATAACAAAACACCTTGCAAGAGGAAAATCTCTGTTGTAATTACTTACAGACTTCTCCAGACATCTCAAATTGCTGTCACCATCATTATTTAATGTCTCACTTCATCCCACTTCTCTTGAAAGTTGCTATTGATTCAGTCTTCTCTCCTTCCACAAGGCACAGCATATTTCTTTAAGCAGATTGCAATGATGAGTCCATTTCCTAGACTCATCAAGGATTGCAGCTGTACCTGTACTCAAGAAATTTTAATAGGAATCATCATTATGCATCAAAGGAAGGTCCTGACAAGCGTCATCAGCTCATAAGGATATGTAAGGATATCTTGGCTACCCTTGGAGTTTAGTATTCCATTCAAAGTGTATCATGACCCATGTGCAACTGAAAATTCAACTCTGCATTTCCACTGTTATTGCATAGCTGGTAGAAGACATTAGTTGACAGAATCTTAGAAAATGGTTAGAGGAATGGAGCACCTATCCCATGAGAAAAGGCTGAGAGGATTACTGAGATTGTTCATCCTGGAGAAGGGAAGGCTTCAGTGTGACCTAATTGCAGCCTTCAAATACCTGAAGGGAGCCTACAAGAAATATAGGGAGAGACTTTTTTCAAGGGCATGTAGTGATAGGACAAGAGTGAATGCCTTGAAACTGAAACAGGGCGGGTGTAGGTTAAGTATCAGGAAGAAAATTTTTACTGTGAGGATGGTGAGGCACTGGAATAGGTTGCCCAGAGAAGCTGTGGATGCCTCATTCTGGGAAGTGTTCAAGGCTGGGTTGATTGGATGGTGCCTTGAGCAACCATGGGTGTCCCAGCCCATGGCAGGGGTTTGTAACTAGGTGATCTTCAGGTTCACTTCAAAGCCAGCCATTCTGTGGCTCTATGATTCTATGAAAATGAGCAGACAGAAGCACAGCTTTATTAGGGTCTAGCCAGACTGCCTGTAGACCTTTCTATTCCACTGCTTCCAATATTTTAAAATCTCAGATGGAAAAGCAAATCTTAATTTAATGAGAAGAAAGAAAACACTGAATATTATTATCTTCATTATCAAACTCAATACAGACTATTTCAGAGGTACAATTAACTAAATATCTTTCAGATCATAATGAATCAGTAAATTCATTAACACACATAGTAAACATCATTTGAACCTGAGTGAGAAAATATCTTTTCATGTCTCAGTGCCCGAGTACCTGCAGTTATTTTTCATAGATCTGGGAAATACAGTTTCTACTGGAACTTCATTAGTATCTAAACCAATCTGAATTTCAGTCCCCTTGGTTCTCCCCAATTAGTACATGTATTCAGCAGCTTGAATTTAAGTTATTATCGACAATAAAATAGAGTAAGAGAAAGGCAGCTAAACAAACAGTAATGGGAAAAAAGTAAGAATCACACAATGTGAAACAAACTGTAAAGAAGAAAAGATAAAAAAAAAAATATTTTTTATACAAACCCCATCCCAGTTGATCTCTGAGCTAAATAAATGTCTTATCTCTATTTTGAGGACTCTTTACAACTTAATGTCACCATGTTGTTATGACTAAGGTTTATGGCCATTTTGTGGCTTTCCCTTTAATTCAAAGACAGTTCTGAACTTTTCTCTTAAACACTTGTTGCCTTCTCTTAAAATCCTTCTCTAAGCACCAAAATTCCAACAATTTCTGTTATATCCTTCTTCTGCTCTCTAGTCATAATGCCTTCAGAATCCGCTGCAACAATTGTGGTTTGTCTGGTGAAGAGCTATGAGTACCCTTCTACATCCCTACTGCTACTGTTTTTTCTTTATTAAGTGAAAATTATATTATGGCTATTTAAGAAACTGCACCGGTTTTTCATCCCATTTGTTTGGACGAGATAACTACCTCTTCCCATTATTATTATTATTATTGTATTGCTACTAGAAAAACATTTTATTATTATTGTTGTCTGGAAAATCCTGTAAAAGAGATTATCTTTCTATATTTACCTTCTAGAGAGAGGTCCTTCACTCTGTTTGTCCTTTTCCCTAAAGATGAGTATAGAGATTACTACTACTATTAAAATCTGAAATAACCATCCTTCCTGACTCACTGCTGAGGTTTCTGCCTTTTCTGACTATAATACGTGATTGATGAAATATGTTTTTCTGGCAGTATGGTTTTTGAGCCTTCTGGTTTCATTAAAAAATTTGGTGTTTCAACAGTTTGTTGTCTGGAGAAGGAAGCATCTCTTCTGGTGTCAATTTAAGGTGGTCATCACAGTCTGAAACAAACATGTGAGACTTTGCTCATCAAGCCTTTGTGTGATACTCACCAGAAGGCCCTGGACCAGGAAGATCCCTTCTTGACTAAGAGTTAGATCACAGTCTTGGTTTGTGACAAAGACACAATGAAGACACAGGGTGTTTAAAAGATGTGCTTCAAAATACAGGACAGTGGTCAGGAAGCAGACAGTTACTTATTTTTCTAGGTAGAAATTTATTGCTTTCCTAATTAGAAGTCAAAGTAGAAAAAATTGATGCCTTTTTTTCCTCCCACCAAGTTCTAAAATAGTTATGGGAATATAACATCTTGGGCAAAATTTCTCAGTTGTGTTATCTATGTTGGTTTATTTTTCAGGATTTTAAAACTCTTAATCCCTTCTTTTTCTTGACTAAAAGTGATGTCACCCATAGTAAAGTTGTAATACCTTTTTGGTCATTTCTTCTCAGCAGGGAAGGCGTAGGAAATTTTTATAGAGAAAACTGTTCTTCTTTATACTGTTATTATGTATAGATATTACAGTAATTCTAATAATTCCCACTGGAAAAAAAGGGGAACCATTCTTTTAGTCACTGTACAGTCTTTGGGTAAATCCTTCCAATAAGTGAAACAAGGAAGGGGACAGAAGAAAAGCCATTGATAACAATAATACTTCTACCTATTCTACCTATATGCATTTTGCAATTACAAAATGGGGTTAATTTTCCTTATTTGAAGAACTAATCAGATTTAAATATGTGAAGGAGAAGGTGGCAGAAACATTTCTGGGCACACACATGTATTTCCCATGTCAATTTGGTTGAAGACACCTTGACCAGAGAAGATCTCTATTTTTTTCCCTTAAAACATTTGAATCACATCAACAAGTGTTAGCATATATGCATAGGATTGAAAGTGTATAGGTGTGGATTTTTTTGGGTCTCTTTTCTTCACATTACACTGTGGTAACATTCTTCCTCTCTTGTGTCAGCACTTTTGGTTTTCACTCTTTGTGAAAGTTCCTCATTTTACAAATGAGTAGAGTCTATTTGCCTTGTAAAACAATGCCTGTGATGAGACCATTTTTTTTCAGGCATGAAGCAATCTGTTTTCGATTTTGAGAATGAGGGATTTTTATTATCTGTTTAAAGAACACTCTCTGGTTGCTTACTTTTTTTCCTGATGCATCAATAACACTAATAAAAAGGAGCAGATTAAGATTTGGCTTGCGCTGGAGGAACAAACAAAAACATCTCACATGGATACTTGGTATTCAGAAATGCTTCTTTTTCTTTCCACTTTTGCAGAAAGTTTCTTTTCTTTCGTAACATCTAATGAAATGCTACACCAAAAAAAATAAATAACAGATTATTTTTTCCAGAAAATGCTGTTCACAGACATCAAGGACTAAACACTCTGTGTCTAATACCTCCACAGAGAACTTCAGCCTTGATGATCTGAGAACGACTACAAAAGATCTGAGAAAGGTTATGAGTGGCTATGTTTATCATATTAATAATTTTCCTGCTATTTCGTGTTCCTCCTGTTTCTTCTAGGCACCTGCTCTTGCATTATGTGCTCACTTTGTAAGTGCACCAAGTTGGACTGGTAGCTGCTTCACATGTAGGCCATGTGTGGCAAAATGGGACCTCAACTGTCAACTGAAGCATCTATTTTCTCTCCACTCGACAATGTGAGTAAATATAGAGATTGCTGAATGGAGTTTTTCCTCAACATAAGGCCTGTGGGCCTCTTAACAAAACATCTGTGAAATTATTTGCTCATGTGCAGACTAAATGTGTTGATTAAATTTCCAAAATTTTCTCTGGTCAATTAGAAAGCCACCTGTAGTGTATTTTTCCCTTAACCCACTAAGTCGCTATTGATATTCATAAGCTACTGACTATTTGGAGCCAAATTCTGCTTTTATTTAAACAGTTCACAGTCATTTGAGTAGGTCTACTGAAGGTCATGCATGCATTGAGATTTCTTCCATTAAAGAAGAGTGATTTTCAGCCTGATCCAAATAAAAACAGTTTCTTCTTGACACATATATGACTTTATGGCAACTTGCAGAGCCTCTCATGTACTCCAGCTGATCAGGGGAAGTCCCTCTCTAGGACAAGGATGTAGGACAAGGTTTTGCCTTGTGACTTCCACCTGCCCAGGTGCTGGGCTCCAGATCTTCCTGGACTCAGTTTGCAGGTGGATCCGCTCGGTGACCTTACAGTGGTTCAAAGCCTTTATTACTGCCTGTGTTAAAGGAAAGTCACCTGAGTAAGAGTCTATGAGATTTTGTGGGTGTGAGAGATCAAAATCTGTTTGAAATAATGAGATCCTAACCCTGTTTTTTACACTTCAATGCATTATTTCAAAACGTTGCTGTGCTTGGCAGTTTGTTGTGCTGCTCCTCAGTACAGGATGTGTCCATCAGGTAGGTCTGGACTTCACTGCATGACAGGGTGGCAAAAATGGCTGGTGTTTGTTAGCTCAGCCAGTCTGGGAACCAGGGACTAACATTTTGGAGACAAAGTGAAGCTATCATCCTTTCTGCCGTGAGGGGTGGTTTGTGGCAGCTGCAATGTATAGACTGCCATGCTATTTACTTCTGCTGGGTCAGAAGCCACTGGACACCACTGGGTGGATGCTGGAGCTCTTTATTCTTGAGCAGCTCCCATTCCCATGGGCCAAATTCAGCCCATCACAGAGGAAAGAGTAGCATTCCCACAGCACTAATGAGAAATCTGAATCAGAGGCAACTGCTCTGCCCAACTTGAAGACTGCCAGTGTCTCAGCACACATAACTGGGAAAGATCCAGATGGAATCAATTTCCACAATCCAGTGGGTGACATGAAGTGGAAAACATTCAAGGAGGGTAGAAAACAAATAAACAAACAAATAAACAAAAAAAAAATAAAGAAAAACTCCTCTTGTTTCTTATTGCTCAACAGTTTACTATGCTTATTGTTCCATTTTGGCCACAGACTTGTGACCCCTCTCATTTTATTTCATACTGCTTTCAATTCCCTTTTTAAAACAAAGCAAAACAAAATAACTCAGTGTTGCTAAAGCTGTGTCAAACTTATTTATTGCTGTTTGCTTGTCTTGCATGGGCTGATGTTAATATCAATAACACTAACTAATATCAGACACCTGTCCCACCCACACCATTGCACACGCAGTGCTGAGCCACCAGCGATGTGCCTTGATTGGACATTGGAGTATTACATGATAAGAGAGGTATGACTTAAAGGAATATTTATATTTAACAATAGTCTGCATAAACAGCAGGCTTCCATCCTCATGCTAGCACTGCTTGAGGTTTTGAAGTGTTTCTAAGGCAGGATGAATTAGTCTTTTCACAATCTAAATAAATATACACATTATATCTATACATATATTCATAACTTAAAATGCATACATACAAATGCTTACATGTACAAAGACATTTATATACATGCAATATATCCAGAAAATTGTGATCAGTGTAGATGTCAGGAAAAGCACTCCCTGAACTTACATGTGTGTACAACAAGGCCTTGCCCTCCATATTATTGTTTCACTACCTTTATCCTGGGAGCAGCTAAAGCATGGATGTGGCCCAGAGAAAGTACAACAGTTTTAGTGTGCCATGCCTGCTTTTGCAGAGGTGCTATTTACTGCTTGCATGCTGTTTTAAAGATGCAGATGTACTAACACAAGTACCTTTGTTCCATAATTTGCTCTCTCTCTAGTGGGAGAAACCTGTCCAGGTGGCAGAAGACCCTCACCCTGGAATACTCAAGACTGGAGGGAAGCTGAGCCATCCCTTTCCTGGACTGGCTCCATGTCAGTCATTCTGTTTTGCCTATAAAATGTGAGAAAAGCCCCACTGGGGTAAATGGTTCTTGTGCTGGCAAAGGAGAGAAGCAGCCTGCGGAGATGTAGCTTTGTTCAGAGCACAGATGCCTGTGGACAAAACCCTCCCAGTTCATATTTCCTGGTCCCTGGGAGGTTTAACAGCCTGTAGCCAGGGATTCATCCCTGTGCCCAAGCTTGCTCACACCGTGTGGCTCAGCGTGGGGTAGGAGAGGCCCGTGTCTGCACTCCACGGAGCTGCGGATGCTGGCACTTCCAGGGCTGTGTGGCTGCTGGGTGGAGTTTGTCTGGAAGACAGCTCTGGAAGTGGGTGCCTCAAGCCATCTACATCTTGACTTAAGTCCCAAAGCACTTTTTTTTTTTTTTTCTGTTCCTGACTCAATGTGCCTCAGAAGACTTCTGGTAACAACTTGCTTTTGGCTGGAGATACCATGAGAAAATAACTCCCTCAGTGCTATTTTTTTTTCTGGCTCTCTCTTTCTGAGTCCTGGACAGAATTAGAAAAGCACAGTCACACCTCTCCTTCAAACTGTGAATTTATTCCCAGTCGTGTCACTTTCCCTCTTATGTGCACTGCAGACACCTTTGATCTCTTTGTTCCCTTTTTGATTACTTTGTTCCCTGACTGGACTGTCCAGTGTCCCCACAGGCAGAGCCCCAGCAAGACAGGATTTACTTTAGACATCATCTCGCCAGCGGTGCACCCCTGCCAGCAGGAGCAGCCAGGAGCAATGCATGGAAGGAGGCATCCCAGGTTCCAAAATGTATTGCTGAAGCTCTGCCAACAAATGTAAGGGTGAAATAATGGTATTCAGAAGATTATTTGCAGCTTTTGCTGGTGGCATCAGAGTCTGATCTCAATTACAATGAAGTAACCAGGCTAGATTTGGATCTGGATTAGACTGACCACATTTAAGTCTCTTTTGAAAGTTTGCTTCTGCCACGCTACTCCAATGAATCAAGTTGTCTTGCATATAAAGGCATATTATTGTCCCGCTTCCTTAGCATCTTTCTATTTGTTTGTTTATTCTTGGGCTTATGCATGAAATTTTCACCAGTAAAAATATAATAGGCTTTTAAATTAATTTAATTAAAAAGATACAATCGTCTGTGAAGACTCTTAAATTGAATTAAACCCATTTTGTTATGGACAGAGCATCAGCATTGCAAAGTTGGTCTATTACTGCCCTGTATAAGGGTTTGTTTATACAGTTACTTCTGATTGTGCCAGATTTTTACAATTCTGGATTAATTTTCTGATATTACTAGCTGAGAACTTCCTGAGTGTGTATCTCACTTAGATGTTTTTGCAGAAGCTAACAACCTGGATCCAGCTGTTTTTAAGGATGACATTAAGGAAAAATACATTGGCAAAAAGTTGATTTTCTTTTTCTTTTGTCCCTATGCTTTTAAGAAGGGCTAGTGCTTCCATGCATTGCCACTGGGATTTGAAACTTGTCAGGGGAGACTAATTTTTTATATCTGGAGTGTGTTCTCTCAGTTTCCAATGAAAAGGAATTTTGCATACACGCCATAGCTGATTATTAGAGCTTTGTGAGGTTTTTTCCTAAGAATTATGGTCATCTGTGACCTAATCTGCCCCACCACAATTCCTCCCAAGATTAGACTCAGTAAAAGATATCATACATCTGGGTTTTCTTGGACATATCCTCCTTTTCTCACTCCGGAAACCTTGTCAATGCAGATTTTGAGGAATTCATATACATGTCCTGCCCAGATGGTCTGAGCATGTGTTGTAAGTCTGGTGCACTCCAGAAGTCCTTGATTTACAGCACAAAGTAATTGCCCATAGTGTGAGGAACACGGTCATGATACTAGCTCAATAGGTGCTGGAAAATAAAGAGGCATGCTGCTCTACATAGGGAATCTTGAGCAAAATGTAGAAGTTTGGAAGCATCTGACTTGCTTAGGCAGACTGAGGGAAGAGGCTTATTTCTTGCACCATCATTTTAATGCAAATTTTAAGCCCAAACTTTCAATGCCACTTATGTCTGTAATATGAACATAAGGCACGTTGGTGTTCAGAGTTACTACTCCTGGATTGTCCAGTTGAAAGATGGATGGTTTCTCACAGTAAGGAATCTTGTATCTGATGAATATTTAAGAAAATCACAGTAAGGATTTTAATCTAATGCGAACACAAATTAAAGCATGAACCACAATAAATGAACAGCTGGTGAGACCGAAATGTGATTTCCTGCAAGTATGCCTGCTATTTGATGGTGGTAGCAAAGCCTTGAGCATAGAAAATATGTCAAATCCAAACATAAGTGGATGACTGTATTATCTAAGGTCCCAAATCAGGAAATTTCTGCCTAGGATGACCTAAAAAAATGAACAAAACCCTAAAGCATGTAGTCAAAATTTATACCAATGCCTCTGAACAGCAACATTTAAAATTACCACTGCTCATGTCCTCTCTCCCCAGTTTGGTTTGTGATCTCTGTGTGTACTAATGGGCCAGAAGTGCATATCTTTTGGGAAAATTTGTGGCCTGCATTATGCAGTGAGTTAGTTGCCAAGACAGCAGGTCTCATAGATTTGAGCTAGGCTCATACATTTTTGGACTTATTTGTGGCTGCAATTTCCATGTATTGTGTCCTAATACCACATGGACTGGCATGTAGTGCCTTCCTTCACAAGTAGAACTGAGGCTGCTCTGACATTGCAGCTTAAGCAATAAAACTGGAAAAAAAAATTGCTTTGCCAAGAGTAAATCAGGCTTCAAGTCACTGGGGCTGCTCTGCACTTGGCTTCCCCTCTGCTCTGTCATGCCATGCTGGCGGCCCTCCATGTCAGGACAGGTACATCATCTGCATCACACCTACATTTGGTCTGTCATTTAGGGGTATTTTAGAAAGGGATTTTATTTTTGTTTGTGTGTTTTCAGTTTTCTGTGCAAAGGCTGTTTCACTTCCCAAGACATTTCCAAGGTAAATTGGGATCTAATCCTTGACAACCTGTGAAGATATAAGTAAAGTTGAACTGGTCATATTTGGGTCTTCCATGTCACTGGTCATTGCTCGTTTTTCTTCTAAATCAAGACAAACCAAGAAATTCCAGAAGTTACCTTGAAGCAAAATTTTGGGAAGAATTCCTTTTAAAGACATTTTAAAATGACAGAATATGCACGTATCATACTTGAATTTAACATTTTGAATAGCATTTTTATTAGAATAATATTTTTATTAGAATAATATAAAATTTTGGCGTATATCTGTACATTAAGTGTCAAATTTTCCCACAAGCTGCATATTGAGCTGGAAAAAAGGATGAGACATATCAGTTCATATTAGGCACTGATGCCACACATAGAACAAAAGGAATGGACTCTATCAGTTAGGATCATGCTTTGATGATGTGTCCTCAATAATAATATTCAGAATTGCACCATATATCAGAGAGCTGCTGCTAAGTCAAGAAAAAAATGGTGCATCATGAAACAGGTAACAGCATACATCCATATAGAAACAATAAAAATGCAAATTATTGGAAACATCTTTTTGGGATGAGACCCATATAGCTTTTAAAATATGTTCATAGCAAAATTCTCCTTGCAATTTATGGAATATGAGAATAACTGGTTGACCCTACTGGCCTTTTCTGACAAACTTACATTGCAAGAAAGTTTTCCAACCTGTTCTCATGTGAAATGGAAATGAAAGCAGATTTGGGCCCTGTTTCTATATGGTTCGTATTAGAGATGGGCTCAAACCAAACCCACTAGATCAGAACATTCCCAGACTTTGAGGAAGTTTGGCTCTGATTTCAGTTTTAAAATTCAGTGCTGGCTCCCTTCAACAAGGAACTAAATCATCTGAGCACTGCTTTGGGAAATTTGGATCCAGATCAGTACTTTGCAGCTGCAGCTGCAGCCCTCATTGAAATCTAGAGCTTCTTGGGACCAGTCTAGGGGGGGTCAGGAGACCACGAAGCTCCCCCAACATCTCATCCTTGCAGACAGCCCAAGTGAGGGGAATAGTCACACTTGGGCCCTGCCAAAAAGGAGATCTGGAAGTAAGAGGTGCATGGAGAGCACACACACAGTGCTGTGTATCAGCCCTCACAGGAAGGCTGTGTATCCCACATCAGCCAACACTCAGGTTAGTTTTCCTGTAGTGTGTGCACTCAATGTGAAATGGGCTGATCTTCTGCTGTTGAAGGACTTGGTTCATACCCTTGAAAAGCAAGTCTATTCTTACAGTTTTATTTGACAAGTTTTCACTGTTCCAGTCCCTGTAGTGTAATTGAGGGCTGGGATGGTGAAGCAGCTGATTGGTCAGATTGGCTAGCAAAAGTGTTAGGGGAAGCTTACAAAATGCTTGATCCTGGAAAACCTGGGGCTGTGAGTCCTGGAGATTTGCTGATGATGCCATTGACTGACAAAACAGACCTGAAGTGTTCTGCTGTTATACATGGTAAAGTCACTTTTATTGCTTTTTTCCTTGAAGTCAGTCAAAACAGTCTAAAATGTTTCTCCAAAGTTGCCTGTGTGACCACATCAAAGCCACTGAGATGCTGAACCTCTGCAGCAAGGACAGCAGGTACTTCAAGGAAAGGAGTAAATACACCTCCTAGATTTGGTCCCATTCTCTCTGCCCCAGCATCATGGCTGAGCTGCAGCCATGTGGGGAGGCCCTGCACTGATGAAGTCATGAAGAAGACCACAGTGTTTTCCTCCAAACTCAGTATCTGCACAAGGAGATGAGAGAGGAATTCTTGGAGTCTTCAGCTGGAGAAATGGACCTGTGTCCTAGGTGCATTCACTGAATGGCTACCTACCATTTGTTCACTAGACACATCCCTCACTCTTCCTGTAATATAAAGGGAGAAAAATGGTTTTTATTCCTTTGTTGTCAGAGATCTGACTTGACTGTCACAGTCCAAGATGCTGTTCAGCTAATAAAGCAAGTGCATTTACACCTCCGTAGTTTGTCATCATGCTTTGTGAGACTTGGTGTGATAAGAAATATGTGCCTTGCAACCTTTCCATGAGCACTTGGGAATGGTAGCAGTATGGTCTGTGTTTCCCCATCTTTCTCAGAACCCATTTTTTTTTACTTCAATCTGTTGCACTCATTCTGTGTCCATTTTAGCTGTCTAGATTCAGGCTGTTCAGTACAGTGACTATCTTTCACTTTCTCTTTGTATGGCACCTACAACAAAGGAGAGACCATTTCCAGTTAATCTTTGGTGATATTGTATTAAACATGCTTACTCTTAACACTGCTTTTAAAGATATCTTAACACCTTTCAGGTTTAAATATTGACTGTGCCAAAAGTCACTTAAATAGGTAACACTGCTGTGCCATTTTTCAAAAAGAAAGATTTTTGCCATCTCCAGTTCTTGTTTCAGATGGTCTTTTACTCTTTATGTTAAACAATCACTTTAATTGAGCCTATAGACCTCTAATAAAATTGTAATCCATCAGCTTTTATGAGTTCAAATGAGTCAGCAGAGAGTGAACCAATATGGGAGAAATTGTCAGATTCTCTGAGGTGGTTGGAAGGAAACCTATTCCCCAAATAATAATAACAAGACATCTTGTACCATCCCTCATTGAGCTCCTAACATCTAATCTGGTACAGAGCAAGGTTTTCAACAAGTTCTTCAAAGGGGTTATGGTTTGGTTGGCCACTAAATATTAGTATTGTATAACCTCTTGTGGAAGTGTTGCATTTCCCTAAGTGTGTGGAGGTGCTAACTCCTGTTACTGACTTGCAGAAAGCTGTTCATGACCCTGCTGAAGGTTGATGGAACATAAAGTGGTCCTTGCTGAAGCTGGGGCTGCATCTGCAAAGAGGCAGTGAGTTTGAGCTTTATTTTTCTTCAGCTGTTAAATGGTCATTGAAGTAGAACATGTAATATTCCACTTTCTAAATGCCTTAAATAATTTTGAAGCCACTTTTTACTTTTTTGACTTTCAAACAGGATTGGTCATGTCTAAGAATCACATAATACTTTTCTGGGACTCTAATTTGTTAGGCTGACCTCATGTCCTAACAAGCTCCTTTTACTCCTTTTCCCAGTGGGAAAAACTGCATTTACTGAGCTGTTATTTTGCCATGTTAAAAAAGGTGAAAGGCCTGATACCTTTTATGCTTTTATGATTCCCTCATGAATGGAAATTACATTAAGATGTAATTTCCATGGAGGATGGAGGATTATCCTTACATTGTAGTCTATGGTAATTTTACAAGGGAAAACAGAAGTATATATTAGTCTGACCTCATTTTTGCCAGGTTACTGTGAAGTAAGCAAAGTACTGGAAATGTGTATGTAAAAAGCTCACATAGTTAAGGCCAGAATCTGCCAAAATCCATTTTTACCCCTAGGCTACTAGTCCTACTGTCTGGAATTCCCTCCCTATTTATTGCCCTGGAATTCTGTTACTTTTACAGTACTCAAGATTTCTAGATCTAATGCTATTAGAGTTTTACTAGGGAATGGTCTCCTGAGTAAGATCTGAGTTCAGGATTTGGCTGACATGCTCCATGACTGACAAAGTTACTGCAATTGAGCCTGATCTTCTATTTAGGTCAACTCTGCAGTTATCTTTCCATTCCCTTTTGGTCTTACTCTACAGTTATCTTTCCATTCCTTTTTGGTCTTACCTGGAGTAAGACCAAAAAATATGTGATTTTTTTTTCTCTCTTGACTTATCTTCTCTTTATTTCTCCTTATACTGTTATTTTTTCATCATCTTTTACAGTTTTGAGTTTGTCTGGAAGAAAATAAAGCCCTAGAGTTACAAAGATTTACAGACATGAGTAAGCATTAGACAATTCATTGGTCTGCTGGAAGGTGTGTAATTGATAAAAATTAGCTCAGCAAGGGTGATTCAGCTGTGCAAGATTACTCATTTGCATAAGGTTTCACAGCCTTACTGCAGCATGTAGCATATGTAATTCCAAAGCAGTATCAGTCTGAGATAAGCCCTCTCCTTGCCCCTCTGTATGATTTTTTTGTCTCAGGAGTCTTAAGCAGAAATACATTTTTAACAGCTTCAACAAATCAAATAAAAATTTGGAAACAAAGGCAGTCTTAAAAAAATCTGTCCGTAATGATTATCCTTTTCTTTTGTTGTAGGCACAGTTTCAGCTGAAAAAGCGTTCTGCATTTAAAAAATTCTGGTTTTAAGAAAGCTCATTGATGCCCATGTACTTTTGCAAGTTAAATCTTTAGGCATAGAAATGCTTTTCACTGGGTTATCCATCTAATGGAAGCTCAGCCAAGCAGAAATATTTCCTATCCAGCAGAATTTGATGCAAACCTTCTCTTAACATTGTTGTACAGCTACTTTGGGTGGACAGAAGGAATTACAGTAGTTCTGTGCTTTGGAGCACGTGTTGTCCAAGCTGCAGATGCTGAGAATCAAGGTACAAAAATGCTCTGAACCTCACAAAACACTGACCTGCCAGCCCTGAAACCACAAGGAACTAAAGCAAGTGCTCCCATGAAGAGATAGTCCCAAAGACCTGAAGGTAAGCTAACACTTCTGATCTCTCCTGGATCAAAGAAAGAATGCTCAGCACCTTGCAGGATCACAGAAATGTAACTTGTCAGCTTCCGACCAGCCTGCTTAAATGAAGCCATGTAAAAGAGTAATGAAAATATGGTGAGCAGGGGCTAGAATAAACAATTAGAGATGGCTGAGAAGAAAAAGGAGTTAATTTTCTTTAATTTGTTTGTCTGGCTCTTTTTTGACTTGAAAACTTCTGCACTGATATCAAAGTAAACTCAAAATGTTTGTGCTGGCACAAATTACACTTGCATCAGGTTCATTTGGTTTTACTGTCAAGCTAAGAATCGAGCTTGCAGCCACACAAACCTGTACCTCTTCTGAAAATTAAGGAATATTAATGAGGCTGGATATGATTTTGTTAGTTGAAAAAGTTCATTGTTGCATTTTCCTAGAATCTCCTGCTCTTGGGATTACAGCATTGGAACTTTGAAATGTGAGGAGACCAATGCAGGGAATAGCCATGAGACTGGATGGGTGAGAGCCAGTCCCCAACTGTCAGCCTGCAGCATGTCTCTGCTCCAGGTCCACCTCTTTCATCTGTCTGGAAATCACTGAGCAGAGGATTGATGAGCACAGTGCACCCAGCTAATAATCACTTCCCTCCCGTCCCTCCATGTGGGCAGAGGCTGGGCTCTGCTCCAGCCATTTGACTTGTCTGGGTGCAGGACAGAGCACCTCCCGACTGGGAGACCTGGGCTGATGGGTATCAGACAGAGAGGCTTGCTGCCTCTCCCCACCTCTGCCTGCTGCCAGAGCCACCTGCCCTCTCACCAGGAAACCAGCAGGCACCAGCCAGGGCACAGCTCTTGGGAACTTGATGTGGTCCCTGTGTGGCTCAGGTGGCTTGCAATGCATCTGGGTGAGACGGGGACCTGAGGAAGGCAGAGAGGCGACAGACTTTGCTGTGGATTAAGCAGCGGGCCAGTGGCACAGCTGGAAAGAGCCTGCAGGTTGCTTAGCCCGGCTCCAGTCCACAGGGAAAGGCTGCTCTGCCCCTTGTCACTTCTTGCACCTCCTCTGCATCTCCTGGACCACCTTCACCCACGATTCAGCTCCATTTGTTGTCACATTCATCATCCTTGTGTGTGCAAAAAATAAAAAAAGGCAAATGACTGCCATGGAAAAAACCCCAGTCTTTTAAATGAGAGAGAAGTGGAAGTTTTGAAACTGTAGGGAACTCATCTGGTATCTTGAAAAATATCCTCATTTCAGCTGTGGGTGCAGGGCTAGCTTGTGCAACTGCTGATAGATATGCTTTTAAGGAGACCATCAGAAATGTATCACTAAATGACACTAGCTATCTGGAAAACTTTTAGCAGTGCCATTTTAGAGACAATTTCTTCTGAGTTTTCTGGACTTGATTCTGGTCTTATGCTAATGTATCAGGGATGTGCTGGTTTTACTTCAGCACAGACACACTAGACATCTCTTATTTATTTATTTATTTATTTTTCATCAGGATGTTTCTCAAATTGTCCGGTTGGACAAGAATATTTACATTTGCACTTTTTGTTCCTAATTCAAAACCCACCTCCCTTAATCTTTATGGTTTGTATGTTATAGCCTTGCATCTGCCAAACGAAAGACCTGAAGCTGTTTTACATGTACATAACTCTGCTTATTTTCATAGCTGCTCCTGACTTATATGTGGAACTCCTGACTGTGAACATTTTCTCTGCCACTTTTTTCAGACTGTGCATTCTAGATCTCTCCACATTATGACCCATGAGTCACAAAATGAATGTCTAACAGGACATTTGTGTTATGTCTACAACAGAAAAAAGACCTCAGTGGTTTCACATGAGAAAGTCGAATCCTAAATGTGGGTGGAAAAAAAGTGAAGAAAAGGGATAAAAAGATACCACCAGATAAATATGATGCATGTATTCTTTTCCTGTAAAAGATTTACTTATGCAAATAAACCACATTTTCAAAGACACTTCTGGGGTTTTTTTTCATACATTAAATGGATCACCTTGAACAAAAGCCATATTATGAAGGAAAAAGAAAACAGAAGACAAGTCTGACCTTGAGCGAATTTAGTGTGGCAGTGATTCATCCCAGTATCATCTTAGTCACATAGTCAGCTTCAGCTAATCATAAACCCATGATAGTTGTATATATGTGTGAGTGTATTTATATAAATATACATATTTATTCATGGCCACTTGTATTGGAACTAGAGATGAACTCAGCATCTCTCACACATAGCACAAATTAGTCTGTAAGACCTGGTCCAGGGGGGATCTTAAATATGCATTAGTAATTCTAAGGTGCTGCATAAGTCTAACAGCATTCACATGCTTTTCTGAACTGAATTGCAAGAACTTATTCCTACCCACACTGAAATCTGTTGAAAGACCAGCTCAGTGCTGCTGACTCGGCCTTATTCAAGAGCTGCACCTCTGTCTACATCTAGTGAAGCTCAAGGTTTTCTTTAAACAATTGAGACAGAAATGCTGTACTCATTGTATGGAAACAAAGTTTGGTGTCTATATCTAGGGGACTTGTCAGTAGAAAGTGATTGCAAGCTACAGCCAATGGTACCCCCTTTTCAGAAGGGGGTTATAAAACATTTGGCCATTAAGGCTGTTTGTGAGAAATCCCACTTTCTATGTGACAAAAACAAACCAGCCACTTCTGCTCCTCTGGTCAGACTGGTGAAAATGAGAACTGCTGGGAACCCTGGGGGGCTTCTCCGTCCGACATACACATCTTTAGTGATGGAAAAAGCAAGGATTTATGAAAGCCCAGAGCTGAGAGGGAAATAAAATAATTTATCCCAGTCTGAAATTAGAAAGGAGCAAAATGTATTCGTACTGGGTGTGTTTCACATGTCAGTTTATGGGCTCTAAGCAATCTAAATAATTACTGGGTTGCAAACATGATGGCCCCAGTTGTCCACATTTTATCTTACCTTTTTGTTTTTCAAAGAGGTTCAAAACCAGACAGAACATACTATTCCTTCACACTCTGTAATGTTTATGTTTGGAAATGAGATTAGAAGTCTTCAAATGAAAGAGAGTTTTATTTCAGGGAGATAAAATTGCTTATTAAGCCTGCCCTTAAATCCAGCTGCCTGACCAAACCCTAAGTGTTGCAAAGTGCAAACATTTCTGTGAGCTAGAATTTTCTGCTACTTTCACTGCTGCAATCAGCAAGCCATTGTTAGGCAATAGGTGTAAGTATATGAGTATATGGGTGGCTGTGTTTGTAAAGAATGGATAATACCCTTTATACAAATCTCCTTTTAAGTTTCAGCACTAAATAGAACACATTCTTTCATTCCCTTTGTTCTTTGGTCAAATTTTGTCTTTGACTCACACCACTTTCCAGAAATGTTCCTATTTTTTTTTTTAAGAGTCCCAAAGCTATCTATCAAAATCAGTACTTTTTTCTAAGAAAATTCCATTTAGAAAGAAGGAAGTAGAAGAGAACAAAGGCAGACACAGCCTGTGACAATGACTCATTATGTTCCTTATAAATTATAGCTGTGAAATAAATGCAAATTGTTTCTCACAGTTTCAAAACCCACTATAAGACAGTAACTTAGGGCTACAGAAAGAGAAGCACCTAGAAAAATAATGGCTTTTAAAAATTTTTGTAAACAGAGAGAAGTGTGCAATAAACAGTAGAGTTATTTGGAAAGCACTTGAAGATGCACTAGCAGATTAATTTCATGTTGTAGCACGCAAAACTAAAACAGAATCAAACTTGAACTTGTGGCTCTTGTGGTATTTATTAAGCCTGAAATTTCTGTAATTTGTTTGGCAAGCTACCATTACATGGGGCAATACTAATCGGGAAAGGGTCTGAAACCTTCAGGAAAAGCGGCAGATGTTCAACGTGTAGAGTTCAATCTACTCTGACTAGCAAAAGCACCTTCTTTCTCTGTGTCAGAGGTGAACAGCATTCAGGTACCTTGTTATTATTTCTATCAGGAATGGGAGAGTCTTCAGAGCCAAGTGTGCACACTTGCTTTGCTGTGAAGCTTGCATATTAGCTCTGCTTCCCAAACCAGGTTGGTAACAGAGTTTTGGTAACTGTGGCATGAGCCTCCAGATGTGTTTGTGGTTGCTAGAATTTTTATGTTCTTACTCAAGAAGATGAAGCCTTACAGCCACATCATCACAACTACCTTCCCCTACCGTGTTGGTACAGCATCTCAGAGAGCACTTGAAATCAAACCAAAGTCCTCCACAGCTAAAGGCACAAACCATTACAGTCCTGTCCAGAGGACTACAGTCTGCAATGAACCAATGCCCTCTGTAGAGCAAACACCATGAAGGGATACCCAAAGTTCAGTGACTAGCAGATGGTGGCCTTAATTGATCTGCTCTGCAGTCACTTGTGGCTGTCTCTCAGAGAACAAGGATCCATTAAAATTTGTAGACAAAGAGCTTTAGCCTAGAGTCCTTTGGTGTTCAAGTCTGCTACTCCTAAACATGTCTCTTAATTGTGCAATGCAGCCACATCATTGCTATACTGAAAATCACTTTGTTTACAAAATCATTTTTTATGTCTTAGTTCTCTTTGAGGGTCAGAAAACAGATTTGGAAACTTTCCTGATGTACCTTTAAGAAATGTCTTAGCTACCAACAGGAGCTAGCTGAGTCACCACCAAGTCACCATGTCCCTAGGCATACACTACAGCTGTAAGTTACAGGAGAAGCATTTTGGAAGCATTGTGTTGGTGCATGCACATATATTTGTGTACAGCCCTAATTATTGTTTCAAACAAAGTGCTGAAAGGACGCAGAGGGATGAACTCACTCAGATGGGGCTTTTACAAATACTTCAGTACTGTGACTGAATTCCAACTCATTCTCTCCTTAGAGGCGTAGATCTGGCAGTGTATCATAAGGGATATTTTCCTGTCATTTTAAGAAAGCAAGGTCCTTTATCTTTCCATGAAATGACACAGAGTTTCCTTGAAGCCATACCTTATCACGCATCCTGACCAGCACGGAAGCACTCACTCCTGATCATTATCCGTTAAAAGGTCTTTTGAGGAAACCGTTTGAACCTTTGATCCCAAGAAAACTGTTTGATAGGACATATTTTATATCCTATGTGTATTTCTTTAGTGTACTTTATTAGTAGTTCTGCTTTTTCCACCAACTTCTTTAGCTGCTCATCTTTTAGATAAAAACTCCCCAAGAAATGTCACTTTTTTCTTACTAAGAGCAAGTGTAACAACTCTCCTGTGTTTTCAGAGATTCCACTCTATCGACAGTAGACTGGATTAAAGGACTATAATTTGAATATTATTACTACAGATATCAATGGGAACATCATATCTTTACCAGCTCCCTAGGCTTTGGGCCAGATTTTCACCCCACCTATTTCATCTCCTAGCCCCCTGTCATGCCCCACGCCCTGTATCCAGGTGAGCTTGCCTGGAGGTTGGGTAGACAGAGTCAGACCCCTGTTTTACCTTGCCATCCTGGATGGTGAAATAATGCTGACATAAGTTCATTAATGCCCAGTGGGAAGCAAGAAATCAAGCCCGCAGCTCATCAATAGATATGTGAGCCTAGGAAGTACAGGGGAAGACTGTTTTCAGGAGGAAAATAAAAAGGCAGAAGGCTGGAGGGGAATAGCATGGTGAAATACCGACAGAGAACATGATAAAACATCTCCTTTTAAGGACGACACTGAGCTGTCACCCTTTTCTCTGCACTCCAGCCTTGCCGTGGGGCAAGGTGGCTTCAACCAAGAAAGCTCTGTCCTCACATCTGGGTGGTAGTGAAGAGATACTGGGGCAGGAAGAGTGGATGACTGACTTCATCTGCACCATTTCCTTCTTTTGTTAGCATACTCTTTGGTTGGTTGTCATTCCACACAGTTCCTGACCATTCCTTTGTACTTGACAATAAGTGGAAGAGAAGTCAGAATACAAGCTATTATAAACGGTTGCATTAATGCTCCCTGCTGATGTAATATTCCCTCCTACAGTGTTTTGACAGTAATTCAGTAATTGTTTTCTGAGTGGGTTACTCCTTCTTCTGAGGAGAAAAAAAAAGTTGACACCTCTTACATTGTACTGCCTATCCTCAAAATGCATCACTGAAACTAATTTCTCTGATGACCTAACTGATGCTGGCTATCAGCTTTCAGCTGCCAGGCAGGGGTAGCTCAGTAAGGCTTCATCAGTTCGGGGCTTCAACCATGTTCCTGCCACTCTAGGAGTCCACAGGGCAACTGTGTAATCAGTTCATACTCTTTTCTTGCTTTTGCTGAGCTTTTTCTGCTAAACCAAATGCATTTCCAGACAAATATTCATTGTTTTTCCTGCACTATACTCTATTGCTTTGTGTTGCTGCAATCAGATGGCTCTGCACTGGGTTCACTTCTGGCATAGCCTCCATACTCTCTCAGGAATGCCATGTTTATAGTGCTGCTAGTAATCAGGGTAAGATGAGATGAGGGAGTTTCTGAGGTTGGCTTTCAAGATTCTTTTAAAACAATTTTAATGACACTATCAGCAGCAGCTTCAGTTCCTAACAAGTGTGTTATCATGTCCAGACTCCCATCTGCCATGATCTCATGGTCAGAGAATCGTGCCAAGCACAAGGAAAAGAGGCACAGCTCTGGTTACGATATGGAGAGTGTGTGACAGTATCTCTTGGCACAGAATTGCAGAGTGTGCTCAATGACTATTGCTTTACCTCTTTAATATGCCCTGGCTATGATGACATATGTATGTGCAGTATAACATGATCTCGAATGGTTGTAAAATTTGTTGAGTGAATAAGTGAAAAACAAGGGAACACCTGGATCCTTCTGTAGTGTCTGATCCTGCACACCATGTGTCTGAGCCTCAGTGGAAGTAATTTACCCACTCTCAGCTTCACTCCAAGCAACATTTTTTCATACCTTTATTCCACCTGCTAGGTAAGAGCTATAGGGCAATATTTACAATATAAGGGAACCAAGAGGTATGCTTCCCACTTACAGCTACCCCCAGGCCTACACTTCTCTGTTCTCTCTCTGGAAGCATGACCAAATATAAGAAATATATTAATGTATGTTTTTTATATGTAGAAACCGCAGTAGTAATGAGACAGAACAGGAATAATTTTTAAAAAGAAATTTATTCATAAAAACACCCAGGTTGTTCAAAGACATGCTATCACTCTGCTTACTGACTTGAATTTCTGATCATCTGCTTTATTAGTTTGTTTTCACACATGATGATAAGAGACAAAATTCTATGTCTTCTCTAGGAGCTTTGTGTAAGTAATGGAGCATAATGTCTTCTCTAGGAGCTTTGTATAATTAATGGAATATAATCTGAAGATGAATCTAGATCTCAACACCTTCAGAGCGGTGTAAGCAGTGTTTAAAAGGAACCCAGAGTCCTCTTCTTTCTTTCCACTTGGGAACGAAACAAATAGGAAAAACTACTTGGGGGTCCTCCCCTCAGCCTCCCAACACAAAAAAGCAAATAAAGACATAACAGTGGAGCTGAGGAGCAGAGGGAAAACAAGATCTGTGAATGCTAAGGTGGGTATGGCACAACACAGCATATGGAAGAATGATGAGTGTTTGTGTTTTAAATGTTCCCCAGCGCAATAACAGCTCTCCTGTAGTACAAGCAGCACCCTGAAGCCTGGTCCCACCTTTCTATTTCATCATCTACCTGCCAGACAGTGACAACACCAGTCTTAAAAATGGGCAGTGTGCATGCATTTGGCTTGTGCACTGTTTATTTTTTTACCTCACTAGAAATATAAGCTCTAATATATGTTTCCACATCTCTTAGTTGCCAAGATCAGAGCTGCAATTCAGCAAAATGTTTAGCAGACTAGAGTGCAGTGGAGGACATCCTTAAATTACTGTAGAAATGAGATGAAATTTTTTTCTACTTCCATCTCTATTCTTTGGCTTTGTTTTTTTCCTCACTTAGATGATCAAATTTATTAATTTTCTCTTTCATATACATGTAGTCTTTGAATGCCTACTTTTATGCACTTGGAAGCACATTAAAGAAAGAGCTGCTTTGTTTAGGGCTGCTGATTTGAAATAATTTATAAGAAAAGTAGAACTGAACGACATTTTTGTTGTGATTCTTTTTTCTGAAATATATAATGTCAGAAGATCTGAAACAGGATTTGACATGACTTTATGCATAGTTTTGTTTGGGTTTTGCATCATTTTCTCTTAATATTTTCTGAAACAAAATTTCTGGGTTTTTTTTTTTGTTTTGAGGCAATAATTAATTTCAAAGTTTGTCTGCATTTAATGCTAATTCTTAAAGGGATAAGAAAATTCAATGAAGAGCTAAAAATCACCAAATTGAAAACAAACCAGCTCATTCCGAGTTGAATGAAAGTTTCAGTCAGTAGTAAACATTTCTGTTGTCTTGTTATTGTTGTCTTGAAAAAAACGTAATTTCAGACTAAACCAAAACAAATGAAAAATTATTTTTTTCTTGAAATAACTGAAAACTGAACTTTTGAAAGCTGTAATTGAAACCACACAAGTAAGTTGGAAAGGGAAGGATAATCTAGCCACCAATCCAATAGCTGTGATCCGCTATTGGATGAAAATGAGTGGGATTTATCTAAATTAATTCACCAGTTAAGGTTCTGCTATATAAACCTGAACTAGTCCCTGAAAGTTTCTATTATAGCCAATGGCATGAGATAGACAGTTTTTTGGAACATGCATTGCATCAGCTCTCTCCAGTACCTTTTTAGGATGGCATGGATCAGAAGCTCCTACTAGTTTCCTTTGGCAGTAAAAAGGGACCAGTGGCACCACTCAAATTTGTACAACTCCTGCGAAAGTCGAATGGGGTGAATTGCACCAATTATGTCTTTCCAAGGAAACAGAGGTCAGGCCCAATGCAGCTGAATTATATAAAATGGAATGATTTTGCTATTCATCTTGTCTTCTTGCATGAATGAGCAGGAACTCCAGATCCCAAGACAACAAGCTCCCTCATCACTCAGGAATACAGAAGAAAAAGTCCCCTTTGCAAGATCAGAGCCAGTTCTACCAGACATTTTAATGCTAAGTCAGATCAGTCAAGTAATAATTAACTTTAATTGGCACACCCACAACTGCAACATTTATCCAGTGCAGTTGAATGATTTGAAAATCATGGGCATTCTTATCTTTATATGAAGGGAGCAAAGAAAATAAACTTTAAGCAATATTTCTAATATTACCATTGCTATTTTTGTATGACTAAGACCAGACAGAGGAGTCCTGGCAGTAGGTAGTGTTGCATTTTAATGTCTGGTCCTTGCAGTCTTAGTAACTATGAGCACTGCTTATCTCTAAAATGACTCTGTGTTATCAAACCAGCTGTCAAGGGCTGACACAGCTCTTGAGGGAACTGGACTTTGGGGAGCCAATAAGTTCTTCCCTGGCTCTCAAGCATATTGTCAGCAACTCGTCTCCCCATGCTCAAGTGGAGCAGCCTGCACTGTATTTTCACTGTTCTTCTGCTCTTCCCCGTGCTTCAAAAAGGACAATGTGTCTGTTTACAAGGAATTCATATCTGAACTGGACTTTAACTGCACTGCTCAATGACATAAGCTCAAGAAGCAGTTTTAAACATTGCATGTAAAGCCAAACCCAAGGACGAGATAGGCAACCACTCAATGAATATCTTTGCAGACAAAGAATAATTTCATTACAGTTATGAGTGGTGTGACTTGTCTTCACAAAGATCTCCAGTGTCAGCAATTTTCCTCTGGGTGCAAAGGATGGGACATAAAATACAGTGATAAAATCAAGGAGAAAAATACACACTGGTTGAAGGAAGGAAGAGAAAAAAAATACAAAACAACAAAAGAAACAAACTGCATGGAGGAAAAAAAAAGGAAAATGTAAAAATAAATCCTAGTGACTGAAATGGTCATGTTGCTCTACGTTGTATGGAACAGGGTAGAAAAATCAAAAAAACCCACCAAAGAGTATTTAGAAGAGAGCCAGTAGTATATGTCCTGAGTGGACTGGGTAGGATCCACTGGCTAATAGTAATAGCATAGATAATCTGCTTTAATGAGGATGGATGAGCTGTGGCTGGTTTTTTTGGAATGCTTTCTTTAGCAGTGCAGGTTCCAAAATTTTTCCTGTTAGTGTTGCAATGTGCTTTGCAGGAAATATCTGAATGCCATTAAGATGTGACAATCATACTGCATTTTTTTTAATTTTAGGCAGAATATACATAGCAGTGCAAAATTATTTAAGCAAATAAAATAAATTATTTTGTAGGAATATATATAGCAATATAATTTTAAAGCTTTTAAAATGCAGAAAATTGTTATTATTCTAATTTCTTTTTCTTGCGAAAGAACCTCTTACATTTTTTTTTCTTAGCCTTCTCCTCTCTCTTCATGTCTCTCTCTGATTCTAATATCTTCTGGATGTCTCTAAGGCTTCCACAAAAGGAAGCAGAAATGTGAGAAGTGAGTGGGTAAGACTGAAGAAGACAGAGCTGTGGTGCCAAAAAAGAGCCTTGAGGAATCAGGGAAAGTGGATTGTGCTGCTGAAGATGCAGATGGATGAGTAGCTGCTCTGTATTGATTCAGGTTAGAGGAGAAAGGGTCTGATGTGGTGTTGTTATTCAAATGCACAGCCTCTTGGACCACGTATGATGAGAAGACATACATACAAAGGGAGTGTCTGCCAGTGCCAGAGAAGAAATCTGACCCAAAACCTTCTCATTCATTGCCACTTTTTAAATGATTTTGTCTTTTCCAGTGTTCATTAGAAATAACTTGCACACAAACTGTGAAAAAAACAGAAAAAAAGTTTTCTTTCTCCCAAGGATAGAAATTAATCTTTTCATGACAATCTTCTAGACAAAATGAACAACAACACATTTTGGCAAGAGCTAACAGGGCAGATACAGCAAACAAGTACTTTCCACTGTGGAAAACCAAAAACATTCAACTTTTGTGATCAGCGGTTTGCACAATGAACTGACAAGGAGAACTCAGCAGTACAAAAAAAGACAAAACATCCTGCATGCTACTGGAGCAACAAATGGTATATTTTATCTACATCTTTCAAAGCAGAAGAATGTTGTCAGAAATATTCACTTCTTACATGAAAATTTATGGTATTTCTTTCAAATTCAGGGAACCAATCTGTGTTTCCTGGCACAAGGAAATCAGTTTTGTCTGCTCTTGAACATAGACCAGTCTGTGCATTTTCTTTAGAAAGCAAATGTACAGGAAAACACTGATCTAAATAATATCCTTTATGTCTGTTGGCATAACACAAAACGCTTTATGTACCAGACTTTACTTCTTTGTTTGAAGTTAACTAGCAATATAAAACTTTCAGAAGTTGGCTGTGCAGATCTTCCTTTAGACTTCTGGGGAGATGTCTTCAAATTGACATGTTTTAGCCTGTGCTTTGCTTAGATTTGTACATTCTTGGTATGTGTGTACACCCTTGTGCTATACAGGGACATACAGTGCTTGATTATGAATGCTCACCAGGAGACCTGCTTAAGACACGTATTCTAGAGGCAGCAGAGACCAGGGCTTGAGTATTTGCCCAGATGTCAGGTGCTGCTGAATTTTAATCCTGGGTCTGGCATGGATTTGCTGTGTAGCCTGTGGCAAATCACATAATCTCCCTGCATCAGAGTCCCCACCTGTGAAGTGGGGATAATAATACTGACAATTTCCTACCTCACAGGCTGTTTTGAGGATTAATGGATGTCTGAGAAGTGCTTTGTATACTGGAAGTCCTGGCTTATGGAGAGGTATTTTGACTGTGTCTGAGTGAAATTTGGATCATTGTTTTGGACTTTTCAGGAAGAATGAAAGACAAATTTATAGAAAATAGCAGCACCACCAACACACTATAGCAGCAGCACTAACAACTCTTTTGGCACAAAAACCATTGCTGTGTCTAGGTCTTCTCATGCATGAAGTTGTTGTACACAAGTTCTACTGTTGGCATCAGCAAGTGGCCTCACTTAAGGGAGCATTTGGAGGATTAATTCTTTACTTGCAAATTCTCATACCAGACCCATAGAGTCTGAATAAGAACTTGAGAAACTGGTGAATCACCCAGTTTAGTTTTCTGCATACTAAATTCTTCCTTTCTTGCTGCAGTTACCCCTCTATTGCGTGTTGGTGTAACCTAGGCCTGTGACAATCACTGAGAAAGGACACAATCTTTGAGAAGGTACAGTCCCCACACACTGGCAGGGTTAGCAGAAGAAAAGGGAGCAACAGTGCCAGAAGGTTGCCCAGTGAGAGAGGAATGGAAAAGGGAAACAGAGCCCATTCTTTAACAGCACTCCATTGCAATGGTGTGCGAAGGCAGGATTGTGTATGGGGAGACCCCAAGGGCCCTGAGCTGCCTTTGGCCCAGGTAGGGATGAAATGCATTCAGCTGCCTTGGGTACCCAGGCAGCAGTGCCAGTGCTGTGGAAGGTGCTCTTGTCACCTCAGTGCGCCTGCTCTGACCTCCAGAGCAACGCTGCCTCCTCTGTGAGACACCAAGGAGAAAAACAACTGTGGAAAATGGGGGAGTATTTTCAAATCAGCTAAGCTTGCTAATGTGGGGGTAGTTTGCTGATACCTGGAAAGATGCAGTTGAAGGCGGGGGTGGCAAACGTGAACCCCTTCCACTGGTGTTTCTGCTCAAGTTTCCCTGTTGTAAAATTAGGACTTCAGCCTGAGTGGGAGTGGTAGAATCTAGTCCGTTTCATGGAAAAAGAGAGACCATGATTCTCCATTACCTGCAACCTTGCATAGTCACTATAAACCCTGCAGAGTAGGAGTAAAATACTATCGGTCTGATTGGTACCTCCACTTTTAACTCACTTTTCACACTCTAAAATGACTATGAAGGAAGATGCAAAAGGTAGGAGTTCTTGATTGTAAAATCATAAAATGCCCATGTCATTTTTTTCTCATTGTAGCTGTGGACTGAAAAATGAAACGAAACCTCCATAGCACACCAAGTCTGGTCTCATGAAGGCTCACTTCCTAAAGCTGCCTGACTGCTGGCGAGCAAAGACAGAAATATGTGGTCTTTTACTTCGAAGGCTACTTTTCACTAAGAGAAAGGGGAGGTTGGCAATATACTGGCTAACAAGATTTTAAACAACTGTTGACTAGAAATGGCCAGGGAAAAATTTGTTAGCTGGCAGTGACCAAACCTCAGAAGACTTCCAAGTTCACAGTAATGAATCAAAACTTTTTTGGAGATGTTAAAGTGTTTCTAGATCCATTCATTTAAAAACAGTGAAATCTTCTTTGCGTATGTGACACTTAAAAATAATCACTATGTGTTGTGTAATGCATTTATTATGCATATTTCATTTATCTAAGACAAACGAAACTGGTAAGATATCCCTCCAAAAAGAAGCTGGCTGGCACAGCAATTGTAGGTTAAGCTGTTTTGTGATGTTTCCAGATCAGATCTCTCCATGGTCATTCAGTTCTGAATTAAAAATATTTATTCTGGCATGATTACTTTTCTTACAATATAGATTAATTTTTCAATAATAAACCTATTTTTCTTTCCACATTTCCCGGCCCAAACCTGGGAGATATTTTCCAATAAAAAATAAATTCAGTGAGGATGCTGTCAAAGTCTTCATGTTTCCTCCAGACTTGAAGAATAAATCCTCATTTTACACTAAGAAAGTTCTTGAGGGTGGAATATGTTTATCAATGTTTGTGATCAGTGAATATTTCCTTTTCAACAAGCTGCATCAACAATACCTCTGGGCACAGATGAGCTCTGGAGAAACTGAAAGATAGCTAAAAGATAGGGGAAATAAAACCCTACTCATTCCACCATTACACATCACATTTAATGGTGTTCCAGGATATTTCATACATGTTTTATCTAGCACTTTTAGCAAAGTTTCAAAATAATGAGAAATCATTGCTGGAATTCTCTTAGAGTTTTCAAGTAAAAAAATAATGCTGCTCAAGGGACCGTGCCTCATAACGAACTCAGGGAGCACTAACCTATCAGGAAGCTTGTGAAGAAATAGGAAAACTTGATGAGCTCAAGATTGTGGAACCCATAAGAGAGAAGCCCATGTTCAGAGAAGTCTTTCCCTCACTATCTCTTCCCTGATGGAGAGAACATGAGTCAGCAGACAGATGGAAAAACTTGAGCCACCTCTCAGTCCTCAGAGCGCAAGAACCTCTGGAATTCAAGGACACAGCTGCTGAGAAGGTCTTCCCTCACTGTTTCCCCCCATCACACCCATACAGACATTCACTCCCACTTTTACAGGACAGTTTTTCAGCTGACCTTGAGCTTTTGCTTAGGGGTAGAAAAGCCTTAAACAAAAAGAAAAATCAAGAAAAACCCTATCAGAAGCAGATCAGCATAAAAATAAATTAAATCTCCAAATGATTTGCCACTCCAAACATCTGGTGCTTGGCAACATTTGGATGACCTGCTGAGAGAACAAGCAGAGAAATGTGTTCTTATTTGAAAACCAGCCCTGAAATCAGGAGGCAGATAGCTCCCAAAGCACAAAACCTTTCTTTTTCCTCCCTTGCCTTCTGCCTGCTTCTTTGTGTCTCTTTCTCAGGAAAGGCAGATAGTGGTGACTTGGATCTGGGTGTAAATGCCCTGTTAAAACTCAGGGACAGTAATGTATCTCCAGAGTTTTGTCTTTGCCTCAGCTGTAACACCCGGCCAGACAATGTTTTATTCCTGCTGTCCTGTCTTGCTTGACCTTCTCCTTGCTTCAAGCACAGTAAATCAGGTTTGAAGACAGGAAAGAAAAGTAAGGCTTAGTACATTAGGTGAAGGCACTGAAAGGTTGGTGCTGCAGCCCTTCTGCTCCAGACCTCTGATCTGTGGCATGGAAACACAGAGGATCAAGCCCCTATTTTGTCCATGTAGACCACTGGGTAGAAATCCAGTCATTCCGTTCCCACATGCTCCACTCAGCCTGTTTCCTCCAGCTCCTTTCCCTTCTTGTACCCCTCACTGTAGGGCATTTCAGCAACCTGGCTGAGGGGTGGCTCTGTAAGCAGTTGTGTCAGCATGACTGAGGTGAGGGCAAGCTGCTGCTGGGAGGGTGGAAATAAAGTGTGAGGGAGAGCAGGAGACTCACAAGCGTGTTCTGCAGCCAAAAAATATAGATGCAGGACCACACCCCAGGGCACTTCAGCATCCCTGGGCACCTCAGCAGGATGATGCAAAGATCCTGCGTGCTGAGCAGAAAGCCACCAAGAGCTGGTCAACATGCAGCAGTAGTGATGATGAGATTCTGGAGGAGCCTGCACTGCAGAGCAGCAGGCTTTCTAGGGAAGCACCCTGTCCAGCCTCAGCCTAACTGAGATCCTGTGAAATAGCCAGAGAAGGCAGAGTCTTCAAAACACAGCCTTGAGGAGAAAATTATTGCCACTCTGGCACCCACCCTTTATGTATCTTAGTGTATAAGGCAAGAGGGCGAGGCAGAGCCTGGCAAGAGGAAGGTGGAGCTCCTGTGATGTCCCCAGCCTTGAGGAAGGATGGAGGCTGCAGGTGAGTGTGTCCATCTGGCTATCAGGCCATTGCTGGCACAGAGGCAGGAATGTGTCCTCAGACCTGGTGAAGGTGCACAGCCACATAATGCAGCTTGTGCAGTTCATTTGTTGGAAAGAAAATGTCTGGGGAGCAGCCTGCAACCTTGTATGGCTCTAGCTGTGGTGTCTCATGTTCCAGTCCTTTCACAAGCTGCATTTGAACCATTTTTAGATATGAGCTCTTTGACTAGGCTGATTTTGCTGTCTATATTGCAAAGCCAACATTAGGCTAGAGTGTAGTTCCTTAAATTCCTTTTGACATATTTCATTTCCATTCACACAAGACATGAAAAGTTGCAGGAGAGTTTGTCAGGACCATAACAAGTTTTACAGAAAGTTTCAGGACAGCTATTTTCCTCATATACACAGTGTTTGGCTCATTGTTTTGCTGTGGTTATTGGTGGTATCACTCCAGTAACGTCAATGGAAGGATTCCTGGGATGAATCTGGCCCACTGAATTAATCCTAATGAGGCACAGAAGAAACTACCAGCTTAAGGGGGAGTCATTAGTCTCCTTATGAAAGAGTTAACACCCTTTGAAGGGTTTCAGGAACACACCCTTTCATTGCCTGTTTGTTTTCTACTCCATGAGGCTTCCTTGCATTGCTGTTTTCTTTCTTTCCTTGTTTTTTTAGCCCACTGCAGCCCAGCTACAACCAGAAAACGCAATGGTTTGGGTTGTGGTGGCAGTATTCCAAATCTTCTCACTTCCCTGTTAAAAGCTGCCACTTCTGGTGGCAATTGATTTTCTTAAGCTGCTGTCTGACATGAGAGAAATGAATGTTAGTGAGAAAACATGGAGGTCTTATTTTCCTTTACTGTCAGGATGGCCTGAATAGCTGCAGGAAGCTACAAAAGCAATGAGGGTGCATGTGGCTTCTCCCCCTCTAACAGAGATCTTACCAAGAGTGCATAAAAGCTGTCAAGGGAAACTCCCTTCACTTTGTATCATTTACCAGCTATCATCACACCTCCAATTGCAGTCTGCACTTGGTCAGAGGGGAAAAAGAGGAAGATGTATCTGAAGAGACTCCCAAGACCCTGGGAGCACATTATACAGCATTTTGTGAGCTGTCAGAGCTGTACCTATCCCCAGGTTGCAGGGCACCCCACGCAGTTGCAGAGAAAGGCTAGGAAGACCTGGCACAAGCAGATCTAGTGGCTTTGCAGGTGGAATTGCACTGTGGGTCTACAGTGAGCTATCCCCAATATAAACACAGCTGCTGCAAAGCATAACCGAGCAGTGACTGTGGGAAGACTGGACAGAGCTGAGAGACTCAGAGAAGAACCTATGTTTACACGGAGCCTCATACTCAAGAAATGCGTCTTCCTTCTTCCTTCCAACATGTACGACAAAGCGTTTGTTCATTCTTATTATCCCAGGCAGGCTTTGAAGCAGAGAAGTGCCTGAGGACTTTGTTCCAGGGAGGAGTGTTTAGATGCAATCTGAAAGAGCTGTGGAGAGCAGCCCAAGCTCTATCATCGAGGTGGAACTTGTCCAGAGCCCCTTTGGAGCTGGCTACACCCTATTACGCTACAGCGACTGCCAGGTACCTATCTACCCCTCTGCGGTGTGGCTCCTGATACTATTATTAGTAATAGCATCCCAGCAGCTTCAGTGTGAAAAGCTCCAGTTAGAGGTGGGGGCCTTGATGATGTGAGTCACTAGACAAACACTTATTAAAAAGCCAGGCCCTGCTTTCAATCTGGTTTAGTCTATGCTAATTCTAGACCGCTCAGAGACACCACCTATTCCCTGTGATAGCCCTACTAGCTGGTTTAGCTGGCTTTGCTCTTCTTCTGGCCCAGATATTTAAGTACACTTAGACATCTAACTGCCCTTGACATCAGATAGGTTCCTAAATAATTTAAGAATCTGCCCATTTGTGCCTGTTAGCTTGCAAAAATATATTACTCAGAATCTGAAGCTGAAAAACGCCACCCAAAAAATCTCCATCTGGTAAAACCCAGCAGTCTGTTGCAGTGACAGTAAATGAACTGACTGCAGGAGTTTGTTACCTTCTTCATCACTGCAGGATTTTTTAAAACTCTGTAAGCAGAGTAATGAAGCCCTTTCCTTCAGAGATCTTATATTTGATAAGAAGATGCTATTTATTAGGAAAAAGTCTCTATGAGAAAGGTGTGCATGCATGTCTTGTGCTACTCGAGAGCTAAACACAACTGAGCATCTAGTAAAAGCAGAAAGTTTGTTTCTGGAGTTTTACATGCTATAGATAGACATGTAGATAGACAAGAAATTGTAAAAGCTCAAACAGCACACTTCTGCTGCTGCTAAAGTCATCTCTCTGCAAAAGCAGGGAATGCAGCATCTCTCCAATGACAAAAGGCTGGGAGTGCTGTGGCTGTTCAGCCTGGGAAAAAAAGGTTCAGTTGGATCTTACCAACATATATAAATACCTGAAGAGGATGTGCGTAGAAGAAGGGGCAAGGCTCTTTTCCATGGTGCTCAGAGACAGCACCAGAGGCAACAAGCACAAACTGAAACACAAAAAGATTTGTCTGAACATTAGAAAACACTTTGTTACGGTGAGAGTGACTGACCACTGGGACAGGTTTCTCAGACATGTGGAGTCACAGTCCTTGGAGATATTCAAAAGTTATCTGGACATGGCTGTGGACAGCCTGCTCTTGGTAACCGTGCTTGAGCAAGGAGTTGGACCAAATGACCTTCAGAGATCTCTTCCAACCTCAGCCATTCTTGGACTCTGTGAAAAAAACTGTAGCCACTATTTGATTTTGAAGCATATGGAATATCTCAAACACCTATTGGGTAAGAAAGTGGGAAAACTGAGTCTGTTTCACATGCTTACAGGAATGTGAAACAGACTCAGTTTTCAGGAATGTTGTAATGTACATTTCTTAATGAGACGACACATGGAAGTCTCTGACTGACACAAGGACCTTTGAATCAAGTGGCTGCTTAGGCCAGTGGTACTTGTCCAGAAGGATACTATCTATGCTGACTTGCTCTCCTTAGTAGATAAAGTACATGAAGAATCAACAATCACTTCATTTCTGCTTCCCAGTGGAAACAAATCCTCTCGGCACACACATTATGTCAGTTTTGCAGCACAGCTCTTTTGCAGCTAGTGGTTGAATGGCTGTCACTCTCAGGGGCAGGAGCCAAACAAGCTATGGTTCTGCATCTGTGTTTATAAGTTTTAGAAAAGCCACATGTGGAATGTATGTGAAAATGATGTAATCTAACATGGTAAATCTACTTTTCTGGAAAAAAAAAAAGAATAAAAGGAAATTAAAAAAATAGTTTCTAGATGTTGACATATGTCCTACCAATGACATTAAAAGAGACTAGGATCTTTTAATAAAAACTAATTGCCTCTTTATTCCATTACTGATGTGTCCATTATGTAATTATTGGAGGTCTGCACACAAATTCCAAATCCCATGACTATTAAAAAAGACAGCTTTAAAGTCACTTTTGCCAAGGCAGAAAGGATCACATCTCAGCTTCTTCATTAAGTAATCATAACTGTTTCTTGGTACAGTGGGGTATATATATATCTTCTTCAGAGGTTATTACGTGCCTACCATTCACTGCTCCCTGTGATGCAAATGTGCTTTGCATGTATGCACACACTTGAACATAATGAAAGTGACTCCCAGATTTCTATGAGCATCTTGAGAACCTGGCTGTAATGAACCATGCAGTCTAACAATGGCACTTGCTTCCATCACAGTCCTGCTGCTGGATCTTTGCTTGGAAGATACATGCAAGCCACTGATTTTTTGTGTGTGGTTTTGGTTTCTTTTTCTCTTTGTTTGTTTTGTGTTTTGTTTGGGTTTTTTTGTTTGGTTGGTTTTTTTGGTTTTGGTTTTTGTTATTTTTTGTTATTTATTTAAACTGAGTAGAAAAAAATTAAGAAAACCAATGTTAATTTAATGTTAAAGAAAATAAAAAATTGAAAAGTTACATTTCATGAGGCAGATTTTCTTTTGAAAGTCTGAGTCACATCTTTCTTGATCGTCATGTTTGTTTTTTAAAGAATGACATAAAAAGGTAGGATACAATGAGATGTTCTGAAGACCTGAGGCTTTAAATTTCCTCCTTTTTAGAAGTTAAAATGTGCCTCCATTCTGAAATAGGATTAGTTACTACAGGTTTGGTGTAGAAGAGGATTTGCACCAGTCAGTTCTCTGTTTGTGAGCTTGTGCATCAACATATGAAGTGCACCAACCTCACCCAGAACTGTGCAGTCTCAAAATGATCCTATGCCCTTTTCACATCTCCCTTTGGCAGCTCTCCAGCAAAAGACAACACAATTTAAGGCTGTCCTTCCCCTGCCTCAGAGTAATACAAGTAACTCTGCTGCCAGCATTGCCTTGCTTGGGATGGGATTAAAAAAGGTGTTCAAATGGCACAAGTGTGCCACAGCACTGGCTATGTGACCACAGAGGTTAGACCCAAATTGTACCAGGTACCTACCTCCTTAAGCTAATTGACTGCTCATAGCCCAGAGATTTGTGTTTAAAGGTCCTGAATGTTCATAGAGAAGAGGCAGAGGAAGAGGAGACTGATCTTGTTCAGGCACAGAATGATGATGTAATTTCAGTATCTGATCAGAAGAAGCAGTGTTCCAGATACAGGAACAATCCAGAGGATGAAGCACAGAAACTCTTTGTACCTGAAACTATTGAAAGCTCCTTAGGTTGGGTGAAATTGCCCTGCTAGAAATGTTGGGTGCCAACATGCCTTATCTGGACTAAATGCTTGGCTTTTTTACAGCTGGAGTCCACTGAAGCTGCTCTTTTCCAAATGTATTTTTTTCATAACAGATGATTCACACAGTGGGTAAAATATAAGGGCAATACTTTCACATCCATCCTCTTTCAGGCCACGTTTAAATCAGCCAGGCCTTCACACATCACTTTTGGGCATTATTAAAGAAGACAGTTTGCCACAGGTTGATTTCTCCTCTCTCCTCTCCATGGCACCCAGCTCTGCATTATCTGCATAAGCCAGTGAGGTGTACAACAGAGGTGCTTGGGCTAGAGGGAAGGGAGGAGATGCACCTCACAAAAACTTTAATGGCTCCAAGGAGATGGGTACTGGTTGCACTGGTTAGAAAAGCAGAACTTTCAATGGAGGTTCAAAGCCAGCTTACACTGAATTGACCAAATGGGGCTATGTACAGTGTAAGGAATTACATTTCAGCTTGAGACCCTTTGTGAGATAGATGGAGAGAAATCATTGCATGGTGTGGGTTGGAAGAGACCTTAAAGATCATCTAGTTCCAACTTCTCTACCATGGGCCTGGACACCTCCCACTAGACCAGGCTGCTCCAAGCCCCATCCAACCTGGCCTTGAACACTTCCAGGGATGGGTTGTCCACAGCTTCTCTGGGCAACCTCTTCCAGTGCCTCACCACCCTCACAGTAAAGAATTTATTCCTAATATCTCTATTTCTTCCTAAACATGTCTTCTTTCAGTTTGAAGGCATTCCCTCTTGTCCTATCTCTTCATGCGCTTGTAAAAAGTCCTTCTCTAGCTTTCTTGCAGGCTGCCTTCAGGTACTGGAAGGTGCTGAAAGGTTTCCTTGCAGCCTTCTTTTCTCCATTCTGAACAACCCAAAGTCTCTCAGCCTGTCTTCATAGGAGAGGTGCTCCAGCCCTCTGGTCATCTTTGTGACCCTCATTTGAACTTATTCCATCAGGTCCACATCTTTATTTTGTTTGACAGTTTTAGGGCATAATTAACCTGTCAATTTTGGACAGTTGCCTTTCAATGAGGTGAGAGGGGGACAGGTGTACAGCGATACTTTCCTTGTGTACTTTCCCAACTGACCCTGGTCTCCTTCAGATCTTCCTTGTGAGGTCCTTTCCTCTCAGAGAGGGGGACACTCTGTGAGGTTGGTTTTTCAGGCAGGTTTGTTTGAGCATGATATAAGACATTAATTGTCTGCTCTTCAGTTACAGCTGATTTAGCATGTCATAAATGACAGTAGAATCAGAGCCTTTTGGATTTTAATCCGCAAAAGGACAAATAGTCTTCCTAACAGGGAAGATAAGCATGGCTGCAGTGCTGATACCCAATCCTACTTTGAAATCCTGAAACAACTTCAGTTTCTCATGAAGGAAGACTGTCCATCTTTGCGCATACATTCTTTTGGCACGTATCCAGCAGGAAGAAAATACATCAAAACATAATTTTTCCAACATGTTTTTCCTTCTTCAAGTTTAGACCATTTTGTACTCAGAGTGAGTTTTTAACTGTAGGGTGCCCAAAGCTCTTCCTGGAAAATGTCATGGAGAAATAAGGGTTTTAGTACTATGTAACGCAGGCAGGTGAGTCTGACCCAGCTGGGATCACTGTATCAGCTGCACACATACCCCACAGATGGCTGACACGTGTTTAGCAAGTTCATCAGGCCTCCTGGGTATCAGGTGATCCACGGGTATGTGTGCAGTAGATCTCTGAGGGGACCCCTCTGAGGAGCGTGGGGCTCCTTGTGAATTGATGTATCCGTGAGCAGGGGACATTCGCCTGAGCCTTCCAGGCAGCAAGAGGGCAGCAGGGGTTGCTTGGCTGCTGTGTCATTGCTGCAGAAAAGGAAAAATTTCTTCTTCCTCTCAGTCAAAACTTCCAGGTGAGCATAACCTCTGCACAGGACACTCCAGCTTTGCTCAGCCTGCGAGGAGAAAGCCTGGGCTGCCTTGTCCCGTTACCTGCTACCTGCCCTGGCACAGTGTATGCATGAGACTTGTGTGGTGCTGGCAGGTGTCTAGTGGCCTCCCACACGTGTCCTGCCCTCCTTGAATGGGAGTGATGCTGCTGCTGTGTGTCCAGCAATACCTGTGGTACCTGATGGGATGTGGTGTGTGCAAAAATCCTGATTGATAAATAAAGCCTGTTTTTCTCATTCAGTTGCCCATAATTGTAAACATCTGTAATGCTGGATGGTTTTGGTGTTTGAAGGCTTTACTGAGAAAACATGGCTTTGAAAATCAAAACAGAGAGAAGAGCTACACCATCAAGTTAGGTCATTTTATGGCTCTTGACAGCGTGGTGCAATTTTTGAATTTTCATTTTAATTCATTATATTTTTTGCAATTAGAAAGGATATAAGCATATTGAAAATATTACCCAATGCATTTACCAAGCACGTTAGTACTTTAGGGAGGACAATCCTTTTCTTCTTGTTTGGAGAAAAGCTGGGATATGATGTCTTCTGCTATGAAGATGAGTTACCTAACAATAGCTGATCTTAAGGTTAAATGCCAAGGCTGACAACACATCCCTTCTGCTGCTCCTCTTTTAAGGTAGAAGATGTGCCCTCTGTTCATGAAACTCAGAAGGACATAGATGAACCTTCCTCTGTATCACAGCAGATAGACCTTCAGGGTGTTTTTTGGTGCTCTGCATTTCATGTTCTGGTCTTTCCATTGAGTGGTGATAGTTGGGAGATCAATAAATTCTATAACAAAATCTACATTTCATCCATCAACATTTTGTGATGTTCAGGAGAACTCTGCCTTTTTTTTGCCTGAAGAACTGGAAGAAAGGTTTGAGTGATTCATTCGCCTTAAGCCACATCCCTGCGTACCACCCAGAGACCACAGTCCCCACTTCTGCACAGTCTCTGCTCCCTGTGGCTAACCCCAACCCAATGCATGGAGGGGCTGAGCCCAGTGGGTGTTTCAGGTCTGGGTTCGCATAGCACAGCTTGCAAAAGTCAGCTGCTCTCTTGAGTCCGCCACAGGAATGCCACCTACATCACTGCCCCCTCCTAGCCTAACAAAGTATTTAGTGGCTGAGGAAAATGAGAAATAGCTTTCTTGTCCATGGAGAGTTTTTGAAATTTCAACATTTTTTCCTTGCCTAACACATGACAAAAAAGATGTCCTCTTGGATGGAAACTCAGGAGATTAATCAGGAAAATATGCATCAAGGCAAAATAGTTGTTCAAGCAAGACAGATATTTCCTTAAAATTAAGCTAAAAAGATTAATTCAAATTTTTCTACTTTAGAAATTACTCTTTAGTGCAAAATTCTACATTGAGAGCAATTTCTAGGTGAAAAGCTATATACATATTAATACATATGAAAATAGAAGACTCTTGTCAAATTTGAAAGGTCTACTTCTTCATCAGGCAAATTCTTCTACTCAAGAAAGTTTAAAATAAATATTTTTGTGACTAAAAAATTTTCCCAAACCACTTAAAGGGAAATTGCCTGTCCAGTGCTATCTGTGTACAAAGTGCGTATATGAAATCTTGCAAGTATTTGTGAACAAAAAGAGCCTAATGACCTGGTTTTGTGGTGAGCTGGAAGTCTGACAGGCAAGTGTAAAAGAGACTCATGGCATGTATTTGGAAGTGAGTTATTCTAAATCCACAATATCAGCAAAATATTTTAGATTGGAAAGAGGAGATGGAAAAATCTCATGGAAGGAGGTCAAAATGTTTTTGCTGAACTCTAAAATTTCTAATTTTCAGTGCTATTGTGCTTCTCTGCAATATTTATTTTAAATACATGCTAGTCTCAGTTGGAAGAAGGGCTGAGTACATCCCAGTGCCACAGCAACCATAATTAATCAGGCCTTGTCCAAGGGCAAAATACATCATCCCACTACCAGAATTGAAATCACAGACTTGCAGCTTTGGTTTGCCACAGTTTCACAGTTTGCTGCCCAAAGTATTACACAGCACCATTTTATATACATTTCAAAAAATGAACTTTGAAAAAAACCCAAAATGACAGCAAAATCTTAGACAACATAATGGAAAATATTACTGAAGGCTTTTGAAATACCTACACTTGACAGTTGAAAGTAACAGCAATGAAACAGTGGAATTTGAGGGATGAACCTACATTGACCAAAAAGAGATGAGGTCTTACATGGTTCTCTCAAACTTGTCTGCCATGCTAAACCTTGTGGTGCCCATGTCCTGCTCCCAGATCTGCCATCTGCCATCTGCCATTGTTTCTCCACCTGGAAGGTAAAGCTTGACTTTCTTTGTAAAGTAATTTGAGTGATGCTTAGAGAATCATCCCAGCCTAAAACAGCTGTGACTTTGAGAGTTACATCTGTTAGCCTAGGCTTCACTTCAGACAATGTTTTCTATCTAATTTTGTTTCTTGTAAATGCGGTGGAAAAGACAAGACCAGAAATGGCAGGAGTATGACATTGGACAAGTAGATACCAGTGATGTGCATAGAGTGCCTTGAAAAATACCATATTTCAAAGTCCAGATAAATATATGTAGGACAGCTTGGTATACACCTTCTGACTCAGTCCCTGAAATATTTGCTACCATATGTGCACAGTCTACGTGTTGCTCTTACAGAGTTAAAACATACAGAGTGGTAATTATCAGAGTCAATTTAATTAAGTATGTGAAAATTAGCAGCTATCATTTTTGTCTCTATACTTTCTCCAATATGCAGTGCTCAGTAATTTGCATATGCCAAAATTAAGGCCTAGTAGATGGAAGCAGCCAACATTTCGTAGTTCTCTCTTTGTTTTAATAAGCGTTTCCCTAGAGGTGACGCATATACAGCCCCCGAATCCCTTATGCCCTCTGACTGGGGAAGACATGACAACACTGGCAGACATTGGCAGCAGCCTCTTGGTTGCCACAGGGCAACTAATTGCACAGGCCCTGGCAAACGACTTCTGCTGACTACCAACGAGCCCCGAGGGAAAGACTGCCAGAATATTTTGGCAGAACCATTAAACATGCAAGAGCCCCAGGCAAAGGATAAGGCATGAGCCTCTTTTTCCTCCCTCAGAAGCCAGGCCACCTTGTCAGCTGCCCACCAGCCTCTGGCTGCCCCTGCCACGGGGAGCAGGGCTGGTGGCCCAGGGTGTGGTGCCCTGCCTGGGCACTCAGGTGGAGCCCTGCGGCCTCTGAGCACCGGGAGGAGCCTGCCCCATGACGTGAACTGCGATTTGGGTAATCAGCCATAATTACAGTTAATGATAGCAGTGTCTGGGCACCCCTGCCAGAGTCAGGACCCCGTTGTGCTTGGCATTGTGCAAACATTTAGCAGGTAAATTAGACACTGCAGTCAAAGTACCTTAAAATGCCTGGCGATCTGACAGCAGCACCTTAAAGGAGTGTGCAGATAAAGCTACCTGGCCTGCTCCAGCAGTCTGAAGGGAACTCTGAGAGATGGAGGTGCGTGGGCAGCTGTTCAGCTGTGAATGGTCCTGCAGAGCTGGTGAATTTTTTCTCGTGGAGACTCAATATATTGGGCAACTTTTTGTCAGCATGAAACTATTTGTGGGTTGAGGTTGACTCCCATAAATAGTGTCAGGAGTAGAGGACTGGGGTCACAAAGCTGGTAGGGGAAGAGTTCTCTGGTTAGCCAACTTACAGGAAGAAATATAATCTGTGGAAGATGGTGGTGCGGACTGGGGGTGCTGGTCTTCCAACCTCTCCTTCTCTTCTTCACCCGTGACCTCTCAGTTAATCCAGTAGACAGGAGCTACTGTCTACTGGAGGGCCAAGCTTTTATTCTTGTTTACCTTGTCCTCTTTGTGTAAATAATTAAGCATTAATTGGAGCAGGGTTGAGTGTCCTGCATGTCACACCTTCCAGGAGAATGTTTTAACTAGCATGCCAGGAGTCATTCTTCACACTCTTCCTCCATGACTGTATGTTTTATAAGAAATGGGATAGCTCCAGAAGGAGGAGACAGAGCAGCCTCTTCCACAAAATACCTACAAAACACCTCCTGGGTTAAAGTTTTCATAAGCAAATCTTTGTCTTGAACCAGTGGAGACTTCAGACCTGCACTAACACATTCCACCTCTCAAGTCACTGTTAGCCAGGAGGTTATAAATACATAGAGGTGTGTCTCTCCTGTAGGAGCTGTTCTGTTTATGTTAGAGTACTTATATAGTCATGTAGCAAGGGAGTGAAATGGCTTAAAAGCCATGACAACGAAGCCAGCCTGCTGGGAAATGGAGAATGGCCTTCAGTGTTGCTCTAGTGAAGGCCAAGTTACACTGCGAAGTAAAGAAAGTGACTTCAGTATCCTATCTCAGGATATTCTCATGGACTGCTTGATTAATCACTGCTGAGAGAGAGAGACATTAAAATCTCAGTTTTTGCCCTGGTGTTTTAAGGGAGAAGGATACCAAAAATCAATCTGTAAAATATTTATGAATCTGAACGTAAGGATATACTTTTTAATGTGGAGGTGACTGAGCACTGCACAGGTTTCCCAAAGAGCTTGCTGAGTTTCCGTCCTTGTAGATATTCAAAAGCTGCCTGAACATGGTAACTGGCAACTTGGGCAACTGGCTCTCAATGGCCCTGCTTGAGCAGGGGTGGGGTGAACCAGATGACCTCCAGAGGTTCTTTCCATCCTCAACCATTCCAGGATTCTGTGATCTGCCTCTTCAGTCTGTTGAATCTTTCAAAATTTCCCAAAGTGAAATGTGTCATTTTCAGTCCAATGCAACATTTCCTGTTGAATGAAATGACATTTTACAGGTTTTCATTCCAGCAAGACCAATTAGATTATTCTAATTCCATTTTTTCTCCAAACTCTGATGTTTCTGCCCCAAAATTTTTCAGTTCAGAAGCTCAACTTATTTGCGCAATCCTAGGGCTGCAAGCTTAAATGGTGCAAACACCTCTGCTGCTCTAATGAAGTGGGATTTTCAAAAGGACTTTTTGAAGCTCTGACTACAGACCAGATGCCTATTCAGTGTGGTATGTTGACTGGTAGCCTTACCCTGATCGTTAAAACAACAGTCCAGGCGTGCGCGACGCTTTTGAGACCAAGCCATGCAGTAGGACCCTGCCCTCAGGAGTTTTCAATATTATGCAGTCATTATAGCAAAGAGGACAGTAAAGCATGGGCAGGGTGTGTGTGTGTGTACATATAAATGCCAAAGATTTTTGCAACAGGAGAAGATGAGAGAAAATGTTCCTGCCACAGGGACATCTTGGTTTCTTACATTTTTCTTTTCTGTTACGCAGTGCAACCTTTTCATTTCAGTGGCTCACGTGAGCTTGTCTGGGAACAGTGCTAAAGAAAAAAAGGAGACAAAGAGCACAGCATGGGACCAGGCAAGTATTCCTGCCACAGGGCAAGGACAGATGCCAGGTTATCTGTAAGTGGGGAGTGCCAAACTGCTGAAAAGTAAGGTACAGAACAGGGGACAGGAAGCTTTGGCAGGAAGAAGACATGGTAGTTTTTTCAGAGATTGTTTAATAATTGTGGTACTTAAAAGAAAAATTGACATTCCATGTTTTTATACAGAATGGTAATTGAGTACTACTTTACAGCCAAATTCGCAGCACACTGCACTCTACTACAAGAATTGACTTTAGTGTGTTTTGGATCGGGCCTTTGGAACACAGGCCTGAAGCAGAGTCTGTCAGCCCATTAAAAGTGAAAAAAAAATAAAAGGACCATGAATCAATCCTCCCCATATCTGCTCCAGATTCTGAATCAAAACCATCCCTCGATTCATCTGATTGCCAGGGAAAAGGGAAAAAAGGAGAAAAAAAAGTCCTTCTGTGTCTGTGGAAAGATTTCTCATCTGCAATACCTCAAACTTCTTGGGAATTACCTGGAGTGTACCTTGAAGAAGTGCATTTCTTTGCTAAGATTTACAGTAACTGCAGCTTATGTGTGCCAGCCTCCAGCACTATGCCCAGAGCTGGGATTGCAGCACGTGAAATGTACTGAAACCAGCTTTCATCTAGCACTTACAAGAGCCAGGAAGATATGGTGGCTTAAGCTCTCACCGCTTCCTTCCAAAACACATATGGAGCTCCTTCCATAGCCTGTGCAGCTGCAGATTCCCTGCCATACTCTGGAAGCTGGCAAGAACATGGCCACGCTGCCGTCACATCTCCGATTACTGAACTGTCTACAATGCCTTGGCAGTGCTATGGACGAAGCCTGTTTACCTAAGACAGAATCTTGGCCTGCCACTGCATATCCACCATTACTGCTCCACATCTTGGTGGAGTCACTCCTGGGTTACATAAATATAATTGAAATCAGAATCAGACCTGCTGATCCTCATTATTTTGTTGTTTTTCATACCAAGATGGCTGTCTCCAATCATCTACATGGCACATAGGGACCTGAACTACCAGGTCTCCCTGTTTTTTTTGTTATGGATGGTATTCACTGCTGTGTAGAAGCCTGTCACAGGTCTGTGCATGTCTAACTGATGCACATACATGATGCAGGTCCTGGCACAGTTTCATCCACAGTAAATCAAGACTCATTCAAGTTTTGATGATTGTAGCTGATCAGAGACCCTTTGCAGTCTTGCTTAATGGCCTCATACCTGTTGTAACTGAAGCTTTATTACCACATCACACAAAACATGGTCACAGTCCCAGTCAAGAAAACAACATACAGCTTACAAAGAATAATGTGAAACTACAATCTAGAAAAGCAGGGTGTGTCAGATGCAGGTCACTATCTTTCTGTCACTCATCTCTTTCTGTTTAACATTTCCCATTTATGCATTTCCTTAGGTCTTCCTTTGTTCTCCACATTCATCTTGTCTGAAGACTAACAAAGGACGAACGAATAGCAGAGCAAGTGTGGGTGGATTTTTAGGGGCAAAGGATGGCAGTCAAGTGTGACAGAAATGGCAATGCTTCTTTCTCTGCTTGGCAACAAGCAGGGCTGGGACATTTAGAAAGTTGTGATGATGAAAGTGTTTGGAATGGTGTTTTCCTAAGCTATTGTGTTCAGCTCAACTGCAACAAATTATAGAGAAATATAATGAACTAACTAAATAAACAGCGTCGGCAAGGTAGATGTTGGATGAGATGCTATGATGTTGGATAAATAATAGGAGATGAAAACTTAATTATAGGCCAGATTGTTTCCTTCCACTGAAAGAAGCTCTTGAGTTCCCCCTGCAGAATTTTCACAGGTTTCTTCTGCTCTTTGGGTGGGATTATGGCTTGTGACAACCTGTTTATACACTCAGGAACGTTCAGACACCTGCTTACTTATAGGAAATTTTTCCCCCTCCTTTCATTTCTCCAGTCCCTTCAGCTTTGTGACCGTGTGATTTCAACAGAGAAATTTTTTTGCTGAGGCATTTACCTATAAGTCCTCTTCCTGAACTCCTTTTCTCTTCTGGGTTATCAAGCTGTGGACCGTGGAAGAGTTAGAGCTGCTTGTTGACTTTTAGCTGAGTTCCTTATGGTACCATGAACAGATGGGATGGATGAAAGCCCTCTGCCACCCAAAGACTTGGTCTACAATATTTATCCTTCCTTTCTCTACTGATCCCTCAACCTCAAGAGCTCCAGGCAAGCCTAGGGTAACCCTGGCTGCCTCATTGACGTGGGTCGATAGCATTAGATGTGAGCAGAAACACATGATGTATGTAATCTTCTGGGCTAGAAGACACATGATTTTATTGACAACAGACTTCATAGTAACAAAACAAATTCCTGTCCAGAAGGAGCTGACATGGCCATTTAATTTTGGCTGCACAATCCTTTGCTTTCACAATTTTGTTAAGCAGAGCATGGGGATTTGTCAAAGGGTTCTAAAACAAGTGTCTGATTGCTTCCCGGAGTTTGTATGCAGAGTCATTTTGAGAGATAGTTTCAAACTTGCTTGCTCAGCTCATTCCCTATAAAATTTACCCACCCCATCATCTACGCCCACACCTACATGGTGTTCCATCCCCATTAAGATGAATCAAAACAAATCAAAAGAAAATTACACATAATGAGTGGGGAGACTCACTTTCTCCTCTTCAGCTTAAACTGCTTGCAATCATCTTGCACAAAGGGGTAATACTTTTGATATGCATTCTAAGGATGAGCAAAAAGGGAAAAATTATGACTTTACACAGCAAGTGTTGTAATCACAGAGCTCCCAGATTCCTGTACCTATGGGACCAATCATTCATTGTCTCAGAGGTGGAACGAAGCAAAGTCCTGTGCAAGCAACACTCTGAAATGGATATGTTGAATGGATGTTTCTTTCCAGAGCAATTGTATAATAGTTCATAGAGATCTGTATGGTTAAAAGAGGTGGTTGTGATATTAAAACTAATTTTAAAATGATGTCTGAAATGCAACTACCAGAAAACTCTACTTCTCCACCTCTATACTTTGCGGACATTCTTCACTATTGAATGATTTCTGCCAGTTTTTATCTTTTCCTCTCATCATCGTCATTTGGGCCACATAACTGGAAATGATTGGTATGAAACATATCCTGACTTCTACAGCATTGGAGTAACTCCACCCAATCTAGGCCTAACTTTAAAATCCAGGTCCCAAACTCATCACAGTTGTACAATAAACTGACTGAAATGAAATTTAGGCTATGCCTAAAATATAAAATATCTAAGTAACTGAATGCAGAATGGGAAAATAAATATTGAATACTTTGTAGAACTTGAAGAGGCATTTTCTTTGCACAGACAGGTAAAAAATTATGTGAGAATATATGTGATGTGAAAGGGGAAACCTGAGGGATATTTAGTGATGCTCTTATATGTCAAGTTAATACCACTGAACTGACTTGGAAGAAAAAGTGTTTCATAGAAGAAGATTAGGTCAAGGGTAATATTCAGCTAAGCAATGGTGTATTTTGAAAACAAGGACAAAAAATTTGAACTTGCCATAAAATCTGCACAAAATCTTCCCATGGAGTCTTTTCTGGTGGCAATAACTCTCCAACTTGAAATAGCATGGGTCTGACTTTCAGAGCAGTAAGTCTTTTGCAGCACTGAGGCCTAAAAATCCCCCAACTTTGTAGATATAAACTGATCACGGGGGATCAAAGAGATGCAGAAAGCACAACTGAATTTTTCTGACTGCATCAATTTTTGATAAAGAATTAAACTTTTAGACCTGCACATTGAAAATAAAGCTATTCAATAATTTTTTTAAAAAACAACAAATTACAACCTGAGAAAGGGATTGCCTTATCACACTGGATAATCAGAAAAGCATACCCTAGCAAACCATTTACTATTTGACTATTTTGTCTACGGTTGTACTGAGTTTACTACCCCAAAGCACAGAACAGTTTCCATCTCTGATATTCTACATATGCCAACTTTAAAGAGACGGCTTACTCTGGAAATTTGCTCTTGTAGTTGCTTTATGGGTGACTGTTGTGATAAAACCTTGGCCAGCTTCTCTCCCTCACACATCTGTGATAATTGCCTCATCCTCTCCTGGTCCTGCCAGCCTTATGGCCCATTCAGTGCTTGATTATTTCTGCTCATGGATGCAGCAGAGAGGGAGATAGGAATGCTTAGATCTTTTGCACATATGACCCAAATGCCTCCCTTCTCCCTCCGCTATTCCTGAGTGCTGTAGATTTGTATAATGTCCTTCAGATGTCAAGGCCCTTTGGGCAATTGGCAGCAAGTCAGAGATGGTGAACCTGTAAAGAAGCAAAGAGCTAAATCCCTTCCTCTTTCACAGTTTGCAAACACCTCTCTCTTTCTCTCTCTCTGATCTTGAGTCCTGAGGTTTTCTTTACTGTGGTTTGAACTACAGTTTAAAATGTTTCAATTGTCATCTTGCATTGTGATGCATCACATGGTGCCCCAGCCACAAAAAGGCCTAGTAATTTGGTTTCATCCTGTCACTGATTTTGATGTGTCTGGTGCAGCTGGATGTGGTCATGTCACGGGTTCCAACATTATCTTTAACAGGAAAACAAATGTCAAGAGAGAAATACTATTGTCTCACAATTAGTTTTAAACAAATCAGACTATGGAGAACAGTTAAGATTCTCAGGTCTGTTTGCCTATACAAGGAAGTTTAAGATAAAGTTTACATTTAACATGTGCAATCATTCCTAGGGGAAAAGAGATGCAACCCTGAGACTTCACATGAAGGAACAGAGGATCTGACAATGCAATTCTCAGGTAAAACTTCTCTTTAAGATTGCTTTTTGTACGGCAAGGTAGACTTCCACCACCCATTTTCCAGAAGAGATATTTACTATTTGCTGTGATTGGTAACAGACACTTTGCGCTCTCAACCTGATTTGACTGGAGTTGAAGATGGCCTGCCCTAATTTGGGATGTTTTCCTTCTTGAATAAATCAGAATGAAAGGGAAACAGCAAAGCAGACCTACTGCCAGGTCAGATATGTTAGGGTTGGGGGAGATGTTTAGCTCCAGCAATGAAAGAGGTTAACAGGTTTACTTGCCTTGGTTAGAGGAAACAAAATGGAAACTCTTGTTGTGAATCCTCACTTTAGCCTCTTCCTGCTTCCTGTTTTCTTTTCTTCTGCAGCCCTCCCACTCCCACAGAGAGAGGACCATTTCCAGGTGTACTGCTGGACGAACATTGGTGAATTCTATTGTTCAAATGAGAAAAAAGTTATTTTCTAAGAAAGATGAGAAAGAAAGGACACTGTACCTCTCACTTTTTCTTTAAAAAAAGAAATGAACAATGGGAAATACATAGACAACAACTAGCCTAAATATATCAAAACTCTCCAATCCTTTAACAGACAGAATTGGTTTTCAGTTCTCCAATATTGTGCCTTGATTTGTATAATACAGGATCATGCAGACTATCTGGCTTTCTCCTTTGGAAGCAGATGTTGCTTGTCTTCATACTTCTAATAACCGTGTTGTTCAAAGGCTCATTTGGGAAGAAGGAGCGAAGTGGCACATGTCCCATGAGTGGTTTTACTTCAATGTTTACATATTATTTAGATAAAATGGGATAGAACTGTCATTTGGATTTTGTTTAATCTCAGTGAAAAGTAATTTCTGTGGATTTGCTGTTCTGGCAAATGAGAAAACCATATGAGGAAATTCATATGCCAAGGAGGTGTCATTAGAATCTAGTCAGTGGATACGTCCTGTTTTCAAAAGAGTCCTGGATTCCTCTTCTCCAACCAGGGGATCTCAGCTTCTCAAAAGAGAGTGTCACCAATAATAACAAGCTTTTCTAAAGGCTTGCATGTTTCTTGGCGAGAGGTAGCCAGTGTCAGTATTTTCCATGACCAGATAAATGAGAAAATATTGCCTTGGATTCCTGTTTTAGTTAGTGCATTGTGAAACAACTTTTTTTTCCTTCATCTGGAAGAATCTTAATCAATGTATTTGAGCCAAAATAAACTTGCTTGGGAAAATCAGATTTGGAGTGCAACTCAAAAGTAGGTATTTGGACCTATCCCTAATGCTATCCTATTTTCAAAGAGAAGCATGAAATTTCTAACTAAGAGCTGAATGAAAAGAATCATAAAATCATTTCCTATATATTTATTTGGAAGTTTGCATGGATTCAGTTCAGCAATGTTGATCTTCTATTGTATTGAATCAGTGGGAAGCACTTATATTCTAGGGCTGGAATTTACACAGACATGTAGAGTACCCATTTAGAAGAATTTATTAAATCAATGCAAGAACCTTTTGTCCCTTTAGAATCCACACCATTTCACTTTGTAGAGGTGAAGCTTTTGATTATTTGCATTTTTGTTTCTACCAACTTATTGTATGTTGGTATGACCACTTAGCCTCTGGTAAAAATGCCCATGTAAGCTTTGTAGGGATCGACATCAGTTTCTTAAAGACTTTTTTTTTAGTCAGTATGACACATACACTGAGACAATTGTCTGCAAGGACTGATATCTGCCTTAAGTTACTAGTAAGGATAATCTTAAAATCAAATTACTATGTTTGTACACAACAAAGATTGTGCTGGAAGTATTTGTCTTCTTCCCCTATCAGACAAGAGAAGCAATTCCAAGTGATTTATTTGACCATTCACAATAACACCAGCCCTGACTCAAACATATCAAGTATTCAGGCTGGGCTTTTTTTTTCATCCTATATTTTAAAACATGTGCAATGAGGGAGCACTGAATGAGCACTTCTGAGTCATTACTATCAGTGTTCAGTTTTAGTAATTCTGAGAGCAAAAGGGAAACAAAATCCATCAGGTTGCAATGTCATGATGAAAAATTTGAATCTGCTTACTAAATAATCCTATTACCTCCTAAAATTAGAAAGAAAAGTAAACTCAAAGCCACTGCCCTCCTGCTTTTATAATCATATTAGATGGCTTGGAACTGATCTGCTGAGAAGCAGTGTTGAAAAGAATGGAAGAATGTGATTCTTCCCTGTCAGGGAGGCACGGAAAAGTAAGATTGGATAGACTAGAAGATATCATATTTCTCAGCCTCACCTTATTTTGAGACAAAGGTGGCAAGAGAACAAAACTAAGCTTTTTTCAGACTATTTTTAGAATTCATATTGCTAATTCATCTGTGTTAAAAAACAGGCAAACAGTTATATACAGTTTTCTTGGCAGTAAAACTTATGTCTGAAGCCAATTTTCCTGTTATTTTACAGACTACAAATACTTCCACATTCTTATTATTGAAGATGTAAAAGCATTGATAGGAGCATTTGAAAGCTATTAGGGTCATTTACAGAATTAATGTGGCTGCGCTTTGAACCTTATTAAAATATATTAGATCCTATCAACTGAATTGGACTGAAGGGCAGAAAAAAATGACAAAACAAGAAGGGTTGTCATTGAAAAAGTGACAGAGCTGGCAAGAACAGGAAAACCAGGATGACTGAAAAGGCAGGGAGTCTTCTTTTGGCCCTCTTTTTTGACATTTTGCAGCTTCACTCAGACTGGCACTTTAGAGCTGATTATGACTATGAAATGCCTTCTCAGCCCCAAGGTAACTGTTCTCAACTTTTCTTCATGTCAGTGCATTGCTCACAAATGTTTCAGGATGTCGTTTTAATGTCCTGCAGATGTAAAAGCCTCCTTTAGAAGCAGGTGACTAATAGTGGGAAAATGAATGAGTTTTTGAGGGCACAGTTGGGGTTTTGTGTAGTTTGGGTTCTGCTGCACAAAACAAAGGCTAAAAATAATGTAATTTAGGAACTGGAACAAAGACCTCTCATTCTTCCTTCGGCTTGGATATCAAACAATAGAGACTCCTCCCTGAATTCATTTTTTCCCTGGCACCCAGGTCCACAGCGTGTAATCCAGCGCAGTCTGAGGCTGCCTGGCCACTGTGTGCGTACAGCAGGAGGGTTCCAGTCCTGTAGGTGGGAATGCCACATGTCCCATCAAGCTTGAATTAACATAGTTCAGGTTTATTGTGTCATAGGTGTTGCCAGCGTGTCTGATGCATCTGCAGGTGGACGTGTCACAGCACAAGTTCACGCAGTATGACGAGGCAATGCAATAAGCTATAGTATTACAAGGGTTATGCAATGTTCTCAGAACCAAAGAGAATAAATCTAGTATTGAAAAACACTGCAGGATGTCTTGCTTGATTGTTGCTACCCTCTTTAATTTACTCTCTCTATTAGGATTTTTCCACTTACAGATGAAAATGCTTGTTACAGCAACATAGTTCTGAAACAATCAGAATGAAAAGTGTTGGGTTTTTCCTCTTAATGAAATCCCTGAGTGCCCTTCCAGCAAAGGAAGACCTGTCTGTCAGAAGCAATTCACACACCCCTTTTTTAAATCCATGGCCTGTTTTTACTTGTGCTGTTCAGGGTTCTTCAGTCTTTATTTAACAAGGTTACGTAAGGAGAGGTGGGGGAGGAGGTAGTATATGGTACTGGCAAGGGAACAACAGGCTATTTACGTGTCCTTTGTTTAGCAACAGGGCAGTTTGGGAAACCTGACTTCACTTGTCTTACATTAATGAACACATCTGATTTAGGGTTCCAGCTGAGGGGTTGTAAGGGCTTGTTGTTCTTCAAGTGGCTCCAGTGGCTGCTTCTTTCAGACATCCAAACCATCTCTCATGATATTTTGCTGGTGATAGAACTTCTTGGCACCACTGTGACCATTTGCTTCTTTTTTTTTTTCTCAAAGGTGTAGCCACAAAGCCTCATTGTCAACAACATGCTGCAAAAATAGCAAAGGCATCCTTCCCTAAGGGAAACAGACTGCAAGGAGCGGGACAAAACCAAGCAGAGGCAAATTATGAACGATTATCAAGCAAATTTCTTAATAATGATTTCTATTGTGCTGGAGATTATCCTCTGAAGGGCAGGGTCAGAACTTTCTGTTTTGCAAGCATGAAAATTCAACTGGGCAAAACATTTAAATTTCTGTATGGCAGAGAATAACTGGCAGGAACCTGACTGGAATAGCCAGCTACTGAAAGTCGTATTCTAATTTCTAGGGTTCTATTAGATATCAATTTTTTTCAGATTAAAAATCCAGAAGACAATAAAAAAATCAGTCAGCTGTGGATTCAAATGGGAAGTGTACTAGGGAGTGAACCAAGAGCTCGCCAGAGTTAGCAAGTCCACACTCGCTGTGGGGGGGACAATTTTACTCTGCCTGAAGAGTGCCTTTTTGTGGTTTAGCTCAGCCATGTGTCCCTAGGGGTACTATTATAAAAGAGCAATGGTGGAATGCTGTGTGTGGAATAGTTATTACAGAATAATTATTTCAGGCTGTTTTTCTTTGTAGACAAGCCTTACTACTACATTTTGACAATAAGATGCACCTAAACTGGTCTCTTTTACTTGAAGCCAAAGGAGTTTTTAGATTTGCATAAGCAGAGTAAGGATCTAATGAGAAGTTAGTGCTGTAAATACTTACCAAAGCATATTGCCATGTCAGAAAAAAAGAGAAGCAGGAACTACACATCAATGCAGATGAATTGATTTTACATAGCATGCGACAGCAGTACTTACTTCCAACCCTAAGTTTAGACTCTGAACTGAGGTACCAGAGGCAGTGGGGCATACACCCACTCTGACTCTCTCTATAGCACAACTACTCAATAAACTTTTTCTGAGCTTGTCTGGCTAATTTTACAGTTGTTTAATAACATACAACAAAGCCCTGCTCAGCAGGAATCTGTTTGCTGGCCCCATGTGTCCAGCTCTCTAAGAGATGAGGATTTCTCCTGAGAGCTCTTGTATGAATACACTGTGTGTCATGTCTGGGGGGTCTTGGGGCAGCCTGGACAAGTTTCAAAGCCTGCTCCTGTGAGCTGGATGACCATCTGGCATCACCTCTCCATTGCAGCGACTCACATTGCTAGAGGGAGTATATGGGGGAGCTGTAAAGTTGGGCAAGACTTAAGCAGAGCTCTGTGTCTGCTGGGTACCTCCATGAGGTGTCTAAGGTAGGGTGGGGCAGGTCTAAGGCTCACATACCAGAGACATTAGAATATGCACTGCACTGAGGGAGCCCTTTGATACTAATGACTGAATGCTTTTTTTTGGTAATGTATGTTAAAGAAATTGTTCTGACATACCTTGTTTTAGTAAGCATTTGATGATGATAGATAAGTGTCTTATTGAAGTGGAAGGGGTGCTTTATGGGAGTAACTTGATGCTGTTTTGGTCAAAACAAACTTTTTTCCCCCCCAGAAATTGGAGAAATGCTTCCATTTAAATATTGCATCTCCTAACCAGCCCCACAGGAAAGAAGAAATCTTTTTTTAGGGGAGGATTTATGCAATCTCTGGTTCTGTCAACCATTAAAAAAATAAATTAAATGTTTGTGAAAGCTGGGGAACTAAAAGCTTCAATGTATTTTTGCAATATTTTCAAAAATTCAGGTTTTAATCAGCTTTCAAGTGGACAACACTATCAAATAGCAAGGGGTCATTTTTACAACATTGCATGCAATAAATTCCCTACTCTTTTCATGATTCCTTCCCGCTTAACACTAGAATTTTTTGTGTGTAGAGCCAGCAAGAGGAAGGGAGATTTTTTTTTAATGCATCTTCTCCAGGAAACTGGGGAGACTTAGAGACTGAAACTGGAAAACATCAGTGGGTGGGACCAGGAAAGTCAACTGAAGGCTGCATTATGCCACGACACTTTCATCCTGCCCTTCTGTCAAATAGGGCAGGATGAGAGGCAATGAGTTGGCATAATGTCTGAGGTCAAAAGTTGAAAGCTGCCCATTCCTAGAATTTTGATTCTTGAATTTATTGACTCATGTTGCAAGTGTTTCAGGAAAATGACTATAGGCTGTGAAGTGGTTTATTTCCCTTATTTCTGGAAATAAAACACTTTCATTTCAGCATTTTGGCTTCTGAACATATGATGGAGAGGGTTTTTTGGCCTAAACTTGCACCTGCCACCCTCACAGTGAGAGAGATCTCAGATTTTGTCTGGGGAGCTTTGAGCAGAGCAGGGTGGAGGGAAAGAAGCTATTAGCAGCACAAACAGCAACGCCTGTCTTGGCAGCTGCTTTGGCTGCTGGGTCCAGCAACTATGGGGTCTTCTTGCCAGATTTCTACTGCATGACAGAAAGGGCAACTGCCAGAGTCAAAGAGAAACACCTGCCAGAGCAGCCCTGAGATTTGTTCTCTGTGTTGAAATGTTGTTACCACTGGTGCAAGTGGGATTTACTCCCTGGTATAGTGAATGAGATTTAGCTCCCCGCAATTGTCTCCTGGGTGGTATGGCTGTGCTAGGGACTTTGGTTGGGACTGAGATTAGTTTCTGAATTCAAAACAAATGTTCTTTCTCTGACTGCAGTGTATATTTAATCACTGTAAAAAAGGTTTGTCCTAAATGCCAAGATCAAATATGTTTCAGTGAGGCAGTGGTGAGAACATCCCATTACATCTGTCCTACTTTAAATATACTTGAGGGCAGGTCAGATATTATTTTAATTTGCAAGTTTGTTTGCTCTGTTTACTAAAGAGCAATTCTGTCCTTTAATGACTGGAAGCTGAACACTAACGTAAGCAGGACCGGAATGTCAGATGATGTTGAAAGCTGATTATATAGCTTGTACTTTTAGTTTCATAATTAAAATTTTATAGGCTGAAAATACCTATTCACCCTATCTGCTGTAAATGCAATAAGTGAATGTAGGTGGACTGGATCTTTATTAACCACTGAATGATGGGTTGCGTTCACACTTGTACCTGTGCCAAACCTTAGCTCCTTTACACTGAAGACTGACAGAGGGTGTGATTGCTCTCTGTTATTATAGCTGGAGGTAAATACAGGTGAAGGAGTAGTTTTTAAGATTAAAACACAGAGGGAGGTGTCAAACGATTCAATATAAAAATCAGAACAGACAGACTCTGGATGAAGTACATCAGGGAAGTGAGATTTTGAACCAAGTTTCCAAATGAAGGTGTAGGTGCAAAACTGCATTTCATTTTAAACCTGGACCTTAATACTCTCACAGATATGATATCATATTGGCTTCTGATGAGACTGGGTACTGTACACAGAGTCCCAGGCATCTCAGGTGACATGGCTCTGTTCTTTGGGTTCTGTGTATCATCTCTAACATGCAAAGGCACTAGCATATCTCTGGATACATTTGGTTAGTATAAGCAGGCTTTTAATCTCTTTCTCTGAGAAATTGTAATGGTTTAGGAATGCTATTCCCCAATTTAGTGCTCCTCGTGAAACACCCCAGCCCAGGAGTTGCTCACTTTATCCCTCTGCTCTCCCACTGTTTTCGGATGGAGAGGAGAACTGAAGGCACAAAAAGGTAAAGCTCACAAGTTGAGATAAGAACAATTTACTAGAAACTGTGATGAAGTAAGAAAATTGAGCAATAGCAATAACAATACTAATGACAGAGTGTACCAGATGAACAGTACACATGTGAGTTCGCCTCACCACGCCGAACCCCGTGCCACCCAAACCCACATGCCCCCAGCCCTGGCAACACTTGAAAGAACACCACCCTTTCCATCCCCAAGACAAATAGCATGAGTACAAGTTCCCCAGGGTCCTGGCTGTGCCCCTCCTGGTTGCTGCAAAAAGTAACCCTGTCCTGGCTGAAAAGAGGACAGAAATGTATACTGAGTTTTATGGACGTGACACAGAAGGACAAATTAGAAAGGGATCTGTCTGGGAAACGTCAGTAAATTTTTTCTAAAATGAAGTCCTGTTTTCTTAAGCTTGATAAAGCCAGGGGTATTTCTTAAGCCTCATGGGCCTCATGGGCATTCAGTGTGTCAGTGAATGAAGTGTGCTACAGAAAGAGCCAGAGCCAGCTGTTCAGCATGCAAATGATTATTATCTAACAAATGGTGTTGTATGCTTGTATATGAGTTTCACCTGGAATAGCAGGTCAGTGAAAAAAATAATTCAGTAATATAAATTCGTAATTTCCCAATTATTTATGTGATATAAACTCTACCCACAGAGCGATTCCACCTCTTCCTTTCTCCTTTTTTTGACCTGAATAATAGTGCTAGGTTTGTTTCACTTGTGCTTGGCACAGAGCACACTGCAAAACGCCTTCACCAGAACTGCCACGGGCCTGGGGCCAGCCAGAGCCTGTGAGTGACATCCCAGCTCTGCTCCAGCTGCTGCCAAACATCCACAGCTTCCAGGCCAGTCTGCCAGCCCAGGGTTGGCAGTTGCAGACTGTGGGGATGGTTCAGCCATGCTCTCTCCACACACGTGCCCCTCTACTACATCAGAGCCTGGGAGCAGATGTTTGCACCAAAATTCAAACACAGCAGGAGCCAAGAGCTGGGCCAGCAAGTGCAGCAACTTGTCTTCCACAGTGTTTCTTCCCCTTCCTTCAATAAATAGCAATAATAAAAAGACCAGCCTATCTGGTCTATACAACATAGATTTCGGTGGTTTCCAATTTCAGTGGTACACCACTCTCTTTAGCAAACCACAGATTGTGATTTCTAGCACCACTATATATGACTGTGAGTGAAACTCTTCTAAGCACCAGGGACAGAATGGACAAAATAGATTCAAACAGGTAAATCAGATGGGTTTTGTTGACTTTCCTCTAAGACACAAAGGGAATCTTAAGGGACTATGTCTGGTATGGGGAAAAAGGGCTATGTCCTAATCCCAGTCAATCATTGTAAGTGTAGTTTTTACACTATGGGGATGGACAGCTGAGGTCATAGCAGAAAAAGCATCAATGACTGATCTGACAAAGCAGGAAGATTCTTTCTTCTCCCCCTCCTTGGATGTTTTTCTTCCTGTGATCTTGCCTTCAGACCATTCAGATTTATTTGAGCACGGTTTTCTACCAGTTGCCTCACCTCTACAACAACACTCAGACTGGCTGCCAGTGCCTCTTTGCACGCTCCATACTTCAATGCCCAGTTAATGAGTGGGTACGTGACCTTCTTTCTTTGCGGCGCTAGAGCTGTTTCACAATCCCTGAGCAATGCAGCTCCCTGCCAGGTGGCCTGTCGTTTTTGGAGAAAGTATTCCTGGGAACAGCAAGGCAGAACAGGTACAGTGTTCTTCACCTCACCTTGCGGTCTGTTCCAAGCAGGAAAGCTGGCACTAGCAAGTGTTTCCAGAGAATTGTACCACACTGGCTCCTGTCCTCCAGCAAAGTGCCAGCTCATCCGTGCTGCAAGTGCCACAGATTTGCCTGATGCTTGAGCAATCCACTGCCACCTCTGCACCTCTGGATGGAAATCTTGTCTGCGGTCTCTTGCAGAATGCTGTGTAGGAGATTTCCCAGACACATGGGGAGTGTCCTGAGCTGAGGCCAGTCTGGGCACACTTGTCACTGGGAGAACCCACCTGAGGAGATGCAACTGGGAGACGAGGACTGCAGCTCCAGTCATCCTCCCCTTGCAAAGGCAGTAGGTGAACTGAAAGTGATAATGAATCAGAGCAAGCAAAAAATGTAGGATTTCTGCCTCTTCCCCCACCCCGTTTCCAACATTATGTATCACATTTATTTTTAAGTAGGAGGCTAATCAGTCCCCCTTTACATTCAACAGCCACTTCGCTCTGTAGGAAATGCTCAGGCACAGTGTAAATGAAACTATGTGCTTGCTAATAAGCAGCTCCACCAGTGCTTGCCTGAAGGTACCAGAGTAGTCAGTGTTACTAATAAAGTTAATTACTCCCACTACAAGAGAAATTAGTCAGGGGGAAAAATCAGCGTGTATGAACAAGATGATTAGCTGCTGGTTTCACTTTTGCAAATGCATTTAATCTACTGTAGTACTTTTATGCTGGTTAACCAGAGTCACAAGATATCAACGTGCTCCCTCCTGATGAGAGAGCAGAGAAAAAATTACAAAAGAGTCACCTCCGCTTTGGGCTCTGTCTGACAAACTGTGAATGTACCCAAAGCCCTCTGCACTTTTTTCTCTTTTCATAATTAGCGCCATTTCTCTCCTGACCATCCAACTGTGGTCTGGAGGTAAAGTATCTCACAATTAAAAGCATCTCTATGTGGAGTTTTTCTAAGAAAAAACCTTGTCATTCACCACCAGGACATCCCATTTCACTTTGTGGTGTTTCTAATCTCCATGCATGTGAAATAGCAAGAATTCCCACCTCTCCATCAGGCATGAGTTTTCATTGACTTCTGTGACTGTAACTGATTAATCTTCTAGGAACAATGCAACAGCTGGATTCAGATTTACTCTGCTCTATTTTCTGATCAGGAAGTGAATGAGATAACACAGAAGGAACCATCACAGAAGTGTTTGATTTCTAGGTGCTTTTTTTGGGTGAAGATCTCAAGGTTATAAAATTTGATTTTATTTTTTTTAAAAAAATTTAAATATAGAAAATAGAGAGAATGTGCTCTGCAAACAATAACATCCTCCTTCCCCGGGGGTTATATAACTGAAAAACATCAAAGACTGCTCTGAGACATTGTGTTCCACACAGGATCTGCATATGTTGTAAGAAGTACCAATTATTTCCAGTTCTTGTGGTATTTTTTGTAATACGGATACCATCCAACCCAATTCAAAGAGGGCATAATGCAAGCATTGAATGACGAAGCTTCTATTCACACTTATCATTAAGGACAGGAGAAGGGAGGGAAAATGATTAGTGGCTTCCCATTTCATTCAGTCATTGATTTACCTTTCCAGATGGTTGTTTTTCATTTGGCTTTTGGCATTTCTGTTGGCATTTCCCACAGCTACCTTGTTCACCTCACCATCAGAAAGGAAAATTGACACAGAGTGGCCAGGTAACCAAGAACAGAAATCTGAAAGTCCTCTAACCTGCTTGCTCAGAGAAACACTTGCCTGTAGGCATTTCAGAAAGAGCTCAGGAACCTTCAGATGTTGGAAAGAGAATATGTCCTGCGTGTGGATAATTTGCAGAAAAAGAAAGACCACTTAATGTATTTTTTAATTAACTCTTGAGGCGGAATTGTGAACTGGTGGTAAGATGAACCACTACACAACCTATGATTAAATTTCTGAAGTGTTCAGGAATTATATTGCTAATTACTATTTCCATGGAATATTTTAAAAAGTCTACTTTTTACATGTAAATCTATTAGTCAAATAAAATGAGGATACTTTCTTGAGAGGAACTTCAATCCTTAGAAAAAGTAGACTGAATTTGCATTTACAGTGAGACAGATTTCCCCTATATCCAGACTGATATGAAGTAATGTGCTTTGAAGTGGGTGTACCTATCTGCCTTTCCTTTGCACAGCCAGTGCTTTCAAAATATTCTGGTAGGTATGAGAATCAGTTCTGATTTATTTTGTTTATTTCTGTGTGCCTTCATGTTGATTTTTTTTGGTCTAATTTATTTCCTTCTCCTTTCTCTTTCACACATTTTCTGTCTTTCACAGAATCCCATTTTCTCACTGTCAGTACATTTCTCCTTTTTATTGAGTATTCAAATAGACAGCAATAAAATAACAGACTGCTACCATCCATAACTACCAGCCCTTCCCACAGAATCACAGATTAACTGAATAATGCAGTATGGAAGGCATCTCTGGAGGGCACCTCATCTGCTCCACCCCCATTTGGAAGAGTGCCAACTTTGACATTAGGTCGGGTTATTGAGGATCCTGTCCTCCTGAGTATGTCAAAAGGAGATACAACCACTCTGGATAGTCTGTTCCAGTCTTTGAATCCTGCATTGCAAAAAAGTTTTTGATCAGACTAAATACTTGAATGCACTAAAGAGCTTGTGACTAGAACAATGGGAGTGTCATTAATGATGTATACCAAATCTTATTGTATGAGACAGAAAAACAGTTTTCTTTATGCACTGTGAGCTTGGTGGAGTTGAATTCTTACCTAAAGGAAGTGCTTTGATGGTTGGGTTAGGCTAGTTTTGCAAGAATTACTCCAACCATTCTATCTTTGGAGCTCCATTTTTTTTTCCTCCCATCCCAGCAAACCATGGAAGAGGATCAAGATCAACTCAGACACCAGGAAGTTATTCAAGATTTTTGTCATTCCTTAATCACTCATGGAACTGATAGAGCCAGAGTTTAGGATTGCAGAAGGATCCTTAAGCAGTAGAAACCTTGATGTTAAACAGGAATCAGCTGCGACACACCTTGATGATAGGGTGGAGATAATTTGTTTTGTTATTAATATTTGACATTCAGGTTCATCATGCAGCAAAGGCAACCACACAGCCTGGAAAAGAGGCTGCAGGCAGCACAGAATCTTACTCATGCATTGCACAAGGGTCACATTTGCATCCAGCTCCTCGTCTGGTGACTAAAAGGTTCATTACACAACCCAGGAACAGAGTGAGTGTGCTGTTGGATGACACCCAACCTGTTTCTTCCCGAGTTCCATCATGATCTCTCCTTCCCAGCTCTGCACAAATGGACCGGGGATGTTGCGGTGCCTCCCACCACAAGGAGGTGGTTTGTCAGTGGACAAACCCAGCCCCAGCCCTGCTGACCTTCCCACCACCCTGCCCGTGGTCAGGACTCTTGTGGCCCTGTGGCCTTGGCGGGAGATCCCGATGGTGCAGCGTGAACTGGGGAAGGGCAGCTCCACCCGGCGCAGGAGCAGGGTGTCATTAGGAGTGCCCAGCCCGCTTGTCAACAGCCCCTGGCCGCTGAACGCAGCCTGAGTCACCGGCACCTGAATGAAAGTAGTTTTGTTGTTGTTGTTTTGTCCTCTCCAGCCTCGCCAGGAAGAGTGCACCTCGCCACGAAGGCAGGTGGCTGTGTCAGGCTAGACTGGCTCCTGCCCTGGAACCTGGCCCCGTGAGCAAGAGCTTTCCTTCAGGCCAGGAGCTCACTGTCCATTCAAGTAACGATGACACCTCGTGTGCACTGTGCTGTGAACCACGGGACCATGGAACTCAGAAGCCCTGTTGCCTTCCTTCCAGTGTGACTCTCTTTGGCTTCACTGTGAGTCCTTGGGTGGTTTTTCCAGCAGATTCAGAAAGTCAAGTGTCAGATTCATACTGCCAGAGGCTGCAATAGCAGCATAGATGCCATATCTGCAGAAGCATGTTCCCAGGCATGGTGGCAAGCTGGCACAGAGCATGCTGCATCCACGTTGACAGACTTCCTCAGCCTCCAAAATGGGGCAGGACTTAGCAATGGCTGGAAAGAATGTGCTTGATTTTTCATTTTGTTGTCACAGCTCAGTGAGGTTGTGAAAGGCAGGCTTCACCGGATCCAAAGTCCCATGGTTTCCCTGGTATTGCTGTCAAGGGGTGTTAAAGAAGATTTTTTTTGTTTTTGTCCCAGTGCTCTGAATGTTAAAAAGTAAGAGAAACGCCTCTCAGCCCTAGCAGTCAAATCACGGGAAAGTGCCTGCCCCATTCCTCATTTCATGTCCTGCTTCATACTATAAACAATGATCAGTACAAGTTGCACCTTGCTCGTCCTCTTTATTTTTCCCTATCAGCTTAGGCCATAATTGCCATTCCTTCCCCCTAATTACTCCACCCTGGCTTAAGGTGCAACGAATGGCCTTTGTTTGGCAAATAAAGGGTAGGCAGAGCTTTGAAGGAACACACTGCTGCTACGGAGATTCACCCAAAATTATGTGGTTGGCTCTTCTAGTTTCTGTTAAAGCCAAGGCTTCAGTCATTTCCAGCAGGCACGTCAGGTGACAAGTCCTGTCCTATAGACAGAATATCTGACCCTCTGCTGTATAAAGGGGGGAAAAAAGCTACATAAAAATTTCATTTTCAAGCTGTAATCAATACCAAATAAAAGTTAGTACATGCAATATAAAGGTAGCTGCCTTTATGTCATCTTTTAAAAAGTTTTAGGCGTATCAGATGCATATTTTAATGCTCTCAGGACTTGGTTAAAATTGTTTTTCATAGCTTTGACATTTTAAAATTTGAAGATACACAAATAATTTTGTCTAATTTTACATAAACCAACATGTCCAGTGACTGAAAATATACCTTTAGCTCTTTTATTTGCATCTAATAAGAATAATTATGAAGACATTGGATAACCATTTATATATAGTGCTTTAAGTTCAAGAAGTTCACGAAGGTGCTGGTTTGCTATACTGAAGGTTTTATAGAGCTGAACTTTGGGACACTTCCTGTTCAACATTTAAAAATTGCACCATTACACACCTGTGGTCTAAATTCTTTCAAATCTTCTATGGAACTCTAACATCTTAGAGGAGATTTTCCCATTGAGTCAAGAGTTTGGAATAGGAAGAAGTAGATGTGATCAGGAACAAGGATCCTGGCTCTCTTCAAACAAATAATCAGATCTCTTTGAAGAGACTGTAAGTGCCATAATGCTACATCTGTACCAACACCAAGCTATTGGGAGATAGCTGGTCAGATGTGAAAAGAAGGGGAAATCCATCCAGATTGGGGGTTCTCAATTTAGTATTTATCAAAGTAGGCAGTGACAGAAACTACTAGCACTTCTGGTGCTGGTAATAGGGTGCATGTGGGACTAATTTGGATGTCTTTTTGTTTTGCTCTGTGTTTCACTCTTCAGGAACTATCATGGGTCCAGCTTGTCTACCTAGGCTGGGATGGTAACCGTGGTAGGAGTACCTCCAAACACTGGGGTGTCTGGCTGTCAGATGAAAGCTCAGTGATAAGGTCTTGCCATGACAAGGACTTGAGAATTGAAGGAAACAGTGGCTCCCGGATGGCGAAGAAGGAGAAAGCAGAAAACAAACACAAACTACAATAGCAAGAGATGGCAATGTTTGTTCTGTGCCTAAGAAGCCTGAGAAATCTTCTACACATGCCCTATTTCTTTATGTAAAAAGGAAGGCCTGAAAACATGAAATTAAAAATAGAAACTTCAAGCATGTGGCTCCATTACAACAGGGTCTAGTCACCCCAGGAAAACAGGATTAAGAAATCTTGATAAGACTTGAATTTATGGCAGGATCACTTTTGGCCCCTTCTGTCTGATATAGGCATTGAATTATTGCTATTCTGCTACTAAAGGACACTTGAGTTATGTGAACAAATCTTCTAGTTATTGAGTAATTGACTGAGTGAATACAGCTATGCTGCTACTTAAATTATACTGAGAAATACCCAGGCAAACAATATTTTCTTTATATACATGTGTGAGCATATATACATTATATACATATATATGTATATAATTTTCCAGTGTATGTATGTATATATATATATGCATATAATTTTGTGTGTAGAGTACTGTTTGTAGACTCACTCTTATTTGTAGGACGTGTTTGATGGGAGAGAACTCAACACATATGTATATATAGGTAGATATATATACAAATATATAAGAGAAAGAGACAGAAAATGGGAATTTTGCACTGTTTTGGGTCTGAACCCAAAGGTAAGACATCCTGGTTGCCCTTGTCCCACCCAGTGCCAGCAGGCAGCTCGGAGCACTGTTGTTGCCCTGGCTTATACTTCATCCATTGCTCATGCCAGACATCCACATATGTGCACCATACAGCAGCCCTACACATTACTACAGATGCTTACCTCAGCTCCACAGTCAACATCTGCAGGGGCAAGCCCACAGAAAGAGGTTGTAAGGTCCTCATTATCAATGAACACAACACAAATGGTGAAAGTAACCTTTTATTTGCATGTGATATAGAGACATACATACTGCAAACACATGCCACACATCATAAAAGGACAGGATACTTGGGGGATCGCAGCAGAGAAACATTAGCATCTGCTTCTAATAACCAGCGTAAATAGTACATGCTCTGAGTTTCTCATGGTGTTTCTGAACAGAATTCCAGAAGAGCTGCACACATGGCACAGCCAGGCTCATTAACACCACCGGCCATCCGCACACTGCGCCAATGGGAACGCAGCCCTGCCTGACCATGCAGGGCAGAGCTGCTGGGCACAGTTTGCACCCCATTTCGGCTCACTCACTGCTGCCCTGCCCCTCACTGCTGCAGGGGGATGGTGTGCCCGTGGTCAGGCTCACTCAGGCTTTTGAGAAAGACCGTTCCAATAGAGGTAGAAGGGTGCTCATGGAGCTTTCTGGCTCCTGGTGTCCCACCGGTGGGATATGGGCCCTGTGAGCAACTGCTCTTAGAAGCATGCAACATAGCACAACCTGGCACAGAAATGCCAGATTCCTGGAATTACTATGCTAAGCACAACATGAAAATACTCAGAGCATTGCTGTCCAGGCAACACTCACAAACTAAATCTTCTGTAGATTAGGACAAGTTCTGGAGAAATGGGAAAGAATGCAGCCAGCTAAGTAAAGACAGGTGTGTGGCTCTGCTGCCTGGTGTGCAAGAACAGAAACGATTGTGGGATGAGATGAAAGCCTTGCTGTGAGCGCAGGTTGGTCTGTGGAGGCATGGTTGTGACTGCACGTACACAGTGCCATACAGCAAAACATACACCAAACACCCCCAGCACAAACACAAGGGTAGTTATGGAACTAGCTGGAAATTCATGCAGCTACACCAGTTGCCCTGCAGTTGCCTCTGGCTTCTAGCTCAGCCCTTCCATCATAAGTCAATAATTTTAGCTCTCTTAAATATCTCACTAAACAGTATAGGTTTATTTCAGTCACTTGATTGATTTATGGGTAAAAAAAACCCCAACAAACCTGAAACTTTAGTCCTGTACAGCTTATGACCAAAATTACCACATCTAGGATTAGTCTATTTGCCACAATAATGGAATCCATTTTCAGAATATCAAGATTTCCTCTGAGCTACATCTGTTAGTGATATGGCAAGTTTTTCTTGTCCCTGTCACATTGAAGAAGCCTGTAAGGAAGGAAGGAAGAATGCTATATGCTATGTGTTATGCTGGGCCATGGTTTTCTCCTAGCAGCAATATTTACAGCATGTCCTGGACTGGACTGCCCACCAGCGACGTTCACAACTGGTGGCCCACCAACTATTAAGTGCTCTGAACTTCTTTGACATGCAGCCTGTTTTTAATGGGTGGGATAGCTTTTACCGATGTGTTTACTTCATGAAACATTCAATTAGCCAGATTCATCATCAGCATATTTGCTCGTCCTGCCTTTGTGTTGGGTGCTTCATCAAGCTTTTCCTCATGTGCACAGTTTGCCATCTGCTTGTAGGTTGTTCAGAGACTGTGTGAAGATTCTCTCTCTCTGAGAAAATGTGTGCTGGTCCATTGAAGTATTTGCTAGTGATGCAATGGCAGCTGTTATCATCACGTCATATGTGTGCGGGTGGTTGCAATACATGGTATATAGGTTGTCAAAATTTGCCAGGAAGATGTGTTTTTGATTGTGGTATTGTGTGCATGTGTGGTACTGCTGGAGCAGCACGCATAGGACTTGGAATATTACATGAGTACTATGCGTGAGTGCTATATAAACCACATACCAGAGTGGTTACATGCTGTATTGGGTGACAGTAACACCATATTCACACAGCTTTTTCACATATCTCTTTATCAGCTGCCCATTTTTGAGTATTCCTTGGGGCCCTGGTTGTTTCCATGTGTGTGCTGGGCAGTGGACTTCATTGAGAGCACTCTCACACTTGGAAACCAACTTTTCCTTGCCAGCACTTTTCTGGCTCTGGGTGCCAACAATTCAGGCTCTGTGGGACAATGGTTCATTTCCAATGTCTGTCAGGATGTTTATGCTGTTTATGTGTAGGCCTTTGTCACCTGGTATTAATTGGATTGTGCCCTCTCTGCCTTTGAAGGCACAGAAGGCTTCAAACTCCTCTTTTATTACACATGGTGCTGTGGCCTGTAATACTAATCAACTACATTTGGAAACACCATGTTGTAAATATGGAATATGCAGCACGCCACTGCATCCTTGGAGATCAAATGGTCTCATGGTTGCTGAGGACTTGCCTGCAGTTAATGACCTTCTTTAGCTCAGAAACCTCTCTGCTGCACTTTTGCACCAAGATACCAATAGCTAAACCTGAGGAAGCCTGTAGTCACCAAAATTTGATTTGGTTTCCTTCCCTCCTGGTTATGCAGAAGTGTTGATTGCTCTGATGTCCTGGATTGTTACTTTGCAAGCAGGTAACTGTTTGTCATGGCATGCACTGTTTATGCTGTATAGTCTGCTTTATTTCTTCTCATCTGGAAAGACAAATATTTACCTCTAGTGGGTATTGAAAATGAGGTCTAGAATCCTGCTTCCACTTAACCAGGCCTGACACTGTAGTGCATGGCCCTATTATAAGAATCTCTTTGGCAAAGGTACCCAATACAGTGAGAAGGGTCCTGACAGCACTGATGAATAGATGGTGCTCTATCTCTACTCTGGTGTTTTGCCAGGTGATGACTGAGCTGATAAGGAATTCTGCACATTGTTGCAGTGCCTGGCCTCCTCTCATCCTGCCTGATAGATGAGTTGAATATCACACACTGAAGCATGACCAGCAACATGTCCTTTTACTGAGCACTGAGATTGCTCCACACGTTTGTCCTTTCCTCTCTTTGGGGCTGGGCAGCCCTGAGTCACAGCAAGCCATGAATGGCATGCCGGTGGGCACTGGCATTTGGAGTGACGTCACTGCTGCCTGTTGGGGCACAGAAGCTTGGGACTGATTAAGTTTTAACTTTTGAGTCTGGAGCTATATGTGTGGGCTCACAGCTGGGGACTACAAAGTGCTATATGGAATTGGCACAGAGAAGAAACACACAGATTGCCTGCTGTCAGGACATCTGTGTCTTTTTATTTTGGGTACATTTAGCACTTACAGTGTTTCACATCTGTCACATATGCAATATGGCACTGACAGTGGTTACCGTTATATTTACATTTTGCCTTGATCACATTTGTTGTTGTTGTTTACCCTGTCTGCAAAGCCACCTCCTTGGCCGCACACATTTCATTTGTCAGCATCAGGGGTGCCTGGCACTGAGTGTTACCAGCAGTGTGCTTGGTGACACACACATGGCCCTAACAACATGGCTTTCAGCTTGTGTATCAGCCCCACATCATTTGTATTCTCTTCACAAATGCCACCTCCCCTGTTCTTCCTGGACCTCCATCATCTTGTCCTGCACAGCACTTGCACGGCACAGGGTAATTGAAAGACAGGCCTGCAAGAGACCCCAAGTGGTCTGAAGGCCTCATTAGTGGCTTAATTTGCCCCCTGCTCAAAGCACACCCACAACATAAGCTAGTCTGGACAGACATTTGTCTAATCTAGTCTTTAAAAAGTCTAAGCTATTCTTAAAAGCTCTCAGTTGCAGCAAATCCAAAATCCCCCTCAGCAATAATTTTCATTCTGCCCATGTTAATATTTTGTGTAAACTTTGGGTGGAAATGCAACTTGTCCTTTGAGACGTAGCATGTGATTTCAGATTCTGCTGCTGCTAAATCTGACAGAGATATAATGATCCACCTCTCGCCCTCTCTCCCAAAATGATTCCTCCCTTATTTGCTAACATCCTTGTCATTTCAGCTCCAGTCTGGAGTTTGGAGTCACAATGTTTAACATTCACCTTGTGGTTATGTCTTTGCTTCAGAACATGGCCAGGATTGTTCTTCTGCTTGCAAATTCACAACCTTTATCCCTCCCTTTGTACATCTCATGCATTCCTGTTTGTCCTTTCATTGGTCATGGAACATTCCTGATTCTGACTGCTTTGCATACAGATTGGGAATAAAGTACTGCACCTTTATACCACATTGCAGCTACTGCTGCTCTCCTGGTACTCTTTTATCTTCACTTTGGCTGTCCTTGATTGCAAGTGGTATGGAGCTTCCTGATGGAATCACCAGGAGAGCCATTGGATCACCTCTGATATTGCCAATGCTAAGGCTGGATGGACTTGAAGGCAAAGATTAAAAGCTGCAGTGTTTTCTCTAAGGAGAGAAATTAATCTCTAATGGGAGTGGAAATTTGCCATTTTGCTGGAGTTGTTAGGAAAATGAGGGGAACAAGAAGATGAGATTCCTGGAACAAAATCTGTCCTTGGAATATATCACATCACAAGCTTTTCTTGTGACAGAATTATTTAATTATTATTTATTAATTAAACCATTCTTAAAAATAATCCTTACTTTTAAATCACAACTCAAACATGCAAATGTGAGCCCTGGGAACTCAAGTCTCGGGCTACACAAATTTCTCTCATCCCTTCTATGGAAACAACAAAAGATGAATACACAAGGAATGTCTGTTAAGGATAAGCTTTAATGATCATCTGCAACTTATTATTCCATAATACATGCCATTAATAAACTGAATTACCCCCAAAAGTCTGTCCTGTGAGAAGTGCTATATTTCCTGCATCTGCTGCATCTGTTTTATCACATCTTTGCATCCTTCTTAAAGCATTGTGCAACATGTTAAAAAGGGTTCCAGCACAAAGCAATCACAACTCAGGTATATAATACCTGAATCTTTTGTCTTCTTCCTTTGAGGCCTTTTATTTCACTTTTTACTGTTTCTATATGTGAGGAATAACTTCCAACTGCAAAAAGTTGTCTACCTTCTTTCCTCTCTCTGACTGGAAATCTTTGTCTAAAATTTGGGTTCAAAACATTAAAACTCACCCTAGTAAATGGTAGAGTCACCAATAGATTCAAGCTGTCACATGGAATACTTTGTTCTGAGAGTTTTACTTCAAGGCCACGGAAGTTAAGAGGATACTTTTCATTGCCTGCAGTGAAAACTATCCTGGGCCTATATTCATGCATAATTAGTGAGTGGGAGATGAAAGGACCGTGCTACCTTCTGATTCCACATTTTTAGTGGACTGTTTTCCCTACCCATGTGGCTGCAAGATTCTCATTCCAATCTGCCCTTATCTTGATTTGGGTAAAAAATGCTGCTCTTAATGGTTTCATTATGCTAAGGTACGCACCTCTTCACAGAATTAAATTAACGTCTGTCCTGTTCAGATATACAGTTATCATCATTACTACTAAATTAGTTGTTCTGAAGCAACTGCAGACAAGACATCAAGCCAGTCCCCCGCTGGCCGCGTTCCCCAGAGCGAGCTGCAGCACTCAGTTCCAGTGAATGTACTGGGAAATGCACTGCTGCAGACTGGAAAGCCCAGGCTGCCTCTCCTCCCTGTGTCCTTGAAGCTGTCCTTCGTGCTGGTAAGCTGCTTTCTCAGGAAAGTGTTAGAGAGGAGGTCTGGAGAGGAATAGCTTTGTGATTACACGTGAGGGAATCCAGGGGTCTCAGGGTCCGCCCATGTCCCTGGCTGTGAGCTGATTCCTCTGTTCCTCGTGTGTGAAATGGCTGTAATGTCTTTGCCTCCTTCCCTTCTCCATTTCCCCACTCTGCTGTCTAACAGGCACTGAAACTGCACCTGCAATGCAAACAGAGCTTTCAATATCACTTACAGTTTCCAATTGTTCTTTATTACATTGGTAATTTTGTGATCTACTTAATGGCTAATATTTGCATGATTTTCCTCTACGAAATTATTGTGTATTTTCAGTCACTAAATTACAAAATCATGAATGATTTGATACTGTTTGATTCATTTAGAAAAAGTCTATCCTTTGTCATTAATGTTATTATAGTGCCATAACTTGTACTTTTAATCTTAGGCAAATCTTAGTGTGGGCTTTCTTGGATTGAGAGCAGCAAAACTCCCTTTCTTTGTGTTTTAAGGCTTTTTCTTAGACAACTGGCATTCTCAGCAGCAAAAAAATCTGGGCAGAGACCAAACTTTTATTGTAAAAGAAGCACGATGAAAAGAAATATGCTTTATAAGTGCAAAAAGCCACGAGAGAATCCTGGATGTGCAAGAATTAAGTAAGAACTTAAAACACTGCGTATTTATGACAAATATATATGTATATGTGTGTACGTAAAGCCAATCTCTTTTTCAAGGACAGGTAATGATTTCATGATGTGGACAGTTGACTTCATTACAATAAGACATATGGTTTCATAAACTCAATACTTACTGTGGGGTATTTGTTCAAATTTTAATGCCACACACTGTTCTAAACTCATTGTGAAGAGAAATACCAGCTGATGATGAGAAGCAGAGCTAGGAGTGCTAGATCACACCAAACTTTGCCAGGATACAGATAGGTGAAGCCATCGAACAATTACCAGAACTTTGCAGCACCCATTGTAGCATGGAAGCTTCTTGGCTGCTCTTCAGCTCTGGTGGCTCAGTACCATTTTAGCATGGTGGACCAGGCATTTGATATGAAACTTCTATGTCTTTGCTTACTGGCAAAGTGAAAAAATGTAATTAAAATCTAGGCATACACAAAGTACGTGGAATTAAATCCTGTACCTGCTCTGGTAAATATGAATTTTGCTTGTGTCTTCAAAAGGCCAGGATTTTACCCAGAATGTTTAGGTCTTCTTATTTTGAAATAAAAGATAAATGTATTTTATTCATTTAATTCATTTAATTAATGAATTAATTAAATGTAAGCCATAAAGATGCCTACCATAAAACTTGCTTGCATATATATGTAATATATATATTACACATATATATTACATATATAGTAGTGTTACTAATCAGCTTTTTAAGATGTAAACCTTCATAACTTAATGATTCCTTTTCTATTTAGAGAGTAATAATACAGTAGATTGTTACATTTTGAGCAAAAGAGAAGTGGATTTGAGTTTCAAGTATGTGCTTAGGTTTTGATTTGAATTCTTGCTCATTGTTGGGATTTGTCTGAGGTCTGTGCTGGCATCAGTGTGATAATGTAAAACACCCACAATGGCTCTAACCACAGCTTACAGAGCTGCTTGTACCTATACACATATATTCTCAAACACAGTTTTAGTCCACAGTGGAGCTCACCTGAGGAATGTCAGTTCCCTGTCCTTCTGTCATTCTCTTGTGTTACTTTTGAGCTATCAATGTCTAGTTTTAGAGGATTTTAATTAAGTAGATGAGACATGTCTAAACCTCGGTGCACTGGTTCATAATGAATGTCTGGTTTTAAAGCTTAGCATCTATTTCTACTTGGGAAAATAGAGTAAAAACAACGTGGATTTTTAACTGTATTGTAAACATCTAGTTTCCACTGAACTATACTTTTAGCAGAGAACTGTTCCTGACGCTCTGGCTTGGAAAGATGGGGCGTAGAGGCTTCAAGAGGCAGCCACAAGCTGAAAAATGTATGCAAGGGCTTGGATCTGTATAAGAGTTCATGATATCAACCTCCAATACTGACTACACTTAATATATTATTTATTTAGTGAATATGTTAAATGAGTCACAGGTTTTTTAGCTAGACTTCCCTAGAACTTTCATTTTGCAAACAATTGACTGTGACACTACAAACACTGATTCATGTGCATGGCAGTGATCGGGAGCACTCATACTGTGAGAAATAAAGCATGTGTGTACCCCTGCACAGGGTCAGGGCCACAGAGGTGGGTGATACTGATTTCATACTTTTGACCCTAACCAAAACATTCCTTGTTTTTAACAGCTTACTTTTCTTTCTTAATCTGTAAAGCAGTCTTTGGCTGGTGACAGCTGTGAGAATTCTGAAATCCATAATGTACCATGGGGACCTATTCTGATTTCTGTTGCCTTGTAACACACTTAGAGCAGCACATGGAAAGTGAATAGTGAGAATTTTCTGTTGGTGAAAAGAAACAGTCATCCAGAGGAAAGAGACCCAAGAGAGCCAACCTCAGAGTCATAGGAGAGGTCTCGTTTTGTTCCAGCAGTTCCTTCACGATTCTGTGAGCATTTTCCCTCACTCAGTTGTACTTTTACCAGATTTACATTGCTCCCCTGCAAACCTAGCTAGTCCCATGGCCTGTATTCCACTCCCAGCATCTGGGAAGTCCTGTGACAAAACTACAAAATGCTCCTATTCTTAAAGGGAATGAGATATTGTGGAGCCCCCAGATATGTTTCTCTGTGGTTCCAATTTGGTTTTCATCCCATAAGCATGAGTTAACAGAGTTACTTGCATTAGGTGTATTTGATGTAAAGAAGTCAACCCTTTTAGCTGGTAGAGGGAAGGGAGAGACTTCAGTGAGGTTTGTAACTTACCAGAAGTTTGTATTAGAAAGTGAAAGCTAGACCCCATGTTGATGAAACTATTCAAAATAGAAAAAGTATGCAGTACGAAATTCACACTGTCTGCCTCCTATTCACATTTACACTCACATTTGGAGCAGTTGGAGGATTATGCTTTAGGACTTGTTGGGATTCCCTTAATGGCAAGGAAAATATACTTGGAATAGTGGACATATCAGAGTAGCTGGGCAGAGCTTCCTACTGAAATTGTTGGAGAAGTGTTTCCCCAGATCCATGAATGAAACCTGAAAGATAATAATTGCTCACAAAACTCCTTTGCCTATTTTCTGGGACAACAGGTTATACATTTCATTACCAGCAAAATACCCTTGGTCCAGCTCTGACCTGTGCAAACTCTGTGTGAACAGCCTTGAGAGCCCCTGTTTGCAAGGCATTTGAGGGAGGCTTGGACAGGGTTTCTTATGCTGCCATTCCAGGTTACACTTCCTTACTGTCGATGGAGCCCTCCATGGTTGAAGGTGAGAAGATGATTTACCCTAAAATCCCTGTACCAGCTGTGCCTCCATGGAGTCTAGGATTAAGTGACAAGTAATATGCACGCTTCTTCAGTCCAGTCAACAGAGGAAAGTTGTCACAGAGTCAATTCTTCCAACTGGAGGATGAATAATTCCAGCTATGTCCTAGATATCTGCTTAAGTGCTCTCTCTTAGATATCTGCTTAGATATCTGCTTCTTCTCAGGAATCACCTGTCCAACTTCAGACATCTCTATCTGTCTAAATCAGAGGTGATTATCTAGACTGATTTTATAATCCCAGCCTAAGATCAATATCTAAAATAATTGGGGTGTATTTGAACCTCTGGAGTCTCCTCTCTTTTCCCATTGACTATTACATGACCAGTGTTAGAGTAAGAAACTCACTTTGAGATATTTAAACAGAGTTAAGATAAATAACACCCCTTCAGTAAACTATCAGAGGACAGCCACCTTATTTCTGTGAACTGTTATATACCTCTAGAATGAAATAGTTTTTACTTTAGGAATGCCTCGTTAGTTGCTTGCATTTAAGTGCTGAATTTCTCAATTTTACTCAACATGAAAAAAGTGGTCTGAGAATAAGACTGCATGTCTAGAAACAAAATCCTCTGGTTAATGGAACAGTAGGTACAGTACTGCACTTTAGTAACAACCATATCTTCATTCCCTGACACAAAAGCATCAGCAACACAGAGAACAGTGCAAGTTTGAATAATGCATCCAAAATCAGTGACAGCACTGAAGTGTGATCCTGGACAGACGTTTCTCATCGGTCTTGCTTGTGACCAGTCAGAATGGGAAATCACCTCTGTAACTCAGCAGCATAGATTTACTTTTGCAACTGAAATGGTAGGAGAATTGAAAGCTTTGAGAGTTCTACAAGAGCCCAAATACCACCAGGGTTCTTAACATGTCTGAGAGAGAGGATCACCTTCAGCCTTGAACACACTAAGTATAGACAAGAGGTACATAAGCAGTCAAAGATAACACCACTTCATATCAAGAGCTGCTATCCAGCCCTACAAAGGAATTTGAACAACTGCTAACGATTTCTAAAGTCTGCACTTGATTACTGCAGGACTTCAGATACCCCCTCCAAATATTTATGATCTTTCACTACAAATCAGTGTTTAAAAACACCTAAAAATAATGCTGTAAAAACTCCAAGTATCTTAATAATAGAATTGTTATTAGATTTGTTTCTGTTTTACAGACACATTCTTTGGCTCCAGCTATGTGTTTCAACACTCTCCTTACATCAAGGGCTCTTCAGGGCTTTTTCTATATGTGCTGAAAGACACTTCTTTACCTGAGGCTACTCTGCTAACTTCTTGGAGTGTAAAGTATCTCAGGATAATTTAACCACGTGAGGCACACTCAGAAGATTTGGCAGATTGTCTCGGGCACTTGGAGTTAACCAATAATAACATCCCTGCTCCTAATCCTCCAGATTTCTTCTAAGTTCTGCTTCTATTTGTTCTTAGTGAATAGCATGGCATTATCTTATTACAGCAATTTGATTTTCATTATCTAAGTAGGCTGCTGTGTCAGCAAAAAGCAGCAATTTGGAAAGGATGGAAAAGACTGCGACTCATGGATGAATGAGTGATTGGTGGAGGAAAAAAAACCGAGATTGAAGAGGGTACGTTGAGTGATTGAGTGAGCTTGGGAAAATAAGGTGAGGTCTGTGGAAATCAGTTCAGAAATATGGCTCTTTGTTTATGTGATTAAGTAGGGGAAGCCTGCACACATGACCTGTGCTTAGATGGCATATGTTCAGCCAGAAGTGTGCTGTATGACAGTTTGTACAGAAGAAGCTGGAGTACTGAGATGACTACAAGGTCCTGTCTAAATCATTTGACAAGAAAAGCTACCTGGTAAGAAATTGCCTGCCACCAAGATCTATTTCAAAATCTGCTTTTGAGATGCAATTCCTTAACCACAAGAAGAGGCCTGTAAGGTAGGGAAAATCAATCTGCAACTTATGAACCTTCATTTAGTTATGCTGCAGGCATCCTTTTGGAGATACAAGGTTTCAAGAGATGATATATGAATTGGTGTGGGCATGGAGCACAGCATGCTCTTGTTGGTATCTAATTAGCTCCAGTTTAAACAAGTTTCTGGGTTGAGTGTCTTTACCATTTAAAATCTATTGTATATCTTTTTCTGTGTATAATCCAATGATCACTGAAGGCAATGGGGCCATGTCTACTGCAGTAAATAAGATAAACGAAGGACTACTCCCTGGCTCTGATGTCAAGTTCTGATAGTACAACATATGTCCATATTTCTAGGATCTCTTCTTCTTCCAGAAGAGCAGAGTGACCAGAACCAAATTGTCATTGGGAATGACAACCAGTGGGTCAGACACCTGAATGCTGCCTGGACAGTGTCAGGGAGAGCTGGGACCAGACTTTGAGGCATGCTAAAAATATGTGGGATAGTCTTGTGCCAGTAAACTTCCCTGGCTTATTAATACAGGTATAGTCTGAGAATCTTTTGATTGGCATCAGTAGACTACAAGTGGGTGAAAATGAGCCATCTCCTGTGATGGATCTATAATCCTTTGAGATTCCCAGAGCATATTGCTTTCGGGTAAGAGACCTCCATTTTAAAAGAGAAAAACGAATTTAAAAGCTGCTTTGGGCATTTTGCCAGCTGCACAGCAACATCTGGTTGGCATTCAGAGGCTTCAGGGGCAGCTAATCCTGCTCTGAGTAGGATTAACATCCCTGTTTAAAACGTACTCTTGGTATGTCTGGTAGAGACAGGATTTTGGCAGTCCAGAGCAGAGGGAAAGAGAGCAAGAAGGAGGGCCTGTGTGACTGTCACAAAATGTTTCCATCCCCACTTTTCTCTCTGTGGCTTCAGTGCTTCACCTGATGAAACAAAGCACCAAAGCTTTAGCTCTAGCAGCCCTGCCAAATGCTCATTAGATACTGTAGAGGTGACTGCCTGTCTCCTCTTTACTACATACTTTACAGGTGAGAGCACTTATCAGCAAGGGGTGGAGTTACTTACAGAAATATTGCTCTGTTTTTGGTAGAATAGGTAAGAAAGAATATATTCAGCACAGATGCATGTAAATCCTGGTTACGTTGCTTGTGAAACCATTTTCATGAAGGAAATAACAAGATTTATTTGGACCAGAATTGTAGCAGAACTTACAGATGAGCTCCTACACAAAATTTTATCCGAGTACCTCTGCTGACAGTGACTGACTGATTTCATAAAGACCATCTCTACTGATAAACTCAACTGTTGGAAATTATGAGACAACACAGAAATTTGGTGCTGCCTTACATATTCTGTAAAACCTTATGTTTTAAGTAGATTCTAATTGAAATTGGAGTGCTGTGGACTTGTGAGAAGCATAGCAGGCCATAACCCATGTGTTCCAGAGGGCTAGGAGGATTGTTCCCTGTAGCACGAGAGCAAGGGTCAATATGAACACACGCAGAATTGAACACACATTTTATGGCTTGCCCCAGACCTCTCTGTGAGAAGCACATACAATTAAGGGCTTATTAATTAACCATATGTTCTGAACATGGGAAGCACTGATATGTGTAAGCAGTTTCTTCTACACCCTTCCCTTTAAGACTGTACAGAAGACAAATTACTGTTACACTTCTGCATGTCACTGTAAGAGTCTGCCACATAACTGCTGGTGAAAATTAGTTTGGCTCTGCTAAGGAGGCAGTTCAAATTATAGCTCAGCTGAGTGTTTGGCCTGGTGTACTCAGATTTATAGATACCACCAAGCCTATCATATCCAGGTGAAGTATTTGCATACTTGCATCAGTATTTACATATTAAAGTACAGTATTTACATGTTCTTTATTTTGCATGTCGAGACTTTTGACAAATAAAGGAAATACTTCAAACTGTGTCTTTTTTTTTGTTTCCTATGTCTCAGATTTTCCAGAAAAATAAGTTGCTACATCCCCCTCTTTCATCCCCAAAAAAGAGCAGGAAAACGAGTGGCTTTCCTGCAGCAGCTGTTGCACCTGCTGTTTACAGTGAAGTTGGACCACAGCAATGCTTCTTTTCTGGTCCACAACATTTCCTCTAGCAGTCAAAGCCAACACATCAAAGTGAAAGCTCCGAAGGAGAAAAACAATGTGACCTATTGTTCCAAGAAAACAAAATAAATCATTTGTAGGAAAGGAGTAAAAACTCCTAACTGGATTTTTAAAACATAAATATTGGGAAGAGGACTGTGAAAGGCAAAATGTAACGTGTGGTTGTGATGATGCTAGACATGCTACAATTTCTAGAACTTCACTGTACTCTCACTTGATATGTTCTAAGAACAGAAGCAATGAATACAGTGCATGCCATGATTCTTTGGAGATACACATTGCACCTCAAGATAAAAGCCAGTGTTGGACCCTCTCCTTTGCTTCTACTTCCAGTTTTGAAAAGTCCCAAATTCTGAAGCTCTTCAGTCTGATGAATTTTGGACCTATTCTTGTAATCATAGTGTTTCTCCTTTTGTTCTTCTTCCTTGCTGTTGTTTGTTATTCTTATGATGGAAATACCTTGAGGTTCCCACTGAGGGCCCCATTGTGCTAGACAATTACACTGCACAAAGAGGTTGTGATGTAAATAGAGAAACCAGTGTGTGGTAGAGGAAACACAATAGAGGATCAGCTTGCCTGTACTCTCCTGAAAGGTCAGAGACAGAGGTGGTCAAAACCCTGCTTTGTGTTGCCTGGCTTGTAGTTCCTTTTTAGTGAATGAGGAAGTCAAATATGCTACATCATTTTACCTGGAAGAGAAGGATTAGATTTTTTCAAAAACCTAAAATACAACTTGCTCTGCTGTAAGGAGGAGGTGTGGAAACATATACATCATTGCCAACCAGGATTTCTCAAGAAACCCAATGAAATCTGGAACATTGACTGCCATCATGAAAATATTGTTATCTAGAGGCACTTGGGTTACCTCCTCTCTCAGCATAAGCATATTAGTTTTGACCTTGTGACCTAGATATGGGTAATAAAATCTTCAACTTTCTTCCAGCAGTATTGCTGCAGCCATGTAATCCTACTTCCTGTGATCCTAATTTGGGGTTCCGATTAGAAAACTGAAGACACAGAAATCAAAGGCTAGTTGCTGTTTTCTGGATGCTGTTTTGGGAGCCATTCCATCAGAGAAAAGGAAACAGAGCAGAAAAGTCTGCCTAAAAGTAGATCTTCTCTGTCAGTTTACTTGAAAGAGTCTGGAGTAGCAGATGCAGAACTGTGTATCCAGCTGAAATAAAAGCAAGCACAGTTGTTTCATAAGAAACGGAACTCCAGAACTTGACTCAGTTTCTTCCTATTGTAATGAAAGTCCAGAGGAAATTAATGAAACCTATTACAAATTTAATGAAGTAAGTGAAACAATTGCACTGCCTTGGTTTAATGACTTCCACACAAAACCCTCAAAGGGTTGGTACATTCTGCCTACTGGGTTCACAGCACTGGGCCAGGTCCTCAAAATAATAACAACAGGCTGAAAAGCTGTGTCTCATGTTCTGATGTTAATGCACTGAACTGAAACAGTTGCAGAATAATTAGTGAAAATAAAGGACTTTGGACTGGTCAAGAGGTAAAAGCACAGTTTGTAGAGCTTAGTGTAGAGATAACTACACTGAACTTTGATGGCCACTGAGAGGGAGGGGATCAGAGGACTCAACCCATTGCATTCCCTCTACAGCCTTTACATGGATAAAACCATGAGCAAGGTGAAAACCAATAATTTTTAAACGTTATGCATATTCAATCCTGTAGTGCACTAGCTTGATAAAAGACTTCATTAAAGAGGCTCCTATTTCTGTTCCTCTGCTATGTCTGATCACCTTGCGACTTAGGAACATCTTTCTCAGCCTTACTCTCGACAAAGCTACAAATTTACTTTCCCCCATTAATGTGAAGGATCATTACCAAGTGTTTCAGAACCACTTATACTGCTAGAACTTACCATAAAAAAATCCTTTATTAAAAAAATATAGGATTTCTTTCATAATGCAACAGGTGTTTGTGTAATTAGAGAACAATGTGATGCAACTGATGGCATAAAACTATAACTAAATGCTATCTAACCCTCACGTGCTTAGGTATATTTTACCATCTAAGAACTGCAAAAGGCTTTGAGGGTCCACACAGTCTTTCTGCTGTATGTGTACAGCATTAGTACAGACAGGGGTGGATGTTGGCTGTGGCTAAGGCTGTAAAGAAGGATACCTTTATACCTTTACCTTTACCTTTTTTATTAAAGCTGAAATGCAGAAATAATTTCTAAGGCACACAGCCACAGACAGAAGTACAACTCCCTTTGGTTTTCACTGAGGCTTAGGTACTGCTCTACACTTTCTTCTAGCTTCCCTCTCCCTTCCATCCAAACTAAGACGTGAAGATTATTGACCTTGTCCTACTTTCATAGACCAGACAAAACCAACAGGAATAGCTTATTTCAACACCTGAAAAAGAATCTTTACCAGTGAATGCCTTAAAAAAACCCTGAAGACAGATGAATTCTGATGAATCCGGCTGAAGTGCTTTAAGGTATTACTGCCCTGCTGTCGTCTGCCACTCCTGCAGTGGCTGCCCGTGTGTTCAGGCAGTCAGCAAAAGGGGAAGAGGACCAAGGTCCTGACTGTTCCATCACACAGATGAGCCCATTAACTGAGGGTATCTTTGTGGCAAAATGGGTTTACCTCTTTTTGTTTTGCTGGCCCACTGCCAGTCAGCAATGCCAGCAGACAGGCAGCCACAAACAGCTGGGGTGCCTGTTGTGGGTCAGTCATAATTGTTTTCCTTCCTTCCTTCCTTCCTTCCTTCCTTCCTTCCTTCCCTTTTCTCTTTCTTCCTTACCTTCCTTAATCTTGTGCTCCCTTTCTCTCTTACATTTGTCTCTCACCTTTCTATCTGTATTTTTTCACTGCAATACAAGAGTTAGGTCTCTATAGGAAATCCACCTCCAAGCTCCCACCAGTGCCCTCCCAGACAATTAAGAATGTGTTCCCCCTCCCCCACAATCTCTTTTTCTTTTGTTATTGTCAGCTGGTCTCTTGGATTAGGGTTTGCGGCTCTCTCTGGGCTCAGGAAAGCTTGGTAGCTTGGCAGGATTTCTTGCCAGATCAGTGATCCTAACGTGAGTGCCAGAATCCTGCAGTTTGCATAATGCTAATTTGCTTTTCAGCCCAAGTTGCCAACTCACATGCTGCTTAGCACATCAAGTAGCAGAAGGAATGCCATGTGCTCTACCCTGAACGAGGAGGAGGAGAGTAATTGGATAGATACCCACTACCTGAAATTGAAACTAATCTAACCAACCCAGGGTATAAACCTTAATGCACTGTTGAGCTTCTGGTAAGAGGTCATTAGACTGAAACTGTTCGGAGCCAATTAGTGCCTTATTCTCAAAGCTCTGATTTGGAGTTTTCACTGGCATAATAAGGTTACAAATGCTGCTTCAATTATGGCAATATTCATTCACTCAGACCTAGATCCCGTCACCCTTACTCACTGTAAGGGTAGTAGAACTGGACCTTAATGCCTGTGCCAGTGAAATGCTGGACGTGTCAGGGTGGGGCGATACTGAGAGATAGCACCACACCTAAGGGATGTTGCCAGTCACTGGGCTAAATGCCAGCTACTTTCAGTCGACTGGGTGTGGGGCTATCTCACTGCATTACCACACACTCAAGTGTCTCACTGCAATACCAGTTCTTTCAAAGCAAAAGAAAGCCAGACCGCCTAGAAAAAAACACCTTAACCATCCCCTTTGTTGTCATTCTAAGCCGCACACACACCAATGCTAATATAGCTGCAGCATGAGTCCAAAAAGGTGGGACCCTTCTGAACAAGTTGTCCAATAAACTTTTCTCCAATGAACTTTGTGAGTAGCTCTGAAGAAAGATTGATCCTTCCTGCATGAGACACCTCTCTGAGGCAGAGTGAGTTGGACTGCGTTTTGAAGGTCCTGGAATCTCTCCCTCAGCTGAAGGGCTCTGTCCTGGATCCCTTCAGTCAGCTGAAGTTTGTGGAATGGTACCTCATGCTTAGTGACAGAACCTGAGCCTGGTTTGCATTCTGACTGATGGCTTGGTCACAGACAGGGACTGTGGGTCGCAGCTCTTGTGCCAGTCAGCTGATGCAACACTCCCAGCCCCTTAGGACAGGGAGCACGTCTGTGAGACGCTCCTCTTGCCAGCTCTCGAGCGGCAATGAGTAACTTGGGCGCTGTGAGAAGCCACTCTGATTTTCTCTGTTTGGTCAGCAGGAAAGCAAGTGCCCCGGTCCAACAGGACGTGCAGACACGCTCCTGGGAACACAGCTCACCCACAGGTACTCAGTGAGCAGCTTGCTGCTGACATTGTCCCAACGCCCAGCAAGTGGCATGTGGGAAGGGCTTTGGAGGAGTGCTGAGTGCACAGTCTCTAATCTAAAGGTGTGGAGATTACAGGGGAATTGGGTAAGGAATGGAGGCCATGAAAGAAACTGGCCAAATAAGAAACAAGCAAGAATTAATGGCCAAATAATATTGCTTAAATTTCTTGATCTTCCATGCTTGGATTTTGTTGGTTTGGAAAGTGCAGAGATTAAATTCTCCCAGATTCGTCTTTTTGTTTTGTCCTGTGTGATACCTTGCATTGTGCTCCTCTCCATTTTAATAAAGCTCCAAATGTGTATAAGAATGGGGACTGGAGGGATTTATTATCCCTCCATTGAAGCAATGGGTGTGTATTGACAAACAGCAAAACATTTCTTGTTGAAGCACTATCTCTAGAGAAAGGCCTTATCACTTGGGTTTGGAAAAGCACAGGAAGATAAAATATTTTACCATCTGACAGACTAATGAAAGAGAAGTATTCTTAGGACTTTTGAGGCCTGAGAAAAATGTCAAAATCCACCCCTTTTCTACTGTGTTAGCGATGTGCACTTGCTGTCTCATTGGACAGGGCTGTTGACTCAAACTAAAGGTGCAGGTTGGTCCCACTGATGAGGACATCACTAGAGGAGCACTGTCATGGGGAAGCATCCTATCAAAGAAACTACTGCCGTTTTTGTTTGTTTAAGGAGTATGGTAGATGCATATGAAAAATATGTTAGATTTTCAGCATGATATATATTTAAATCATTCCAGAAGATGGGGCCCCAAAATTGCTGGCTTTCAAGTAGTTGGCTTCATCGGGATGTCTGGATTTATTAGGCATTCTCAGGTAATGCAATAATGTATATATTTAAGGGATTACATGATAGGGGAGTTAGATGACATAAAAAAAACCGGCCCAGCAGCAGGGTCCCAGGGTTGAAAAGTCTTGCAGAAACTGTTTTGGTGGGGGAAAACATGGGGTCACTGATAAACTTTCAGAAATCTCTCTGGTTAGTTCTGTTCCTGGTGAGTGTGAGGTTAAGAGGAAAAGAAACCCATTATGAACAGAAAATGATTTCTCAGGAATTACTCTCAAACAGTCACAGTAAAGCATTTCCTTTCTTTAAGCATGCATATGTTTCTTCTCTTTAGAATCTCTGATTGTTCAGCTGAAGAGGGTGGTAATTGCCCACCCCAGTGATTCAGCATTCTGGGAATTTCCCAAAAGTGGTTTGAACTGAACTATGGTTTTTGCCAGCCTTTTCCAGTTTCAAAATTGTTCTTCTCCCTAAAATGGGAAAATGTCTTTGCTTTCCTAATTGAAAGATAGGAAGGACATTTGACTCATTCTAATGATAAACTGTGACTGTTTGTAAATATGATTTTATCAGAGAGCTAACACTGCTACTTTTATTCCCTGTAGAAAATATTGATTTCCTTCAATATTTTACATACTTGTGGCAAATATGTAGGGTACAGTACTAGGTTACAAGATTGTAGCTTTACAGCCAGGAAAACTAATCAGTTTAGCAGAGCCAGAATATAAACACAGGAAAGAAAGTAGCTCAAGAGTGGAAATTAATGAAAAGGAGAGGGCCATTGCAGTAAAAAATGTCTGTGCATTAATTGTGGTTGGCTAAGTCGGTCAGGCAAAGCACTACAGTGCTGATCGTTCTCTGTTGCCATCGCAAATACCTTCTTTCTTTCTACTTTCTTTGTAGTATCCCCAACCTACCTACTACTCTAATAATTTAATGGTGATTATTTTCCTTTTCTGTTTAGCTATTAAAATTTTCCCTCTTCCATGCTGTATGTTAAAACTGAGGCTAGGTAGAGGAAGCTAAAGGAGTAAGTAAAACATTTTTCTTTTTTTCCTTTGATTTTCAGGCTTGCTCGGTCTCGTGTGTATACATGTGTATGCATGTGTGTATGGCTGGCCTCTGGTACAAATTAAAGTAGCCACACAGAAGGACAAAAAGGCACTTAGCCAGGGTGAAGGATCTGTCTCCATTGTTTCCTCGGAGTGTTGGATTCAACATCCTTTGACTCATAATATGTAATTAAAAAAAAATAAAAATCCTAGCAACTCAAAATTAAAACTATTGTTGCTAGAAACTGAATGCACAAGAAACAACAAAATGGGTGTCTGATCTGTTACGATTACTTTTCAGGATATTATAAACTTTGGTCCTACTGAACCCAACAGGAAAATTCCCAGTGACATCAGTGATGTACAAATGGGCTCATAGCCCTTCCTCAGGGTAGGTTCCCGTACCAATCGGTAGGTGTGAATAAGCAGAGAAATCCTGTTGGAATGAAAAAAAAATTGCTTTTCAAAGATTATCATCAGCATGAGCAATCTCAGTAACGTTCTAATGACTGTTGTTAACAAACTGAGTTTTATTAAGTTTCCTGTAAAACAATGTGCTTTGGGGGAAGAAAAGGGGGGGGGGGGAAAGCAGGGGGTTAATCGTCATTCCAGTGAATCAGCTCCTCTGGGAATTTCCAAAAGGTGCGGTTAGCTCAGAGGACTGTGGTGTTTGCCACATTTTTCCTTCCTAAGGCTAATCTTTGTAATTCAAATTAATTTGCAACCATTTAGTTTTGAATCTAGAGTTAATATGCTTGATTAAGCCCTATTATTAATAAATTCACCAAAGGCACAGACAATGGCAACAACTATAGAAAAAGATTAGGTATTAAGTAGAATAAATTTATTACAAATTCTGAGACTTGTCAGACAGTTCAACACTCCAAATTTATCCAGCAAGGAGATGAGACTACCCAGATCATGAGTAGAAGGTGAAGACAGCTTATCTGCAATGTGAGGGTGTCACCAGGCAGCAGGGAGAACACAGAAAAGTGACTGACAAGTTGAGTTCCCACAGTGAACACCACTCAGGAAAATTTAAGGAACTAGTTGCATAGAAGACGTGCAAAGAACAAGCACAAATACCCAGAGATTGCAGTGACTTGTCCACCTCCCAAGAAGAAAAGATTAATATAGAAAATGGCAGTATTATTCTTTCTACTGTGAAGGCCTAACTTTTAGGAAAGAAATTATCTTCAGAATTGTAGCAAGAGCAATGTTTTAACTATTATCCATATATATTTGACTAAGAAACTACTATTGTTTTTGTCCAAGAAACATGGCCAATTCTTCCCAGCTGTATTATTGTATTATAATAATTTTCCATTACGGAGGTGACTGTTGCTCCAAGCCAGAGTATGTAAATTAGCCAAGATTTGACTCTCCAGGCTTTGCCATGCACAATGCTAAGCACCTCATGCATGATGCTGACGTCTCTCCATACTTATAGACTTCCCTGGGAGTTGAAGACACTCAATGCTGCCTGGGAGGAAGAGAACTGTGTGTGGCAGAAAATGTTAGCATATTAGGAAAGTAAATGGAGATGATTTAATGATGAGACTACTGCTTCTCATGCTGACCATCACTGTTTCATTGTTTCCTTGTGCTCCCCCATCAGTAGGCATCCCTCTTGTGCCCCATGCTGAGTGCAGACTGGAAGCTCTCTGGGGCAAGCACAGGCCTTCAGAGTGGTGGTTGTGTGGAGCAATATCCAGGTGCCCCAATCACAGCAACCACGAGCTCCTGCAGTCACGCAATGGCTGCTTCCTTCCTTCATGTGATTGCTCAGCCTGTTTACATCTGTCAAGCCTTTTATAAAAGCTGTGCTGCTAGCAAGGGCTGTTGGTTTTATTTTTTTTAATTGTTTTGAAGGCTCTTTTTAGTTAAAAAGTGTTTGCCACCACAGTTAAGACATGGACTGGATTAAAGTTCAAAACCAGCTCACGTCAGCAAGTGGATGGAAATTGTTACCATCTGACAGCTGGTGGCCTGGAAGGAAAATGTAAAAGTCACTGCATGAGGGATTGGTTCAGGGCAGTGCCACAAGAAGTGACATGGCTTTGTTTTATATCCTAGGAGTGCAGCTCTCTGTTTCTGCCTGAGTCCTGCTCAAAGGAGTGGGCGTAGAGATTAGTGAAACTCGCTACACCTCTCTCACCAGGTGATTAGTGAAACTCTCCACCTCTCACACCAGTGCCAGGTCCTACTACCTATTAAATTTGTGCAGGAGAAGCTGTGGTTTGTGCCATCGATGATATTTGGTGAGACTGTAGCGTGGCAGGCCTGGTCCAGGTCACCAGGTTCAACACTTCTTTGCTGCCTTTCAGCCCCCTGAGTCTTTCTCCCAGCTTGTCTCATCAACTCCGACCAGCAAAAAATGAATTAATGAGCATAAAAATCTTCTATTTTCACCTCTGACTGCTTTAATAATGGCCCAGTTATATATTATTCGATACAAGAATACCCTAACTGCCAGAATGTCTCATACAAACCACCGTGCATTTAAATACCTGTTAGACTCTAGTACAGAGTATGTAGCTCCAACACAGACCAGGCAAAGGCTGCAGAATTGACTGATCCAGAATAAACGACAGCGCTAGGAATGGCACAGGGATTGCAGACTGCTCATTGCAGATGCATGTCTTCTGGCTCCAGCAATGCCAGCTAAAGAAATGACTGCTCTGAACATCTGATGTGCCAGTGGACCACGCCACCATCCAGAGGGACTCAATAGGCTGGAGAAATGGGCTGACAGGGACCTCGTGAAGTTCAACAAGAGGAAGTGTGAAGTCCTACACCTGGGAAGAAATAAGCCATGTTATTCTAGTGGCCCACTGCATAATGGGAGCTGACCAGCTGGAAAACAGCTGTGCAGAGCAGGACCTGGAGGTCCTGGTGGACTCCAAGTTGACAAGAGCCAGCAATGTCAAATTACAGAGAAGACAGTAAACTCTGTCCTGGTCTGCACTGGGAGAAGTGTTTCTAACAGGATCAAAGGGAAGTGATCCTCCCTCTTCATTCAGCACTGCTGAGGCTGTAGCCAGAGTACTGTCTTCAGTTCTGGCATCCTCAGCACAAGAGAGAGATGGGTGCACTAGAGAGAGGCCAGCAAAGAGCAGCTATGATGGTTAGGGGAGCAAGAAATGGCAGAGGCACAAACAGCACAATTTTGCTGCTGCTAAAACCTTCTCTAAGCAAAAGTGAGGACTAGAGCAGCACTCCTGTAAGGAAAGGCTGAGAGAGTTACGACTTCAGGCTGGAGAAGAGGAGACTCAGGTGGATCTTATCAATGTATATAAACACCTGCAGCAAGTGCGTAAAGAGGACAGAGCCAGGCTCACTCCACTGACAGGACATCCACAACAGGCACAAACTGAAACACAGAAGGTTCTGTCTGGACACGAGGAAACACCTTTTTATTGTTAGGGTAACTGAGTACTGGCCCAAGTGGTCTGGAGGGTCTGTGGAATACCCCTCCTTGGCAATATTCAAAAACCATCCATATGTTTGGTCCTGGGAAACCTTGTTCTAAGTGACCCTGCTTGATCAAGGAGTTGGACCAAATGAACTCTAGATATGTCTTCCAACCTCAGCCATGCTGTTACTCTCTGTTTCTGTGAATCCACACCTAGAAGTTCTGCAGCACATTTCCCCCTGCCAATAAATATTTCTGCCTTCCCAAAGCCAGGTACAGATGGGAAGACCTTCCTATGAATATCAACAATACTGACCTGCATTATGTTACGTAGCAATTTTTTGTTGTTCCAGACTATTTTAATTGAAACATTTAAAGGAGTGCATGTAAGAGCTTTTGAAGAGGTTGACTGGGAAAGGGGTGAGGGAGGGAGGATGGTGGCCAGAAGCCAGGGCTAGGCTGGGTCCAGTTACCTCTTACCTCTGTAACCACTGCAGTTGCACTAGAAAGGCAGAAAAGGGCTCAGTGCCCTCACCTCTGTGCTGCTGTGTTAACCAGGTTCTAGGAAATGGAAGCCAGAAGAACAAGACAGCTGGCAAAATACTGCAAAATTCAAGAACTCTCTGAACAAGCTAAAGGAAATAAACTTCAAGGCAGTAAACTCTAGTGATAGCATTTACTCCTGAATTAAAACATTTGGGGATGGAATAGGTCAAATAAATCACTGCCTTTGGCTTCCTTACTGCAAAGGACGTGTTGAAATGTTCAAGAGTGAAGGTACTCTTCAGGCTGCTTATGTAATCACGCAGATTACATGAAGTTAGAAAGCTCATACACATATTTCAGGAGGAAATATGTTTTCTTAGAGGCAAAAGAGACATATATCATAGCTGAGAGAGACACTTCATACTGGATGAACACCAAAATAGAATTTAGGTGGGATCAAAATAAACTTTTAATGATGGTGGAAACAATATAACCTTTTAAAGATGGAATAAGAAATACCATAGACTATTGGATCTGGTAACTGGTGCACAGGTCTTCTGTTTTATTTGTTCTGCTCTCAAGTTTCGACAGGGTACATGTTTGAATAAGTCATGTTTGCATTGAGAAAAATAATACCTGCTTTTTGTGTCTGATCCACTCTTAAAGAGGTTTTTATTCTGCACTATTTACATACTTATATATTTAATATATATTTATGTATTTTAAAAGGCAGATCTCAGAATCTTAATCCTAAAGCAGGATTAGTGTGAGGCTTTTTAATGAGAATTAAAAAAAATGAAGCTGGCACCTCTCCCTTTGGATTATAACAATAAATTCATAATAATTGAATGTTTTCTTACTTTGTGTTACCTTACAAATCTACAAAACCTAATGCATGTTTTCCAGATTTGTGTCAGTGTCAATCAGTGATGCTAGATAAGAAAAGCAGGATTGTCATCCAAAAAAAGGAAAGAAAAAAAAAGAAGGCAAGACAGGACTCGTAACAGAAACTAAAAAATAAAGCACATTATTTCTTCTTTGTGTATGATTTACTTTGTAGTCACTAAAGGTCATTGTTACTTGTAGACTGCATGCTGTTTGCATTCCATTTTCTAATGGGAAAAAATTATTGAAAAAGTCAATATTAAACTAAATCCTAATAATAATTTGTGTCTAGAGAAAGGCTGGAAAATGGGCTGAAAAAAGGTGAATTTTTTTTTTCTTTCAGACAGATATAAAACATCTCAGACGGGCAAAAGGGTTCTTTCCCTCTGCTGTGCCTTCTTGGTACATAAAGCAGGAGTCAGCACCTTTGAACACTCATAAATGCACCAGAAATGACAATCAAATATATTTAAATGTGACGTGCTATGTATATTTCTAGTCTAGCGTTGTGGAGCACACAGAATGCAGAAATTCATCGCTTTGCCTTGTTTTTCTTTTACGTACTCTGGTAGAGCCCAGGGGTAGTTATGCCTGGGCAGTGGGTGCAGCGTGGTGCCTCTGAGAATGTAACAGTTACAACTTCACAGATGATGAAGATAAAATAATGGAGTGTCTCTAGTGTTATTAGTTGCAGCGAAGGGCACAGGAGGATCCCCCGTGCAGAGTTCATTTTCTTTTGTTGTTAAACGAGTCTCAGTGCTAGTTATTGTTAAACTGTGGGAATTGACACAGGCTGCTGGCTGCTGCCTGCACTTCTGCATGGCAGTGTTGCCCCTTTTTATAAGCCTGTGACCTCACCTATTTTTGCTGTGTTCTGCCATTTGAAAGCCTCAAAAGATGTTAGCTCACAATTAATGAGCTTTTGATTGTAAGGCTGTAGAAGTGAAAATGAGGATGTTGCTATTGTTGTCACAGAGGTGATAAATGTTAACCACAGTCCAAACTAATATTTTAATTCTTCCTCAGAAGAAATGTGCTTATGCTTTCAAATAAAACATGATCTTTTCTAAGTATTTCTATTATTCCTGGTCAGGCCAGAAATTCTTCAACAGGCAACACTGTGTTCACTTCATGAAGCCAAAAGACCAGTCAGTTCAAGGGGCATCTTCTAATGCCCTTGACTATGTAGTGGAGAAAAGAGATACCCTTCAGCAAAGCCACAATTCCTCTTCCTAAGTGTCTGTATTAACTAGTAACTTCCACTGTCAGTGCATTCAGAGGAAGGGGGGTGTACAGCAGGGTCTGAAATGCTCATTTTGAAAGAAATTAAGTATAGACTAAATAGGAATTTATCCACTGTATTGTGAAATTTATCCCCTTTAATGGTCCTAATAGTTAAGCTAGTAGTTTTGTTGCAAATACTGAAACCTGTTATTTGAGCTCGACACTTGAGCACTACTTCATGTGTCAGCAGGCAGATCTTCTGCCTCCTTTTTTCTGTGCTGAACATAGACCTTGTAGTGCAGGTTAATTTTTGCTACTCTTTTGCTACACTTCTCTCAATCCTGTCCAATTAGCCTGCACTTACTTCCTATGAAGCTGCCCTCTGTATGATCTAGATACTACTAAATGTTGGACTTCGTGGTTAGTTTTGCTCTTGCAATAAACTACAGGACAGACCCAAAAATGTGGTAGGATAAAAATACGGGTAGAATTAGAGCATTCTCCACTTCCCACTTGCTTTGTAATTGTCTAAGCAAGAAAAATCCTAATGTCTCAATTTAATTTCCATGCCAAGTCAAGGCCATTACTATTGCTGTTCTACACGGAATAGGAGTCCATTAATCCCTTAATTGATCAGTCCCTGAGTTCACCACTCTGCCATCATGAGCCAGAGAGGGATGAAAATTACCTAGGATACACTCAACATCTGATTCTGCATTGATAATGAAGCTCAAATCACAGACTTCAGAGTTTACAGGCAACAAGGTGGGGATAAAAACATTTTTCTCAGTGTAAAGACTGGATGTATTTTGGAGCTTAGAGAAGAGAAAAGTGAAGCTATTTTTTACTGCAGCATCAATGACTTGCTGCTGGTAGTAACTGGGAGAGCAGGTTGGTTGATGTTTCTCACTCTTTGGAGATAGAGAGGGATTTCTTCCTTACCAGAGGGGCAAGAGGTGTGAGGTTTTTTCATTTTCCTAGGAATAGGCTGTTTGCTAGGATCACAAGGATCTTGGGAGATTGCTCTTTCTCTGCAGGCCTCTGCCTGAGGCATGCATTTCATGCAACATTTCAGAAAGTGTTTCAAGAAATCATTTTGCTGAGTACAGACTTACATCTGTTATAGAGATATATAATAATCCTACTAGAGAGACTGAAGAGAGGATTTCATTAGTCCTCTGGGCTCTATGGGAAAATAAATGTGCAGTGTAGTGTAACCTTACACATGCTGCACTGTCTTTTTTCTTTAAAGGCCTCCTGAGTTGCCATAGGACTGTGTGGTAAAAGTGAGAATTATTAAAATACAGGTATATTTAGGGAGGATACTAAAAATGTATGGGAATTCTAGTCCTTTCTTGAGCATCTTTTCATAGAGAAAAAGAGTTATGCTTTTTAGCCTTTGTGCCTAGCTTGATTAGTTTTGTGCTGTCCATTCAAAATGTTGGATTTCCAATAGGGAGAGGCTGATTCCATCAGCCAATATTTGTTACAATTAGCACAGAACTGACAGAATTGTGTGCTTACTGTATAAAACCCAACTCATGGCTTTAGCATTAGACAACTACCCAAATGAGGACAGGGAGCTATCATTACTATGCTTCCAAGGTGTAATAATGTCTGAGTATATTCATGTATTTACAGTTGCCTTGATCATCTCCTTTAACAGAAAGATCTGCAGCAGGAGGAAATACAATCCAAACCACGCTGTGAGTAGCTGTTTGTGGTTATGTCACATCATCATCTCCAGCTCAAAAAGTCACTGAGAGGATCTGAAAGAAACCTAATTTTAAAACACATGGACCATTGACCACACAACTGTAGAGCTCACTCGCACATAACATGAGAACGACCCTACCCTGGCTCATCAGCATATCTGTCCTCTCCTGCTGCCCATGACTTTCCCATCCCAGCTGAGAGGACAATACCTGACACAGAGATTTATTGGTGATATGGAGAAGTTCACCTGGCTGGGACCAAGTTTCAGCTACAGAGCAGCCTGTCTCTGCCTCTAGGGTGCTTGCCAAGTTATAATGGTTATACCCCTATTCTGCCAAGCTGTGAAACCACAGCCTTTGTACACTGAAAAAAATCAAGTGCAGGAGGAATATGTAAATACAGATTTGTGCCTTGATGTTGCTTTTGATCCTGTCTTCTCAGGAAGTGAAATGAGTATCCAAGGATTCATGAAAGGGTGGATCCGGTGACCTATCCAGAGCAGACAGTGGGACTTGGGAGTGTGAGCATTTTACCACAAGTACCAATCATTGCATGATTTCTACTCTTATCCATATAAAGTTGACTGCATATACTCTATCTGCTGTGGGGAAATATATCATTTTCCCTTCTGTCCTGCAGCAACCCCAGCCCATAGCAGTGGTAAGAGAATTACAACTTTGGTGCTGCTGCAACATCCTCCCCTAGAACAGGTGTATATTGCACACGAAGAAAACAGGCTGTATCTACAATAGTCAGACATTTCCAGAGACTGGTAGAGTGAGAGAGGCAAAATACTTGCAGGATGTGCTGGTGGCTCCATCCAGATGGTTCAGAGGAGGTGCCATGACTCTGGCATCCTGAGTCTTTTGCATCCTTTCAAGGGCTGCAAGAACATCCTTGCCTTCTCCCTTGCTGTGACCCCAGGCCCACAGTCCCACTGATAGTGTCCCACCCCAATCCCACCTTGCCCTCCTGAGCTGTTCAGCACCTCCTTGTGCCCTGGCAGCTATTCTGCTGAAAATGCTACTGCACGGGGTCTGCCCAGCTCACCAGTCACGGAGAATCATCCATGGCTCAGCCTCAGTCAGTTTTTTTGGTTTATTTTTCCTTCAGTCAAATACTTCTGCCATGAGCATTAGTGTAACGTTTACAACATTTCTATTTCCATTCAGTTCTGTGTTGTTGTGAACTGCATTTCTCTGGTAGGTGTTTGTTTTTGCAATCACAGTGACGAAATACATTTACTGGCTGTAGCAGTTACAGAACTACTAAAGAAATATCTGTCTTTGTTTAATTTCAGTAAATCGGGACATTTCACTAGCATTATAATAATAGGGATTTGCGGAATACACTGTGTCCACGAAATAATTATTGAAGCAATTTATTCTTGCATCATTGTAAAAACCCCTTCAATTTGGGCTCTTCCCAGAAGATAAGGGACTAGTTTTTTCTGAATAGATTATTGTAATTTTAATTTTTACTTTTTTTTTTTTTTCTAGATTTTGCTCTGGGCTTTGTATCTGTTTTGGTTTTGCAACTTTGGTGTGTGAAAATATGTAATTGCAGTTTTCCAGTCAACATAAATGGTACTATTGAGAGTAGTTAGCTGTCCTAATCTCCTGGTGAGCTTCCATCTTCAAAAGGTACCAATGCTGTTGATGTGATCAATATTACCTTACCACTCCCTAGAAAAACATATAGATTTTGTATATACTGCCAGTGACTCTGGCTCTGGTAATGCTGTTACCCTTGCTTCCCATTTGAATTTAATTTTTACGTATTTCCAGACAGTAGGCTGATGCTTTATGCCTTGTTAATCCTTATCAGCTGAAGGGAAATGAATACGTATAACTGAGAGGTTAATTTGGCAGGATATGAAAGGAACTCTAACCTTTTGAAAACACAGGTAATGTTTGCTCACTGTTTTCTCTTCAGAATACATTGCCCTCTGTATTTGTGCTTCTGGCTGCAGTGGTATGAAGGACTTTGTTTTTATTCCATCATTTGGTGCAGTCTTTTCTTTATTTTTCATATTATAAAATAATATATTTACACTATTTTGAAACAATTTCAAATTAAATTGGTAATGTAGAAAAGTTATGCAGCAATGAAATGTTTGGCAGTGCTGACCATTTTCATAGACTGAGGCATTTCATTGATTTCATACATCTGAAATCCAGGGATTAGTTACTGAGAAATTATTTCCCCACCGCTCCCACTTTGATGGAAGGGATCTATTGTTTTTGGGGCATGCCTAAACACATGGGATGTTGTTTCTGGAAGAACTCTATCATTCAAATGAGATGATATGAAAGGCAGAGTGTGTAAACTACAGCTGTGGAGAAACAGATTGTAGCTAATGGATCCAGCTTTTGCCAGGAGTCATCTGGATAACTTGACTTTGTGTTGAGCTGCTGCAAACAACAATAACAACAAACTCCCTTACACGTATGCTTGATTTGGAGTGTTTTGTAAATCTGCCTATGGAAATTTCTCAAAAGCAAACTCTTCTCAAAAGCAGCTAAAAGAATTACGTAATTTTTTTCAGGACTACTATGATTCATAACTGTACAGAATATGGGCTTTATTATGCTTCTTTTATGTATGGGTATCAACCAGGGAAATCTATAAGGGCTGTTCTGTGAGAAAAGTCCTTAGGACCCTGCCTAAAAAGTTGCATGTGTTAGGTTCGCAAATGGTGTATATTAATAGGAAAATTCAATTTGTTTTTCTCTTCATCCTTCAATAACATGTGAAGGAAACAACATGGTCTAAACCTAAGTACAGTGTTCACACAGGCCAACAGCCTGCTATTGCGCCACACACAGAATTCCCACTGAGGTCAATGGCAGTGCCCTGAGCAGAGTCTCCCTTGGACTCAGCCGGGCTCTGTGTGCGTGTAGATGTGCGCGCACGCCTGGTGTGTGTGTGTCTGTGTGTGCATGTGAATGTGTGTGTGTGTTGAGTAATAATTTTCCACAGCAGAAAAAAAAATCAAAATTGAAACTTTGTTGTCATGCTATCTTACGAGGAAGCTAGCTTCACCCACACAGAGTTGAAAGCACATACCACTCTGTTAGAGCACATAAACACTGTTATCACGCTAGTTGCAGAAAGAGCACTGTCACTGGGACATTTTATAGGCATGGGCTTTTATACTATTCAGCAAGCTATTGAAAATTAAAATGTAATTAGTGTAGCAAAACAATAGTTTGCATCTTTTAATTACTGCTCCATTTTTTTGACAGAATGTTTTAATTATTGTTTTTTCTTCTGTTCTGTTTTTATTGATTTGGTGCCAGTTCAATTGTGTTACCAAGACCTCCCAGTACTCAATGAATTTACCTCAGGGGATTCTGCCTTCTTCATTGTTTTAAAATAAAACAGATCTCCAACTACCTACAGAACAAAATTAGAAGGGGAGGAGGAAAGAAAAAAAGCAGAAAGAACAGGAGAATGAAAGAGGAGCAGGAAGGGAAGGAGGGAGGACAGGAGGGTAGAAGAAAAGAAGGAGAAAGAGAAAGAGAAAGAGAAAAAGGAAGGAAGGAAGGAAGGAAGGGGGAAGGAAAAGAAAGAGAAAGAAAGAAAGAAAGAAAGGAAGAAAGAAAGAAAGAAAGAACGAAAGAAAGAAAGAAAGAAAGCGAGAAAAAGAGGAGGAAAATCTTCTCATATTACATGCCTGATTTTTATTTTTATGTGTGCTAGTATAAAACTTATTTAGTTATAGTATCAGATTTGTTTTCAATTACTTTAGTTAAAAATGTTGTTCTGGGCTTTTTTAAAAGTAGCAGGAAAACTCAATTCTCAAAGAAATTATATTGATCAAAAATGTTAAAATCACAGTAGAAAACACCAAATTCCCCCGTTTTGATATTTTTTCAACATAGTTCCTTGGGGAAGAAAATGCATGTCCTGAGATACTAGATTATGGTTGTACTGTCATTCTCTGTGGGTGTGCATGCACTCAATTTATTGCAGCCTTTCAGCTGTCAGAAAAGTGCAAAGTAAGTGGGAAATGACACAGAGCACTGATTTAGAACACTTTCATCTCTATATGGTCTGTTTTCGTTAGTGATCAAGAGAGAGGAAAGTAGTGGTTAGGCACTATCTGTACTACAAAGCAAACCCTGCAGAGGCTATACAGCACATGGTCTTTTGAGTGACTGGATACCTCTAACTGGAAACAAACAAACACACAAAGAACTGTATTTATTTGAGAGACTTTAATAGCTCCTTTGCAGCCATTTTGTACATAACAGGAAGCAAACCATTCCAATTTCCAGTGTGCTTTATCCCGAAGTATTTTCACCCAAGGGTTAGTCGCCACACATTTTGTATTGCTTTTTACCTATTAAATATTTCTAAAATCTAAGAAGGTTTTCTTACTACTTGCATATTTCAGCCCTTAGGAGGTAAGACATTATTTATTTACTATGCTGTTATTTGATTACTTAATAAACAGCTCACAGAGGCAAACAACAAGAAACCCAAACCCAAAAAGACCAACACTGCATTTTCAATAGCAAGATCCCTCGGGAGCCAGGCTTTGGGATTTTCATAGCAGAAAAATGTGGTCATACCACTCAGAGGCATTGGCAGTGTCTGGAAAGGACTAGGAGGTGGTAGACATAAGTCCAAACACGGAGGAATTAGTGGAGAACCTGATAAAGTTAGGAGGATTAACACTCTATTTCTCCTGGATATTCACAGTTTTGAGTTCCCTTCATTTGATAAAACAAAGGGAATTCTGGTTTTCTTTCCTCAGGCAGGATGGCTTCCAGTTGCCTCTCTCAAAACAAGCAAGAAGGATCCACTTTGCAACTCGGACTCTTTCAGGTAAAGGAAGACCTGAGTCTTGCTGTTTGCTGCTGCTCCTCATCACTGTCAGCCACTCCTGGGTGCAGGGTTTAGTACTGGACAGGCCTTTAATTACTACGGTGTGAAATATTACCTTCGGTCAGTTTGAAAAACGCTTTTCTTCTAGAATTCAGCCTTCAAACATACAAATATAGGCAGCAAGTACCACACAAATCTTTAAAATTGGGCAGTGGGTAGGACCCACTGCTTTGATTCTTCTTTAATCTTGAATTGCTGCAGCATTTGCATTACTTTCCTTATCAGTTGTTGGGGTTTTGCCTGCTTTGTTTCTTCTTGCTGGAAAGCTGGAATTGCCATGTCACAGGGATGAATCTGCCCTGTCGATGTCATGGTCATACCACAACAGGCAGCCACCAGCTCATGGCATTAGCCCTGGTGATGCTGCGGCCATCTCACAGCAGGTTGAATGCTGGCTGGTGACACATCCAGCCCTTGGTGTGAGCTGGGGGAGCCCTGGGCACAGGAGCAGAGGTTGTCTCTTGGCAAGAGAGGGGTGTGCTCCCACCAACACCCACAGTCCTGGAGAGGCACATGATTATAAGCCTTTCCTCTGCTTCCTTTGCTGCTCAGCAAGAAAGCATAGCAACTTTCTGGAAGGACATTGACCTAAGGATAAGGAAACACACTGCTGATTTTCTAGGTATTTTTTCTCTTAGAGACTGTAATCAAAATTTATTAATATCTGTTGTTCAACCCTGGAGTTATATTTACCATTCTTTGCTATGCATTAAATATTGACGTTTAAATTTAGAGCCTGCGTCTGCACGTTCATCCAGAGTGAATATTTTTCTGATGAACTCTGTACACCTCACTCTAGACATTTGTAATACAGAGGCCAGGCTCTCTTTATAGTCAGCGGAAAGAAATACTCACAGGAGATGATTCATCTGACCTGTTTTAGATATCTACGTGAGGACAAAATTAACCTTGCCCTAGAAGTATCTATTTACTGTTCATTGTCTGAGGAGAACTTGCCACACTGCAAATATCTGAAGTTGAATGCAGTGAATCCTCCTCTTCATGCAAAGACCAATTATCCTGAGAAATCCCATGCTACTATCTGCCTTTGCTTCCAACGAACACTGCAAGCTTATAGCCACTGTGAATCTCAGAAGTTGTACATTAACATCCTGAGTTTCTATTCATGCACAAGGCCTGGCACTCATCTTTCCTGAAGACTTGAGCTGTGGCTATGGATCTCCATGTCTGAGAGCTTTTGCAAAGCAGGAAGATGGAGCAGCTCCTCTGCTGCTGGCATAGCTTTAAAGCTCAGTCATGTGTGTGCACAGAACGTTTGGATCTCTGTGTTACCCCTCCACAGGCCATGAGGCCATACTCATAAGGTTGTCTCTCACTTAAATGCACAGCTTCATGTCACCTTAGCATTAGCATGCTGCTTATGGCACCCTTCTATGCAGAGTACTTGCATTTTGTACCCCTTGCCTCGCTCCACGGGGACAATGCAGATATTGTAGTCATAAGATATTTCTGAAGAGTATGAAGTTTGTACACTCACAGTCCTGCATGAGATGGTTTATGCACTGAGAAGTCAGAGAAGGTGGAGTAAAAAAAATGAAAACATGCCAATGTTTCAATATTAACTTTCAAGTGTGAGGTAAAACTGGAGTGTGAGAGGAAAGCATAAGAAGAAAATATGATTAGAAATAATCCATTAGTTGTTTTTTTTTTTTTCATATCAGATGCACACACGCTCAGCAGAGTAAAAGCAAGTGTTTGTCAATATTAAGCCTCACAATACTGTGTTTGTTTTCATATCATTAGCATGACAGCCTAAGTGTCTCCCTCCAATAAAGTGTGGTGTTTCTGGCTGGAGGTTTGCTCAGACAGCTCAGATCAGCTCTGATGTTTATTTACATGCACACTGTTGTGAAATTGCTATGCTGTGAGCAGAGGTGGAGAAACTGTGGAATATAATTTTGCCAAATGTTATTGTCATAAGTAGGCCCCAACTCTGTGGGCTCCTCAAGATGGGCAGACCCCTGTTCTGGGGCAAAACACGATGCTGGCTGGAAGTCTTACACAAGTGGCACAGCAAGGATAACTTACAGTTCTGATTGTGATTTCACAAATGTTTGTTTGTTGTTCTCTGTCCCAGAGAGCCGTGTTTAGCAATCCATGGAACAGCACACCAGGACTTCAGCAAGATGGTGTGATAGTGGCTGGGTTGTTATTTTTTTTGAGAAACAGAAGCTGTGGTGTAGGATACTCTTCTTTTGCCAGCAGCTTCAGCATAGTTGTTTTTCCTCTTAAAAATGCTAGTCTGGCAGCATCCCTTGCCTTGCCAGCAGCAGGTAAGGCTCTACTTGCTTAGGAAGGACGGACACTGTATTGTCTTTCTTCCTCTGTCCTGCACAGTGTTCCCGGGGCAGATTGTATCAGCAGCCTCTCAAGACAGCAAAAATTTTAGTAAATAGCTCCTTGAGATGGAGGGAAAGAGCTGCAGCTCTGGAATGATTGTTTTAGGCTATCTGCTGACTCACAAAGGCATATCTACATCTACACCATAGCCTGTTCACATCTCCAAAGTGTTTTATTGAGCAGTAAAAGGTAAAAAAAGCACTCAAACACAAGCCTGAGCCTGATGTAATTGGATGGTTCCAAAGTTTGAGACCTGAACAAGAGCAGCTTGCTTAAATTCAGAACCAGATTCCCTTTCACATAAAATCAATCATGTCCTTTATAATACATTATTACATTAAAATTTACATGTTTTCATGTATGTACCTGAAGCCTCCTGCATATTTTCCCCTATCTCCACCTATTCTTATGCCTCTGGTCCTTTATTACAGAGTGAATGCCTGATGTTTGATAAATACTGGAATAAACTAAAATGGGATTTGTATGATGCTATTCTTGCCATGTGTGTTTTTTCTTTCTCCAAGTTTACAAAGGCCAGACCAGGATTAAAAGACTTAGCTTCACATTCCTAAAAGCAGTGCAAAACTTTCCACCCAAATTAGCTGGCAACTCCTCTTTGGATATCACGAACAGAAAAACATGTTTTAAAATATGAATCATCTCTGGACAGCTCAGGTGAGCAGTAGCAACTTGGTAGCAGCACAGATAGCTCTCAAGCCCATTTAATTTACTGAAAGCACAGAAGACGAACTCCCACCAGTCAGAGCTGCCTACTTTTGGACAAAGAAGCAACCTGTTTTCAATTCTCCTTGTATTTGCTACTTGGACTCTGTCATGACATTCGAATAGATGTCAAATACTTGGGTTCGACAGAAAGGACACGAAAAGCAATTACATGCAAGTACCATCAAGCTTCTCTTAGAACTGAGCAGCGATGTGGAACAAAATCTGCAGTTCTGGGCTGTTCAGTCATGCAAAATGAGTGAACACACTATTACACTGTCTTAGTAAGTTAACAAGAGCTCTGGATGTACAAGCGGCGTTTCCTCTCCTCGCTACCAAGCTGTCTCATGGCTCTTCCACAGATGTCTTACCCTAAGGACTGTATTGCTGTCCCTTGTTTTCATGAGTCCCACTGCTGTAGACTCTGAGGAACTGACCCATGAGGAGCTGAGACCCACAAGACTGGAGTCAAGAGGTGTGATTGAGGTGTCATCCAGACCCTCATGCACCCAACACAAGGCAGGCAGGGATGCCTTTCAGTGAGTTTGAAACCCACCTGCACACCAAGCAGGGAGCACCTGAGAGCTGCCCCTTGGGCACAGGATGGGTCTGTTACTCTATCCTGACAATATCCTGCAGAAGAGAGGCCCCAAGCTGACAAAGTAGCTTCTAAAATTTGCTTTAAAACCTAAGCCCTGGGCTCCTGAGTTTCTTAAAAGCGTGGACTGTCTTCGGGGAAGATGGATGGGCTGAGCTGAGCAAGGAATTAGCCCCAATGGCTGGAGAGCCTTGCAGCACCTCCATGCTACCAGGTGCTCAAGGGGTCCCAGGAGGGTGGAGCCTGCTCTGGAGCTCAGCTTTATTTCCTTGTATTTGCATGTGGCACTCATTTAAATCTTTGATTGAAACAATCAGCTTGTCCAGGGCTGAGCTGTGATCCTCTGCCTCCACAAACAGCCCCGGTACATCAAAGGAGTGGATGACATGAGTCAATTGCTCGTGGGCCCAAAATCTTACAGAGCTGATTACTCCTTTCCTCCCGCCCCATTCCCACGTAGAGAGACTCAGGCATGAACCCAGCTGCAGAAGGCAGGGAGGGGAAGTCTGGAGTTACTGCCTGGTGAGAGAACAGCTGTCTCCCACTAGTGACAGTCCAGCCTGAGTACTTCACTCCCTCTCCCTCTCCCTCTCCCAGAAGATACAGATAGGTTCTGTGCCACCCAAGCCTAGAGGGACAGGAATGCCACAGACCCATTTCCCCCAAGGCTCTCTAAAGGGCCTTTGGCTCTCTGACAGCTGAAATGCCAGTGCCCTGGGATGAGTTTCACCATCCTTATTCCTTGTGGAGTGTCCAAACCTGAGCCTCATCCCATACAGGTGCACCTCTGCTTTTCCATCAAATTAGCCAGAGCCCATGCTCTACATTTATGCTTTTTTATGTTGGCTTTCTCCATCTGCAAGAGCATGGATAAATGCCAGGTCTGGCACAAGACCCACTGACAAAAAATTGAGCCATCAAAATATGTGACCACAGTTAGGCTGGAGCCCTAAGGCAGTATTTGCTGTACAGCTGAACTGCAGCCTCAGACTAACCTTGTCATCCCAAACTGCCTCCATATTCAGCAGAGAGACACGTGCATTTCTGGAAAGCAGTTTTCATCCTAAAGGATATCTGAGAATGGTGTCCCAAACCATCTCCTGAAAGTGCTGCTATTGATGGAGGAGCCTCAGGTGAATAGCTCAGCCTGAGACAACCAGCTCGCAGAGAGCTGAAGCCAGATGAAGACAATATCCAAACCCATACATCAGCATGCACTGCTAATTTCTGATGTGGAAAATGTTGGGGTTTTTTTTTGTTCACTTTAAGTGACCTATTTGGACTCATTTTAGTCTTCTGTTACTGGTGGGATTCGTAAAGGTTGCTTCCAAAGCGAGTAATGAGGAAAAGAGATTTTCTCATTATTCTTTTGGGAGCAGTTGGTATAAAGTATTCTGTTCATGAGCAAATAAGTAGCCACACTTCCCCTGTGTTCTGAACATCTTCTGCATTCAGTATCACAAATGAAATGTAGTGATACTGAATGCAGGTTATACTTCCCATCTCCAATACAAAAGTTGGGGTGGCTTTTTTTTTCCTTCTGGTGAGCACACGACAGAAATTGATTGTAATTAAGGAGAGAGTAATTGGCAGCAGCCTCAAGTCTTCCTTGGATCCGTTTTCAATAGCTTGAAGCTTGTCAAAATCTGTTTTCAACTTACAGGATGATCTGAGAGCTTCAAATGCCTCCTTTGCCATCTGTCCTGTGGGTTTCAATATTTGCTTTTTCTTTTTATTATTTGAATACAGTAGGGTGCCAGTATCAAGACAGCTTGTCTCCTTTTGCTGAGTTGTGGGGCAGGAATTTGAGTGGGTGAGGTCTGAGGAGACATTGTTTAGCCTTACAGTTTTTAAATTCAGTCTTTCTTAGATCTTTATTTTTCCCTTCATGTGTTTCCATTCACACCTGAATCATTCATTAAACTGGCAAGCTGGGAAGATCCCTCTTTTCTTCAAGGTAACCACACATTTCTGAAGTAAATTATAGGTGTGGAGATTATAGAAATTTGTTGTCTAGGCACACACCCCGGCTCCTTTCCTTTTCCAAAGCATGTAATAATAAAATGTTTTTCCTTTTTTTCTCCATAGCTAATGTATGCCTAATGTGGGAACAGTTGTTTTCTTGTTTTGATGGAACATTAAAGCAGGCTATGTAACAAGGGCGGAAGTCTAAGAAGTGGCATTTTACTCTTAAACACAGATTTGAAAATAAATGGCAAGTCAGTGATCATGCTGCATTGGGGTAATCTCCTTTGTGGTTTTTTGCTGGACTGTCAGCTTAGACATAGATTAAGGATGGGATAAAAGTCCAGAAGTCCCTTTTGAATTTTGGGCTTAAATACCAATGTTCAAGGTCACCTCTCCTTTCCCACCTTGTGATGTTTTTAGCCCAGGTTCTGCATTTACCCTAAGAAAGGACAAACTAGCCATTTGCCATTGCCATGGTATTTTGACCCAGAGCAATAGCAAAACTAGCTGAGTAAGCTGCTTTTATGATGTTGAAGCTGTGAAACACATTCTACCACTCAAACACATGGAAGGATTCTAGTAGAACTGAAGGATGAAAACATTATGCCTTGTTGGGAAATATTAATGTTCATGGCTATCATTCTCTTATACTCCCCAGACTTCAGTGTTTCATGCATAACAGAGATGCAAAAGATCCAACCCTCTAATTTAAGTACATTGCAAAGCACAGAAGATGAAGCACCTATTGAAGATGTTTCCACAGGAGAAGATGAGCTGTAGGACTGCCAGATAATGAGAAACTGGGGTGTAGTGGCAGAACTACTTAGATTTTGAGAAAATAGGCTGTTTGCAACCAAGTCTTGTTCAAAGACACTTGCAAGCAAGAGCAGAAAGAATTGGTCTGGCAGATCTCTCACTCCTTTCTGTCAGACCTGACCTTGGCAGATAATATTACATAAAGGATGAAGACCAGAGCAATGAGAGAGGCAAACAAAGCAGGAGACTTAGGAAAACCTCGCCACAGAGAGTTTCAGAGGAAAAGTTTTGTTTCATTTTATTTTTCATAGATGTATGAAAATAAAAAAATGGGGGGAAGGGAAATTGAAAAGCAAACCTCAGACACAGAAAAACACATTATTTTTGTAATTTTTTCTAGATCAAATTTACTGGGCAAAGGAAAACATTCATGTGCAGCTTTATTTGAGGAAACATGCAGCCTCTAGAATTAAAAAAAACCTCCATGATTCTCAAAGAAAAAAGTTAAACACATGCTTTGTTGGAGGAATGTGGTAGAAAACAATGAATGAACAGAGATTTTTTTTTAAAAGGAGTAGGTAAAACAGGCAGAGGCAAAATAAATCTGTAACCAGGACATTTGTGAAGAGAGCTCTACTATGCCCTGAGTCTGGTGCTAAAAATCATGTATGTATGCCACATCCTCTGTACCTGTGTTTCTGGAAACTGTGATATCTGGGAACACGCAAACTCTGAACAGCCTTCAGCAAGAGCTTTGCTGGCAAATTAGTCCCAAACCTTTCTTACAACAAAATTAAATAGGATATTTGAAGGCTAGAGGTAAAAGGGCATACAGCATATGGCACACTTCAGCTCTTTACTTCAGAAAATAATTATTTCAAATCCTTTATTTCAGAAAATGGACTTTTCATATCCTTCCTTTGGAGCATCTGTGATGCCCTAGATGCATTTGCTAATTGCTATGTAATGGACTAAATGTGTTTATTAGGTTAAGTTAGTTTAACAGGGGGGAAATAAAGGTTATTAAAGTTTGTTGAAGCCAGGAATGAATATTGCTGTTTTTTCCCCCGCTGCTCTTTCTACGGTGATAAATTCCAGAGAACACATCTCAGTTCCCTCCAGCCTGAGCCATCTACAGATGCATGTTTTCTTTCTATAACCAGCTGTAGCTAATTGCATCAGTGCCGCCTCTACTGCTGCACATGAAAAAGAAACCTGTAATTTAATGCAACAGACCATACTATTCCTGCTGTACATCTTGCTCGTTCTGTCATTCCAGTGAACGGATTTCTCATGGTTAATTGGCAGTTCAGAAGTGGAAAACAACCTTGCTTGGAAGAAAGCTTTCAAAACCTCCTCCATATGTTCTATCCAGATATTGATAAAAGAACAAACAGAAAACATATTGTTTATCTGTAGGGCCATGATTTCCCCATCAGCCAAAGAAATACTGAGTCAAACCCAGGCCTTGTGTATCTTTGCTGTACACAAGTACAGCGCTCATGATAACGAGCCATTCATTTTATTACTGCTCAAATGGTAACATGGTGCCTTGAAAAACATGTGCAGGTGAGGTGGTGCAAATTACTGTCAAAATCAGTGGAGCTGTGCCAGTTTATACCAGCAACAGATCTGCTCCAGTCTCTGCCTCGGGGAATTTATGAATCATAATGTAATTCTAAGTAGATCTAGTGGCTATAAAATTCAATCCCGTCTTTAATAGCAGTGAGGCAGTAGAAGGCGAAAGGTGAGCCCTAACCTACTTTTGAAAGGGTCATGTCAAGGGCATGGAAAAAGGCCTTTTAATTGTTCTTACAACTCTGGGGAGCGAGACTGTAATGAAAGGCAGTAAAATCTTAATCACAGCTGCATTGCTTGAGTTAGGAATTAAATATAGGAGTGAGGAATTAAATATAATTCTGCCTGAACCTGTGGTTTAACAATATGAAGGCTTCAAGGACTACACTGGTGCAAAGAGGTCCCTTCCCCTACCTCCATTGTCAGCACCATCAAAATCTAGGTACTGATGTTCATGTAACTAGGTGTGGGGCTATGTTTTGAGCTAGGCTGAGGAGCAGCTCCTGGTTAAAACTAGAAAAACAGAAAAAAATAAACTAATTAATCACAGTATGCACACTTAATAGCAGAGGTTAGCATTTGCAAAATGACTGGCATTATATAAGAGTGAAGCACTTAGTAATCCCCAGCTATTACTATGTAGTGTTGCTATTTATTACTGAGGTTCAACCTCTTGTTTGCATCTCGGTGCACATCAAAGAGCCTCCCCGCCCAGGCTGCGCATTCGGGAGCTTGGCTCACAGCTCTGCCTCTGCTGCTCACCAAGGCTGCCTCAGCTCTGCCTTCCCAGTGGCCCAGCCACAACTGCTTGCTCCAGCTTAGCAGGTGCAGGGGCTGAAGCCTCAAGTGTTAATTGCTCTATTACGTTAATGTGAAACTAAAAGGATGGAGCGGAAAATCACAGGCATTGTCTTTTCATTTACCCTAATTGACCAAACAACAGTAAGAGACTGGCCTGAAGAAAGCCTCTTATAATGTGTTGGCACTAGTTAGGAATTTTAAGAGGGATTTTTAAAATTCTTTGCATCCCCTTAGTAACAAAGCTTCAAAACTGCCACTGAGAGGGGTTTGTACTGTTCAGGTACTTAGCAGCAAAAGGCAGAGATTGCAGCTGCGCAACTCAACCCTAGGCAGCAGATCTACAGCTGACCATGAAGACCCAACACTGTTGATGGCCACAGCTGTGCCTGAACCATGAGGTTGTTCTCTCTTCATGTGCTGTGTCTGCACCAAAGAGCAGGGGGAAGACAGACTTCCTAAGGGATGCAGCAAAGTCTGTGGCTTATGTCGCTGTAGCTTAGAGAATTACACTGCTCTGTGAGCCATCCAAGGACTGCCCTTCAGACCAGAGATAGGTTCTTCCTTTGGACATGGGTCACCAGAGAATAGTTTTGCAATTAAATAAAGAATCCAGAAAAATACGGTATTTGTCTTCATTACTGATTTTCTTCCACTGCATATACATTATTTTTTTCCCTTATGAACTTAGGATTTAACCCTCTAATTTTACTGAGGCAATAACCCATTAGCTTCAACAGAAAGGTTTTCTTTTCTTGTGTTTCTTTCTAGTAAAGACTGAGGGCTGTCATTTTGGTTTCTGCAGCAAGCAGTACCTGGGCACTGCCCCTCATCACTTCACCATGACCTATTACTCTTCCCATTCTCCAGCCACACAGCATGTTACAGGAAAGGTGGGGAAAAAGAGACTTTACTTTCTGTCATAGCAAACATTTCAGCTCTGTGGGCCTAGAGGAAAAATAAGATATGTGTAAAGCTGTCTCATGGAGTAAGGGGAAGGCAGCAGCAGAGACAAAAGCACAGGATGTGCTTTTGAGTTTGCAGCCCTCAGTTTCAAGGTGGCCTTAGGCACAAAAAATTAACCCCATATAAAGTGATTACATCTCAGCATATACAGCCACTAATGTGACCATTAACAAAGCAAAAAACTCCAAAGAGACTATATACTAGTAGAAACTAAGATGTTCCAATCACGTATTTTGCAATGCTGTTAATCTATTTTATGCCTTGGTACGTATCCATGCTTGCTGGGTTTGTGTGGCAAGGTTTAGGTAGTGGAGGACTACAGGGCTGGCTTCTGTGGAACCTGCTGGAAGCTGCTTGAAGCGTCCCCTGTTGTCTGATAAATCCAACACCAACAGTTTCCAAAAATGGACCCACTGCTGGCCAAGGCTGATCCCATCAGCAACGCTGGGATAACAGATTTAAGAAAGGGCAAAAACGCCTGCACAACTGCAGCCAGAGAGATGAGTGAGAATATGTGAGAGAAACAGTCCTGTAGATAGCAAGGTCCATGAAGAAGGAGAGGTGCTCCAGGTGCCAGAGCAGAGTTTCCCCTGTAGCCTCTGGTGTAGACCATGGTAAGGCAGGATGCCTCCCTGCAGCCCATGGGAGTCCACTCTGGAGCAGAGATCCACCCACAGTCACTGGAGGACCCCGTGCCCGAAGGACGCTTCAACCCTGTAGGAAGCCTGTGCTGGAAAAGGCTCCAGGCAGGACCTATGAACACATGGAGAGAGGAGCCCACCCTGGAGCAGATATGCCAGCAGGACTTGTGGCTCCATTTTGGTTTTATTTCTCATTACCCTACTCTGATTTGGCAATAAATTAAATTAATTTTCCTCAAGTTGAGCCTGTTTTGACCGTGACAGTTACTGGTGACTGATCTTTGCCTGCCCTTAGCTCTCCTCACGAGCTCCTAGTAGTTACATTCTGTCTCCCCTGTGCAGCTGAGGAGGGCAGTGATAGAGCAGTTTGGGTGGGCACCTGGCATCCAGCTGTGGCCAACCCACCACACCATGTCTTGTGTGTGCCACAGTTAAATAAGCACTTTTGCCATGCAACTTTTGCTCTCCTAAGAAAATGTAAAGAGCATAACACAAGGACTATGTTTACAGTCTATAGCATGGCAGAATGTCTACTTAGTGCATGCTAGGTTTTTCAAAAAATCCCTAGGGACCAGCTGCAATTACAGCTCTTTCTTTGCGGTAACACATTGCACAGCTTGTTGTTTAACAGGTTTCTTTCTTTTAAGGAGGTTTGTAACCTGCTTAGGTTACAAAGGGAAGGCTGAATTCAAAGCTGCAGGTTTAACCAAACCAGAATAGGTTATAGTAGATTCTCAGGTTATGTGAGCAAAAAACCAAATATTAACTGATGCCAAGTCACCAAACTACCAAGCATTCTTGACTATTTTCAGGGTGCAGTTGCATGAATAATTTCTTTAGCATTCTGCTCAGAAAAGGAATCTCCCACACTTTTCTCCTACCTTACCTGTTTGTCCCTGTCCCCATGATGCTCTTGGCTGTCTTCCTGTTGCCATCTGGCAATGGAAGTGCTGATGCAACTTACTGGGGAATGATGCTGTAGAGGGAATCCTAGCAATGTGTTCTCATGAGTTTGTGCAGTCCATACTGGAAATACCTCTGGATATAAAGAGCATGAATAAGCCAAAATTCCAGTGGAGGTCCATGTTCTTACTGATAGCATCAAGATGGACGAGAGAGAAGCATGACCAATGGCACATTTTGGGATGCTGAATTTGTTTCTACATAACCACAAAATTAACACTTTTCATTTGACCTCATCCTGGCATTCAGCCAGTTACTGGGAAGTACATGAGTTTCTAAGACAGTCACTCTCTCCACTGTACATTTCCGAAGACTATTAGTTTTGCCGTGTGGATGTAACACTGGATAGGTGGAGAACATAGAGGGCAGAAGAAAGCTTGGTCCTGGATAAAGGAAGAGGATAAAGCAGTGTCCTGGACCAGCATGGGCATGGACACCTTCTCATGTGGGGCTGTGACTGGGCTGAGTGTGAGGCTACATATGCCTATATATGCCTGGTATAGGGAGTGACTCAGCTAAAGGCAAGGCAGCTGCAGTGGGCATGTGTGACAGTGAGAAAGGAGAGAGAAGCCGGGTGGTTCGGCCGCTGGAAGGAGAGGCAGGTTTGTGTCCAGTCCCAGGCTGTGAGCATTTCAGTGCTGTTCATCTTCAGGCAGTCAACCTATGCAAACTACAGTACTATCTTAGAGTGCACGTGCAGCCTCAGACCCCATCACTTCCTTTTCACAGGGGTGAGCTGGAACGAACACAAGTGTGCCATGACTTGTCTAAGGGTCCTCCTCACTCTGCAGCACATTCACACCAAGGAGGAACTTATGTATCTTTTATCCTTTAAGAAATTATTTTTACAATTTGTAAACTACCTGATGTTCTGTAAAGATAGCAAAAGTAAGGCAAAAAGGTGGCTAAAAGGTTGATGTGACCCAGGGTAAATATGGTGATGATTATGCATGGAATATAAATAACCTGCATAAAGGGTACCAGTACATAAAATGCATATTTCTCTTTAAGGAGAGATGAAGAAAATATTTACTACCTTATTAAATCAAAAGAAATATGTAATTAAAAAACAATCACTGGCTTCAGAGCTTCAATAAGTCTTTTTATTAGGTATTAATAATTTTACTAGGTACTGGATTGCTGGAGGGCTGGGATCATATGAGGTGGTAATAAACCATCTTGATACATCATGTTCTTTCAGTCTTGCCAATGTGACATTTGCTGTGCAGGCACTAGGAATGTTATACATCTGAAATAAAGCAAGTGAATATACCCTGTCGATCCTGAAACACTCTTACCAGCCTGAGCAAATTAATATTGAGGGCACTGACTTAAGAAGAAAAAAAGCATTTTGATGTGTATTCATATGACAAAAATGTAGCACACAGTAAAATTGACTCCTGGTCAAAAACTGGAGAGGTATGCCTAAAGTCTTCTAAATGCAAGAGAGGGGCCTGTTTTCCCTCTGGGTCACTGTAGCCACTCATTCTGGGACAATACCTATCTGTGATATCAGTGTCATGTAGCACATGAGAACTGTTGAGATTTTATATTAAGCTCTATTTCTGACCAAAAAGTGAGTCACAAACCAAAACCAGTCTGATGCTTGATCCAAACTTATTCTATGTAGTTCATTATTACTGATGACTCCCGGGAAGAAAAATGACCATTAAGAATTGATCCCACCCCTCCCATCTCCCCTATTTTCTCCAAACATTAGAACAGGTCTGGACATGTGGGCCTTCCCCATTCTGGAAAAAAACAGCTCTTGATTTTCAGTGGGATTATGGCCTGTGTATCTAAATCTGTTAGCAAGATGACATCAATGAATTTGAAATGTTGTTCTTATGTTAATGCTTCCCTAATTAGCAATGTTTGAAGTAGCTCTGCTAAACTAAGAACATATCCTAACCTCAAGCCAAAACTCAATCCAACCCTTCTTTTGAAAAAATTCAATTACCATTATTTTCTTTGTCAACATCGTCTTCCAGAGCACGGCCCACAACTCTCAAGAAAGAAGACAAATCATCTATAAGCAACTTCTGCTTTAACATGAAATAATCACATATAAATTAAGCCCTCAAAATATTTCTGCAAGCATTTTCACCTATGACTCAATAGATTCAAGGACATTTTCAGCTATAACAACAGCCTTACCATATCGAAATGCAATAAAAAAATACTAAAAAGCAAATGAGTTCAACAACAACTCCTGTACCTTCAAATCAGTTTTTATCTGTGGGAGGACTGTAACAGAAATAGCAGCAGTGACTTAGCCAAAAAAACTGCAGTTTGGACTTTCCATTACAGCAGCAGTTGTGGAGGTGAGAATGTCTAGAAACGATCTCTCTTGGGCTTGCTCATACAGACATGTTTACTTTCAAGCTGATGTATTTCAATATCTGTCCTGTTAATGCATATTTCCAGAAGTATACTCATAATCTCTTTAAGGTTAGCAACAAAACCTCACTCAGAAAGGTAGAGATGCAGAATAGACATACTAGCTCAGTTTTTACTGTAGTGCATCAAGTAGAAACCTACGCATTGCAAAATTACAAAGCTAAGCAAATCTGCCTGGCAGAAGGGTAAGAAAGTGACAATCTGCCTGCTGTGCTGTCACAGAAAGCTGCCTTTTGATGGCAGTAGCTAAGGGTTATATGAATTATAGACAGGTTGGTGTACACTTTTTCTCCTCTTTGCTGTGGCATGCTAAACACTCTTCTGGTAGTTCAACTTTAATGGAAGTGATATGTGTTTTAGAACCATTTTATCATGTAGGCTTCATTTGCTTTCTTGTGTATGTTAAGAACTGTGAGTTTATTCTCTTTGCATCTATTGTTTTTACAGAGAATGTTGTGTGTTTTACTCTTTTTTTTTTTCTTCAGAAATTTGACACAGTTGTGACAGTATTGATTAGAGATTAAAAAAAAAGGAGTGAAGTGTGTTCAAGAGAAAGTGACCCACCACACATTATGTGAGATTTGCATAATAGGAAGATTTTTGTCTTAAAACGTGGATTGCCAGTAGTCATGAATCAGCTAGATTCCATGTCATTTTACAAAGGGCACCAGTTCCCTGTGAGCCCACCTTATTATTAATAACCTTTTTCAACCTAGATAGGGTTTTGATTCCATTCTAAGTGAATATTCAATTCAAGTATATATAGAGATGAACATCTTAAGCAATTAGTCACCTAGCCAGGTTACAAAGCCACTTGTGAATGCACATGAAGATGTACTCTGCAAGTAACCAAACCACTTTTCTAATTATATGACAATCACTGTGGCAAACCATACACAATTGTTCAAACCATTACATATGTTTTTTTCTGTAAAAAGAAATACAAAAGAAAATATATTTTATGACACTGCCCTTAACAATATTATGCTACGCTGCATAAGCACTCATTTGATGGCTAAGTGATAATTTAAGTCTCTTCTTATCATTGGTTGGTTTTAGCCATTATTTGTTAACATTAAGACTCACAGCCTATTACCAATGTAAAAAAATGCTAAAACAGGCCAGAGGAAGGGTTATTTTCCAAAATAATAAGAAGGAATTTTCTTTTACTTTCACAATTCTGGAGTTCATTGCAATCGTTTCTCAAAGAACTGCAGTAGGTCTTCACTAGACCCGGATTTGAAAAACACACCTTAAAAATTTGTCTGTTAGGGAACAGGCAGATGAATTACTACTTCTACCACAGCCCGTGATCCTGCCAATTATACACATGCCCTAGCTGGATTATTCAGAGAGAAAGAAGACCTTAAGATTTGCCTACAAAGGGCAAATATGGGAATCCCGAGAAAAGTATCTTTGCTCTCAGATGAGCACTCTTCATCTGATCTATTTTAGCTACTTACTACAGGATGACAGGAGCTGCACCATAAGCCTGCCTGTCCCCGACTGATAAGGACTCCTGGACAAGTAGTTCACGTGTAGAAGTCCATACTGCAGACATCTGCAGATGGTCAGACAAAGCTCCCTCTGAATTAACGATTCACAAGCATTATGGTAAGATTTTTGAGTCTGAAGTCACACACAATTGGATCACCTTGTCTGGAGTACAAGAAAAGGTACAGCTGGGCTTTTGTGTTCTCTGCTATGTAACCCAGGGATTAAGGAAAGAAACTGAAGGCATTCTGCTGTTTTATCACCCTCATGCTCTCTTTTTGGCATTATTATGAGTGTCTTGGTACAGCTTAGTTCCTTACTGAGGCAACTACATGACAAATATTATTTACAGATCATTACATGAAACTTGCAAATATTATTGGAACAGTTATATTTTTGATACTAAATGTATGCAACTAATTTGACTCGTCACTGTGAAGCTGTGGAGACAGTTATACATGTGATACCTGTCTTCTTCACATTCTAATAAGTATACTTATGACTAAACCCACGTTGCAATAAAATTTACTGGTAGATTCAGTTATACCACAGGCTATCACTTAATCCCAAATAAACTGTAGAATTTGACATAATAATTCCTTATGTGGAGGGAATTAATTCTTACTTGTTTACAAGAAATCACTATTTTTCCTACTTATTATTTGGCCATTATTTGTCATACCACATGTTAGAAAGAACAAGAGAAAAGTTACATAGTTCTTTTCCTGTGTGTTGACAAGTGAAAAGTTTCAGAGGTTCTCTCCAGTCATGGTTCACATTTAAGCATCCACAGAATTTCTTTTCTGAGGATCAGAGACATGTCCTTGATAAACAGGAACAAATAAACAAACTGAGTCACATGTAATTGGAAACAAGGGTTACGATCCTCAGTTAAAACTGATTAAGGTTTGCAAACCCTAATTCCATATCCTTACCCTGCTTCCTGCAGGGTGATTTTTTTTCTTCCAAGTCGTCACATCAATTTTATAATTTTAAAAACTACTGCTGTTAAGGAGAGTGAAATGTTTAAATAGTATGTGTAAGTAAGTCCTTTACTCCTGGGTAATGATTGAAGCCCATTTCAGGGCAAACACCTGTCTGCCCACGGGAAGTAGTGAATGGATTCTACATCTTGCTTTGCTTGTGCATGTGGCTTTTGCTTTACCTGTTTAACAGTCTTTATGTCAGCCCCCGAGTTTCCTCCTTTACCTTTCTGATTCTCAGCCCCATCCTGCTGGGGGTGGAGGGGTGGTGGTGAGCAAGCAGCTGTGCAGTGTTTAGCTGCCTCCCAGGGTCCAATCACAACAGGTAGACAAGGCTATGGGCAAATCAAATGTGAGGATATTGCAAGATGTTGCTAGCCAAGAGAGGATGTGATGAAGACACAGGAGTGTGCCTTTGGAACATCATTAAATAGATTCCAGTGGTGTTTTGATGGAGACCCTTCTTCAGTACTGGCTTGCCAGAAACTCATCAGAAACTTCCCAGAAAATTAACCCATGCTACCTGAGACCAAGGGCTTGCTTACAAGCATGCACTTGCTGCTGGAAGTGGGAACACCCTCAGAATAGTTTTTCCTCTCACTTTTTCCTTTTCTAATGCATAATGGGCAAGGACAATTATGGCAAGCAGTAACTAAAGTAACTAAGGCCAGGAGAAATGCCAGTAAACATTAGCTGATTAGGGGACAGCAATTCTGCTACATGACTGCTTTGAGGTTTAAGGATTTGTTTTCGTTCTTTGTTGAAATTAAATCAGGAATGTTCTATCAGTTGTTTGTACTGGTGGGATGAATGCGTCACTTTAATAGTTGGGTTGTGGAGGGACAAGACAGTCATGTGGCAGACCCAGGCACAGCTTCCTGCTCTACCTGATTCTACCCTGATTTTCCATTCTACATCAGGGATTTGAACATGTTTCTCCCACATACTCACTCAGCATGAGAGTTAACCAGCTCTGGGGTATTTCCTTTGAATCTTCTCTCTCTTACTATAAAACTGGATAGCTCGGTGCAAATATTTTGAGAGCTATGGAGAAAGCTTTTGTATAAGATTTGTGCTCCTACAGTATAAATGGTGTTCTCACAATTGTTGCAATTCAGAAAAATGCTAAGGATGGCAAAGGCATCTTATCATCCCTGGGGAAGAGGAGGTAATAGGGTGAGCCAGGAGTAGTGATGGATCTTATCCCAAGCAGCAGCACAGCCATGTAAGCAGAACTATAAAACACCATGCCACCGAACCCTTAAGAACTGCCAGGCTGATAACTGCCCTATTCTCTGATACATCACAAAATGACATTTCTGGCCACCAGATAACACATAACTCCTTGGTGGGATTTCCTATCTCATCTTTGAGCCTAAGTGTCTAAATAAGCCCCAGTGTCAGGTAGGTGTCAAAATGGTAGGGGGAATTTTCAACAGCCGGTGAAATCACTTCAATCTCTTCAAACTATTCAAGATCCTCCAAAAATGGATTTTTTTTTCAGCAGAGCTGGAGAACACAGAGCATCCAGGCAGCATGAGTGATTTGGCCGTCTCTTTTCTCTGACTTGGATGGAATTACCTCATGCTCATAAAACTATGTGTGTGTTTATACCCACTGTTTATACCCATTGTCCAATTGCACCTACATAGAAGTACACTTATTTTATCAGCACTGGTGGTTATTTCTTTGCCATTTATTTGCTGCCACTGAGATGGCTCTAGTGTGGTGTGTTGGTCTCTAGGGGCTTAGGTGAATTAACATCTGAAGATGGGTTTCTGTACGTTGATGGTAAGTGTCATGAGAAATAAAGTCACAAGATTACACTTCCTTCATGTTATTGTAGTTTGAAATGGGTTGTGACTGTGGCCAGATGTCTGCAACTTTCTGTAAGACTTTCTGTAAGACTGAACCACACATGAGGGTGGCAATCACACTGTAGTGTTAGAAAGTTAACTGGAAATTAGGATGATCAGCATGAGTCATGCTGTCAGGGAAAACAGTTCTACACATTTATTTGGTTCTGTTATTTGGTGCATCAGCTTCTCAAAAGACATTCCAAAATAGTATACAACTGCAAAGATGACTAAGTGCATTTTGCATGCAGCTGAGTGCTCTTTAGCTACCAGTGATGGCACACATCATTGGGCAAGCACAGTACTTTTCCAAATTTGGCTATAAATCCATGGAGGCAAGCTCACAGAGGGGCTCTTCCTCTTTGATACAACAGCAGGAAATACAGCACAGAAACTGCCTTTCCTTCACTTAGCTCCCATTAGGACTAACCCCTCTAAGAACTTCTTGTCTGTATTTTTGTTGCTGACTCTTTAATCAGGCAAGAAACTTCACACCTGGGTGGCCATTTCACAAACAGCAGACACTTGCTCCATGTTCTTTCCACTGGAAATCATCTGATCCCAGTATTCTTTTACTTTTGTCGAGGGATATGGCCTGCATACTTGCTACCTTCTTGTACAGATGGAAGGCAAAATTAATAGCATGTGTTTTTCTCAAGGCAAGAAAGCAAGCAAGAAAAGGAGGAAAACCTAATCTTCTTTAATTTGCAGCTGGATTCCATCCTGTATTTTAAAGTCTGGATCCCGTGGTCTTCAGAGAAGTTACAATGATGTATGTCACTGATGTATGTCACTGATGTATGACAATTCAGACCACCATAATTACTACTATTTCTTCTAATTTGCTTGAACTTTCCACATTTACTAGATATTTAATTTTTTTTCCTGCTTTTACTTTGCAGCAAGTTCTAGAGCTTGCTAAACCTAGGTGCCTGTGCAAAGCTATAGTGGATTTGGGGAGACGTTATGGGTGCCTTACCCTACATTTTGTAGCTATTAGCCCAGTTTCTTTTGGAGCATATTACAGAGGAGCAAAACAGGGTGAACCAGAATAAAAGTTGTGTTTGCAGCAGATTTTGTCATCTCCACCTCTAACACAATTTTGTTCCTTGGAATTTTATAAGGCAGGAAAATAACTTTCAAATTAACCTTCTGAACTTCTGGGGGAAAAAAAAAGGTGGTCTTTTTGTTATTTTTTTCCCTCTGAACTGTGATAGAATATCATCAAATCAGCTGGAATATCTATTCACGACCCATTAAAATAATGTCTTCTCAGAAAAAAAACCCAAAAGGCACTGGCCGCATTCTAACCTGCCAATGTAAGTGGAATGTTTGCACAAGGCAGCTTGCATGTACCATACTGACTTCATTCCTGCTCTGAACTACCTGAAGATTTACTCCAAATGGGTCAGTAGAATCTCTGTGAATTCAACTCCACTTGGACTCAGTGAACTGCAGAGATTAGTCAGAGTTACAATCTGTCTGACGATCCCGCAGCCAGGTCAAATGATCTTTCCCAATGAAAGTTCCCACAGGTGAACTCTGGGATTCATGCAGCACTGACAGTCCATAACACACTGTAAAGCCTTGCTACCTGCAACAAGCACACTCACCCTCACTTCCAAATGTGCCATTCTGCACCAGGAATTGCTGTGCCAGGTGTGACCGGTGAGTCGGTGTCAGTCAGGTGAGCAGCGCTCACGGAACACAGCGCAGAAGGGTTTGGGTAGGAAGGGACCTACAAAGATCCATCAAATTCAACCCTCATTTCCACATTCACTAAATAGACTTCTAATACATAGTTCTGCTTTTCTCCGTGATAGAAAGTGTGATACAAAGCATGCTAATCATCTCACCATAGAGCCAGTGGAGGAAAAAGGTTTTCCATGGAAAGCAGTAACTGAATAGCTTAATAGTCTTGGGTTTTAGAAGCTATTCGATCATAAAACTAACACTATATAGCTTCACAGTCTTTTTAGTAAGAAATCAGCTTCAATAGCTAAAACAAGCCACTAATGACTCTTTCTTCACTCTTTACAGACTTGCAACTGTACATGTGATTAACAAAATATCTTTGGAGTAAAGGTGCCTGACTTTTATAATAAAGAGCACGTATAGGTGACATGCTCTGCTTTGTGAACCAGGCTGATTAACTCTCGGCTGAAAGTAGACAAGCAGAGAAAATACAGTAACACAACATTAATGATTCAGTATGAAAAAACTCAATGGTTGCCTAAGAGATGTGACCAGAATGGTCAATAGCAAAGGGGTGTTTGGAGTACCTCATAAAACCATGCTGCAGTGTTTGTCGTTTTAGTGCTTTCAGAACTGATATCTGGGATTGGATAGTAAACTACTGCCAAACAACTGTCTTCTCCTTCATCATGTAGAAATAGATCTTACTGGTCTATGCAGCACAGGGAACTGCATCTGTAGAGATTGCTTACACAAGGAAATACAGATGTCTCCCACATAAAGTTAAAAGATAGCTGGGCTTGGGGGCAGTCACCTTAGAAGCTTAATTTTGCAATCCCTTTGAGTGACCGGCTCTGCAATGAATAAAGTCTATGAACAGCTCATACATAAAAATTCAAGTAGAAATGTTTGATGTGGGAGGTTGTAAGAGATAATGACATTTCTCACTTTTCAGTTTGAAAATGCCATAGGTTTTGCTCACTGAAGTGAGTAGGTAGCTCAGTTTTGCACAGAATACCAAATATTTGGCTGTTAAGGGTTCTTTTATCTGCACCAACCTAGAATAGATTTTGCTCTGAAGAACAAAAGAATAAATCCACCCTCATTTAGAAGCATCAGAGTATAGGTGAGGTCTGAATCCAGTATGTAAGAGAGCCAGTAAGCATGTTAGCAGATCTCACTGCTGTTTTGCTGTTAGTATTCATTCAATGCCAACAGTATTTTACAGAAGGTGTTGAAATGGCTACCTACCTTTTCAAAGAACCCATTGATTTTAAAAAGTAGGCATATGATGGTTATGTTCATATCAGTCTTAATATACTAATGTAAGTTTACCCTGGGAGAAAGGCATGCAGGAGCAAAACCCTGAAAAGGAGACTTCCCTGTGGTAAAGAATCTAAACTGAGATGAGCCTGCCCTTGTAAAAAAGAAAAAAACAAAAACAAAAAGACAAAAACCCCCTCTTGCTGGCAGAAGCTCAGGATAGAGATGACTTCGAAAAAGAGTATGGTCCCAGCTCACGTGCTGCAGAGGCAAGCCAGCACTGTCCTCTCGAAAACATGGTACAATGAATGAGGATTCAGAAGGAAATCTCATTTCTCCTTTTCCTTTGTACCAGGCCAGGATCTCGGCCAATTAAAGAAAGTTGCTCTGGACAGTGCATAAAAATAAGGAGCTTTATTACTGCCTTTTATTTTTGGACTTAAAATTTTGTAATATGGTGTTTTTTCTAAGTTCGGCATATTAACAATAGCCAGTAGGGGAACAATAAATCAGTTTGAACATTCACTAACCCATGCTACAAAAAGAATAAAAAACCTTAATCAGTGACAATTACCTATTAAAACACATTCTCTATATTCTGTTCTCTTAAAAACCTCACAAGAAAGCCCAAAAAATTGCGAGACGTGCTGGCATGTCTGTTTCTGTAAATGCTGTTTTGTTTTCTCAACCCCAACTTTGCCAATGGGAAATGACAATTCCCCAAGGGAAAGTTAGCGTGCACTGGGACGTGCCAGAAGATGGGTGAGTAAAACCTCTGCGCTGGTCCACTACGTATGTGTGTAAGTCATTGCTTTTCTGGTGCTCCAGACAGTTTGCACAACCTCCTCTTTGGTGGTTTTATTTTCTTAATAAAAACTTACTTGGAACAAGCACAACATTTTAATTGGGGACTGGATCACATTAGGAACAGAATGCAGAGATGGCAGGGTAGCAGCCAACCTTGCCCTCTGAGCATCTCCTTTCCTGCCTGCCTGACTTCCCTTCATCGTGGATACTTCAGCTACCTACAAATTACTGCACAATCCTAAAGTCACTCCATTATGTTATCTTTACAGATGGTATATTATTAATAGTGTCTTGGTGCTTGGTGCCTTGGCATCCTTATGCCCAGAGATAATTGTTAAACTTTTCAAATGCTCTTTGGGCCACAGTTTGGGCAAAGGTTTTCCAATGACAAGTGTACAGTGATTTATAATAAAGCTCTCAATCCAGTCAAACAAAATAAAAATTGAGCAATTACATGAAAAAAAATCTCTGCAAATCTTGTTGTTTTCCTTTTTTCTCTCTCAGAAGTGATGCTTATTAAATGCTTATACAGTATCCACCAGTTATCTAACTCCTAGATAAAAAAAGAAGTGTCCGTGGATGAAGGTCAGTACCTGTAGTGCTGCCTGGAAATACCTCTCCATAGCAGCAAATATTGTTAACACAGAAAGTGTGATCTTCATTCATGCTAGAGAGTGCTGTGAGTAGACACCTATAGTAGATCTGAAAAAGAAATGCTGGCTGCTTTAACAAGAATGAATCCTGATTAAGCCAATAGGCTGTGCTGAGACAGGTCTTTCTCAGTGCCTTAGTCCAAGCTTGTAGAATCGCCTCTTGCAGAATTTTGGCTCCACAAGGTGTTTGTACCTCTGCTCTTAGTTCAAGCAATCTTCTTTGACCCAGCTGTTAATACTAAAATCACACTAAAAGAATATATAAACACATATTTTAAACCCTCACAATTTTCCCTTGGGAGGAGAAAGGACTTAACATGACAGATATTAGTCATCTTGCTTACATAACTATTAGAAGGTGGTCTGATATCATAGTGATGGATATCACATAAAAATAGAATACAAAGTCTGAAAACTTTCAAAACATATTTAGAGTTTTTTTGACCTACATTTTGTATTACATATTGTTTTTGATCTACTGATAGAGGCAGGATTACCAACACCATGGTATTTGGACACCTCCCAGTAACGGAAGAGTGGGGAGAATCCTGTAGCAACCTGTTAACAGGAGTACTTTATTCCTGACTGACAGATGGGGAACCAGAAAGAGGGAGAGGTTATCTGGCCCTCACAAATTCACAGAGTGCATCTGTGACAGGCTTGGGAGAAAGCTCAGTGCTTGATTTCTTGCCTAGTGGGAAACAAAACAGCTTAACCATAGCCTTCACAATATCCATTCTTGCTCTCTTGTTAAACCTCTGTATTCCTCTTTCCATCACTCAGCATGTTCTCATTTAACTGACTGTACAATTTCTTTCTCTGCTTCCAAGCACCCTCCCAAATATCATAACAGCTGTTCTTCACTAAAGCCCATTTCACATAAGTTTTTTCTTTACTAAGCTGCTCTTCTTTATGTGAAAGGAGGAGCAGACCACCAAAGGGTGTTCACATCTATCACAATCCCTGCAAGACTCTGTTCTACTAAACCCCTGTGGTTCAGATTTTCCAAAAGTCTAAATTATTGTTAATGGATCACTTTATAATATTTTACCCCTTCATTTTCTACTGTTGCCACTCAGCAAATTGCTAGTAGAAACTAGTAGAGCACTCAATATCAGCACTCTCTTGAAATTATTGAATCAAAATAGAAGTTTGAGAAATGGTATAGATTTGATCTGCATCACACAGAAGTCAGAAGTTAGTATAACTTTGATTAGCATGTTTCCTAAAGAGCTGCACAGGAAAGAGAAAATATTAAAGGTGAAGGAGATTCCTAGTAAATACTACTATTCTTTAACATCATCTTCTGGGGAAGATGCTCCAAGCCTCCATGAGAAAAGCTTCATCAGATGCAGAACTGGGATGATGCAGAAGAAGCAACTATGAGGTTCAACTGATTCTGATGTGAGCTGTTTCCACACAGGGCATAAGCCATAGGAATCACCTAACAAGCTGTTAGCTGCCTTAAGAAAGTGCATGATCTTGACTGCTTTTTGTTTTAGGATTTTGCATCTAATTTGAATGGAGGTGATGATTTTGTGGAATTCATAATTTGTGTTGGCTTCATTTTCTTTTTTTTTTTTTTTTTTGGTTAAAGCTTTTCAAGTAGATTTGCTTAGGTGGATGGATATAAAAGTACACTATTCAATATCAACATTTGAAGTTTTATCTGGCTTAACTGGAACTAGCTATATAAATCACAGGAGTTCCTTTCTGTTCCCACACTGTTTTAGTACTATAGTATAAACGAAACAAATCGAAACAAAAATCTTTATAATCAGGCCTAAGAAAATCTCTGATATTTAAATAAATGAGAAAAGGTTTCATTTTTAGGGGAAAAAATGAACTTAATTTTTTCACTTCTTTTTTATCTTGACATTTCTTCACCACAGAGATTAGAAATTAGAAAAAAAAATGTTTTTTAAGACATATTGACTGAGTAAATACATAATTCATAGCTCTGATTTTGTGGCTACTTTAGTGCAGGGAATGACCTTGATTATCTCTTAAATACCTAGCAGCCTTCCTCCTCTCTGAGATGATGAATCTGTAGTTTCCACTGATTGATACGCCAGGGTATAAACTCACCACTGATCTACTGTGAAGACACATAGAAATAAAATCTGACCACTCCAATGTTTGAAGGGAACACAAGATGTAGAAATACAGGTGGAGGGACTGGATTTTTCTATACAGTTATACAGGACACACTGCAGGTTTTATTGTGAATCCAAATCCTGGAGCCATATTGCTGTATGGGGCTCTTGGTCTGTGTTTTTAATCAATTTACATTTCTATCTTTCACTGGCGCAGTGGAAAGCCAGAAAGTGTGGAGGGAGTGCACCCTAATGGCTCAGGAATCAGAAAACAAATAAAAGAGCGTAAAGTTTTTGTGAAGCCATTCCCTAGATTTCCCTGACTCATGCTTTTTTAACATTTGGGAGTGACTGTAATGTCAGCTCATCAAACTGTTTTGCTCCTAAAGTGCCTAAGTCAGAATTTCAGGAGACTGTAATGAAATGAACTACATCCAAAAAATCCAGACAGTTGTGCAACTGCAAACCAATGACCTGTTTGAATCTGTCTTATCTTAAATATATCATGGGATGTTGACTCTCTGAGGTATTCTCCATCCTTTAATAATTTCATTGACAGTCATTCCTGTGCTCATTTATGAGCACAAGAAAAAATAGGAATTAGTGAATCACTGGCACATGATTTTTACATGGGAAAAAAACAAGTTGTTGCCCAGTGCATACTTTTTTTCCCATAAAGAAAAAAACATTGGGAAATGTGAACGTGTGGGTGCTGCCCACAAAAATGCAGTATATTATCCCTCATTCTCCACTGTGTTCTTTCTGAACACTTGAGAAGGTAATAAAAATCCCTACCACTTAAATTTTGCAGTGTATCACATTATACATTTTAGTAATAAAATCTAAGTACACTTAAATATACATACATCTCTTTAACTAATACATTTTATTGTTGCACTTAGCTTTGCAGCTGTTAACTGCTTTAAGCAGGAGCTTTTCATGTTGTTGCTGGCATCAGAGGTTTTTTCCATCAAATTCTACTTCTCTAAGCCACTTTATTTACATCAAAGGCAGATGAATTATTTAAGGATTAGAATGAAACATCCCTTAGTAGCAATTGTTAATTTACTTCAGATTAGTGCTTTGGCTCTACTTAATGTAGCTGCTGTAATATAATTTGACACTAGATGCTAGCCAGTAATATACCATTGATCTGCAAACCTACAGTGGTCAAAACCAGATTCTCCATGCAGTTGAAAAGTCTCACATGATATCTTGCTCTTCCCTGAAAAGAGAAGAAGAGGAAAGAAGATACACAATTTTTGGTGGAATAGAATCACAAGTCAGTGATTCATTAAATCCTGTTCTAGCTCTTGCTCATAAATGGAGAAATGATTCTCTGTGAAATGGTATCTTCTTAAGTTTCCTTTTCAAGTGATAATTCAAGTCAATATTAAGTCCAACAAGTTCCCCTTTGTCAAAATTTCCAAGGAACAGTTCTTTCCAGAGTGAAAAATGATGGTATGTACAGTTGAAAGAGAACTCAATTTTTTAAGTGGCAGTGTCACGAGTTGGGCATGTACTGCATTTCTCAATCTCAACCTGCACTAGCATGTAGTTTTTATGTTTGTCCTTTAAGAGCACTGAAAAAAAAAGTGACATTTCAGCAGCATGTTTTAGAATTTCAGATTTTTTTCCGGAAATCTTTTCCCTCGAGTATTTTGACTGCTCCATTTGTAAATAGTGACCATGACACAATTAAACCAGCCTCACAAAAGATGCTGACGTCTAAATCCGTGCTGGCAGCACGGCTGCAATTTGCACACCACTGTAGCTGAAGCCAGTTGTGTGGTCATTTTAGGTTGCTTTGTGGTGAAATTAATCCCATGACTTTAAGCAGTACAAAAACTTCACATCACCTAAATCCCATTGCATTTTCAGTGAGTTATGCATGGCGTACAGGCAGCCTAAGCCTCTGCTGAGGGCTCTCTGAAGTGTTTGTTGTGGATATTATTAGAGCTGCCTCCTGCATCAGAGGAGTGCAAGGTGGCATTTTTGAGGCACTTGTTGCAACTCCGTTGGAAGCCTGAGCTCACAAGAGTAAAATGTGCTAGCTGGCTTTGTGGTATGATTTATCAGGTAAGGCTGTGCAAAACCCACCAACTGCAATTTGCATAGGCTTTGGAAAACGGACCTGGCGTGCTCACTTTGGGACATCCCCTCCACTGTTTGTGCTTTGGGTTTCAGTATTGTGTGAACCTGCAAACTCAAAGTGAAACCGGCCATAGCCATGCGCGCGTCATCGCCGCGTTGCGAGCCGTGACTCTGCTGCTGCCAGCGCAAACCAAACATCTCCAATCCCAGCCATCCCCAGGATGGTTCTGCAGGATCCATTCCCATTCTTTGCCAAGAGGAGGCTTTGGCCCAGGCAGTGCTCTAGGCCACAGCGTCCCACCGCACCGGGTGCTCACACGCACAGCCCGTGTGTTCTGCAGCATTCTTGCCTGCATGTGCCTGACTTGTTTTAAAATGTGTGAGGGGAGACAGTGGATAGATTGGGTAAAAAAAAAAAAAAAGTTTGCTAGGGTCTTTTTTCTGAGACATTCCAAATATCAAGGATTTCTTGTTCAGGGATAAAACCAAGGTGAATTTACCAGTTCTGTGGTCCAAAGAATTTTTACAATTCATTTTTCATTTCATTTTTTGGAAGACTCAGTTTCAGTTCATACCAAAGAGCCTGAATGCTTTAAACTAAACTTAAGCTAATCTACAACTTTATCAAGTCTAAAAAAAATGGGATGCCTTTACACTTAAACTAGAATTGAATTGGGAGTTTCTACTAGAGATAAATATGTGTATAAGATAGACACAGGCATTTAGGAAGGTAGTTCTCTTCATAAAAATCCAGTAAATATCAAGTGAATAAGAGAAAAACTCATTTGAATGAAATTAAACTTACTGCATTTGGTTTAAAATGTTTCAAATATTCTAGCAAAACAACAGAGCAACTATTCTGTTTTGCAGTTTCGTAAGAAATAAATGAGAACTGCTAACAAATGAAAGCAAATTAATTTTAAAAAATCAAATATTTGTTATATAAATCCACACAATTCTGATGTTTTCACACAGTAATAATTTATTACTCTAAGTAGAGATTCCAAGTTTACAGATGATACAGATAATTATTAAAATGCCTCTACTGCTGCTTCAGATTTTCCTTACTCAAGTCCCTCAACAATTGTCATCGCTGCTTTTTTTTCTGTCTTGCCCATTATAAAAAAGGCAGAGAATGAAAAGAAAATTTCACTAGTAAAGAAGAAAAACAACTTTTGCCCTACTGTTAAATCAGGATATGCTTTAACTGCAAAGCCAGTCAATTTGTAACTGAATGGTTAGAGTAACTATTTCTATTTGAGAGGACCACAACCTACAGTTGTAAGAAACAGATACCGAGTTTCTAGTAAACAGATGCGCACAGTTACTCTGAATTTTGACAAGATGTGGAGCTAGCTCTTTGACTGAGTATTCCCCATTTTTGTAGATGTGAATAGTTAGGACTTGCCTTTCAAATCAAGACAGAATTATTCATCCTGCTGAATAATTTAAACCAGCTAAAGAAACTTGACCCATTAACCCTCACCTGCAAGATACAACAAATATTGTCTTCTCAAAATTCTGCCTTCTCAAACACTTTTCACAAGTTACCACATTTACTGCTATGTGCTCAATAGAAACAAGTCCAAATTCTTTTGATCCCCAGCACCTTATCTAAAGAAATGACATTACCTGCTTGCATTTCACTCAGTTGTTAGTGACTAAGCAAACATCTCTGCTTCTTTAGCTGATCACATAACTTTGGGGTCCTGTAAGCAACTCTTGCTGTATTTGTTCTTTTCAGATTGCTCTCAATTAGGTCTTTCACAGGGCAATCACATCTCAGGTCTGATGTCAGGTAGAATGAGCACACTGTTGATCACAAGAGGCATACAGACTTCACCCTGGAAACAGAGTGAGAGGAACCTTGTGGGCACACACATCTACACACTTGTGAACTCACACACAGAAGTGTGAGGGAGCACACTGAATATGCTCCTTGAGAGCTCTCATTTTTTTTCAAATTGCCAAGAAATCAAGAGGAGAAACAGCCTGTAATTTTCAAGCAACCAGGCAAGAAGCAAGAGAACGATGCTTGAGGGGTAGGAAATGTGGTGCGAGACCAAGCCAGGCTCACGAGACAGTCCAAGAATGAGGGGAGTCATGGGGAAGTCTTGCTTTGACATTAATAGGTAAATCTGGTGCAGAATGTTTGGTGAGTTTGCCATAGAATTATGAAATCATTGAGGTTAGAAATTTAAGATCAAGTCCAACCACCCACCACTATTGGTGGATATCAATGTGATAAATACAACTTGAATCACAGACTATGATTCCATACAAAGGAAGATGAGCTTGTAGTTTGGAGGGAAAAACTTTACATGTCTGTGATTGTATGACTACAACCACTTCACGTTATAGGATACCACCTTCTCAGCCCACGTTAATGAGAGGATTAAAACTCAGTGAATTTACGGGTGATAGAACCCTGTCCATCTCCTGACCTTTCTGCCTGACTGCACAGGCTAACTGGTTTTGATCACGCAGAGAGAATCTTTGCCATGTGATTGCTACTCAGACACAGTCTCTATAATTTAGATTATGAAAGGCTTGTGGTGACTTTCAGGTTTTGTCATCAATAGCGTGTTTTTGGCGTGGGTGGTATAGATGTGCCAAGCCCAATACACCATGATGAGAGTGTGAACTATTTCAGGTACTCTGCTACAGCAACTTTGTCATGCTTAATTAAGCCACAGGTTAATCCAGTAGGAAGGATAATCTAGAGTGTATCTGTAATGCAGTGTCCCAAGTCCATCAAAATTGATAAGTTATCAGGTCCCCCCCATGGAAGCCTGACCTTGTGGGGAAAAGTAGGAGGTAAGCTACCCTTGGCACTCCTGGAACAAGGGGCTCGCTCCTCTCAGAGGCTCACGGAAGAGTTAGTGCATATAATATCCTGCTTTTTCTGTTTATGTGCTGACAGGATTTTAAAACCCTCTTGAACATTTATCTCCAGGAAATGGTCATCCATGGGCCTAAACAGTGACTGGCATCGGTCCTCCGCAGGTTTAAAAAAGACACCTCTCTATCCTACTCTTCCTGTCATCATCCTGCCTCTACAAAGATGTCCAGGCTGTTCCACATGGTCGTCTTTGGGCATTTGGATGAGAGTGCTGAGATGGTCTTGCTTTGCATACATCACTGAAATCTTGGCTGGCTTTCCCAATCTCTTGTCTTCTTCCCCTAGTTTCCAGTGCTTACTTTAATTTATAATGATAGAATGTGTTTTAATGATTGGGCAGCAAGGACCAGTCAGATCAGATGGGAGAACCATATGCCATTGAAGTAGAGGGTAGAAATTCAGTGCTATAATAAACCTGAGCTTGAAAATCACCCTGTTTCCTCTGGAGAGGTAACATATCACAGGACAGAACTGCAAAGCCCTGGTTCTGTCTTTGAATGTCCATCAACTGTCAAGTCTGTTGTATCAAAGTAGAAAAAAGTGTATGACTCAGTTTCCTGCAAGTACAAACTTAATGATGGTACACATTGCAGCCCAGAGAAATGGGAGGTGGTGAAATGCTCCACACTTGACCCTAATGGGCAGTGTTCAGGATGTTGGTCAATGCTCTTCAAACAAAAACAAGCTCCAGTTTGTTCTATAAAATGAGGAATGCAGCACAGAAAACTGTGTCTGTGCCACAGAAAGTCCAGTGATAGCGGTGACTAAGAATTTTATACCGTGTTGAGTAATACTGCTCTGCAGGGCGATGCAGGAGAAGGAACAATTTAGCACAGTGTATACTCAGATTTATAGAAAATCAGCTTCATGGAAACTGCCACCAGAGCAGTACTGACGGGTTTGCATTGTGTGAGCACTGAAGAAAAGCAAAACAATGCTGGGAAACAGATTGATTTTGTTCTCAGCTACTCTGCATAGATGAAACTTTTATTAGGATGTTGTCTTGCTCTGGCAGCAGCTTGAAAATTGCCTCCTAAAATTCTGATGACCTAGGATGTGCTCTTTTTCCCATTGCAAGTGTTTTTTAAGTCACTGTACAGTTAATTGCTGCAACAAAGCTTTTGGGGCTAAGAAGGTTCAGGAACAGACTGCCCACGTGCAAGCTGAAGACAGAGTTGTTATGCTCTTTCTTTCCAGTGCAGCTGCATGCAAGGAGTGGGGAAATGTGTAATCACTACCAGTTTCTTGGCAGTTACTCTTGTAAGTTAAAAAGATAATTGCCGTGTCGGGCCACACGTTCCTTGTAGCTCGTGTATACAGCTCTCATCAAATGCGTGTAGATCCTGAAAGGAGCAAGGGCAGTGCAGGATCACCCTTACACTTTCTCAGAAGCAGAGAAGGGAGATGAAATCACGCTTTTACCTTTGCAAACTGAAAATCTCTGTTCTTCCCCAGCTGACAGCTGTGCTGTGTTTCCAGGTGCAGCTGTGCTAGATTTTGTTTACACCTATGGGCTTTTTCTGAAAAGCAGAGGACTGGTGAGGAATCGGTTCTGCAAAAGTCCAGTTAAGAAGACATCACATACCAAGGTCACATAGACTTGAAAGAAAGTTTGGGCATTTTTAGGCCATTCTAGCCACTTGAATAGTGGAATCTGCTTTTAGAAATAAAGTGAGTAATATCTTTTATGACAGAAACTGGGGAAAACCAGACAAACTTCAAGGCAGACCAGTTCTTCCTTAGATACAAACAAGCACGTTCATAAAATCTGGTTTATCGTATGGCTGGCTGCCTTTAGGTCTTCTTTGTTTCATTTTTTCCACTAGCACTTTCTGTGCATCTGAGTGCCTGCAGTGATGCCAATTTTATGATCTTTTTACACACACAAACTAACACATTCTTCACCATTCTCAATTCTACATTTTAAAGGAAATTACTTCAGAGCTCACCTCAGAAAAATAAAATTTCAAGGCAGAAAAACAACTATTGATTTCTAGTTCATCTATTAAGAAAAAAAAGGGCATGGTATTGCAAATGCTCTCCTTTTACCATGTGAACATGTATACTTACATTGCACACTGTGGCTTCTAAGGTATTTGCAAAATCTGCTGCAAGTAACATCTTTAAAATTCAGAAACATAGTATGTTTGGAAAAGAATTCCAGATAACTTACATGTATTTTGTAAAATATTTAAATACAATGTATGTACAAACATGAAAGTATGTTATAGAAAAACACTGATTCTACCTACATTGTTGTAAAATTAATTACAGCTCAGTCTTTTCAGATGGCAGCATACAATCTTACAGATTTCCAACAGCACTGTTGTTATTCACTTCAACCATGATAATATCATGTGGCTCCAGTTAATATGAGAGCCTGTAATTAAAAATTACAATGGTAAATGCTATAACTACACAGTAAGAGACTTGTCTTGAAAATCCTAAACAGCTGGCGGGAGTGGATTTAATACAATTTACGCTAATAATTGTTGAAGAGCTTGCATGCATAGGCTGGAGCTGTGGTCAAACCTCACTTTCAGGTCTGGAGCTTACCCGTCTGTATCTGCTGCGTGACAGCAAACAATCTGTATTTCTTTCTGCACTTTACATCTTATCACACCCTAAGACCATGCATGTAGCAGATGTTATTTCCAGAGATTAAACCCCTTTTTGGACTTACATGGCATGCAGACTGAAAATGCCCACGGTTGCATTTTGTTGTGCCGTTTTGACAGACAACATAAGGTTTATTGTAAGTTCTGCCAGTGCAATCTGGTGGAAGGGTCCTAGTGAATTTTTGTGTGAATCTGTGACTGAAAAATTGCCATCTGACAGCTGAATTTTTTACTGACCTCTGGCTCATATCAATTTCAAATACACACTTGTAGAAACATGTCTTCAACATACTTTTGAAAATGTGTGAAAATAATTGATGAAATACTAATTTTCTTTTCACTTTGGCTGCTATTCACAGCAGTCTGAAGGACCTTAAATTTGCAAATGTGTGGAAAAACAGAAGGCTTCTAAGTTAAGAAAAAACTCCTTCTTTGCACTGGCTGAGTGCAGGAAACAATCTTAATTAATTTACTCTAATATGTACTTGTTTTTGCTGGTTCATTTTCTGTAACCTATAGATCTGGTCTGATACCTCGTATATTCACATGACTATCATTGCCAGTAAAACTGAGAGACCAGAAATGAGCAGTAGGGTGAAGGGAAAGAGGGGAGGGCTGACATATATATTTTATGTGAATTAGACTGTTTGTGCACTGTATCTACATTCAGATATATACCATCAATTATGCTATTCAGACTATGTCCTGACATGAGTTAACCCCTTATCATCTAAAGTTTCTGGAGGCACCCTGGCTTTCAGCATGCTAAAAGGACCCTGGATGAGTGAAGCTTTATTTTGAATCAAAGTAATTTTTTTAGAGTTAGCATCTCGCAATTTATGGTCTCAAAAGGAAGCAGATTAGCAAGCAAGCAGACCTTGACTCAGTGCAAATTGCAGTGCTTCTTCAGTTCACATGTCTACAAGGGACCAGCTCACAGCATGAAGGAATAGCTCAGTCCCCGTTCCCATCAAACCCTTGACCTCTCTGTGAGACTGCCAACATGGATACCAGTTATGGAAGTAATTTAGTGCACAAACAAGTATTTAACAGGAATTAAACTGAGACCACCAAACACATTTCACAGTGGAGACCAAACAGTCATCAGGCTGAGGCAATTTTAGGTCACTACCAACTTGGGCCTGATTCAAGAAAGCAACCTCAGATAAAACCCATCATCCAAGTCCCTGAAGGCATTCAATCCCTAAATTCATTTTCTGCTATAAACATAATTCCTGCATGAGATAAGAAGTTTCACTGTACATTCAGTAATCCAGGAAAAGATTAGAAACAGAAAGGGGGCGGGGGGGAAAGGTATTTGAAACATTTTGCAGAGGCAGAGAAAGTGCTGTGTTCATGTGAAGAAGTGGGAAGAAGCTCTAGCAATCCTCTCTAACACAAGAGTAGTTAATTGTTCTGTGGGGGGAGCAGGGATCTATCCTCCAAGAGCTCATTGCTGACATAATGCCCTTTGTTACTCCACTATGCTCCCTTAATAACATTCCGACATTAACTTAATATTGATCTTTATGTATTTGTTCAGCTTTAAATAATTCACTTCTGCTTTTCTTCTGTCTTCTTTTCTTTTGTTCCTTCTGTTAGTCCAAGAAGTGGATGTATAAATTGTCTTCTCACAGAGAGTTGAACCTCTATGATAATGATCAAGGACTTTCAGGAGGGCACTTTGTGGCACACAGATGCAGCTAGGAGGAGCACAGCAATGAAGAATATAAGCTTGTCTGTAAGCAATACATACACTGTTGCTCATGGAAAAGTGATGAGTATATTTGCTGTATATTTGCATAGCATGTTTCATCTTTCACTGGAAGCTGGCTTCTTTTCCTCACCTTTTTGCACTCACAAATGAAAACCCTTTTTCCCCTCCCCACCCTGAATATTTGCTTTGTAGACAATGAGACAGTGACCAGGCAACATTACAAAACTCCCTGCAAGAATGGGATACAGAGCACAGTGGTGCATTCCTACAGACTGGTCAGTACTAGCATGGAGCCCATCCTATGGATGAAATCAAAGATGTCAGCAGTCAGATACATTAAAAAGATTACTTACCTGATTTTTAGCCTGTAGATAGCAAACACCAGCATTTCTTTCTAGCTGTCTTCTCACTGCTGCTGGGAAAAGTGCCACTGGTGCTACTGTGCATTTGATAGAAAATCCACTCTTAGTCAAATCTACCTAGCTACTTACTTTACCACTGAGGCCTGAATTGCCAGGAACTATCCCCCATGGCATGGCTCATTCCTTTATATACAGTTATTACTGGTAATAAGCTGGCTCATCTCTAGATGAGACTTTAAAACAAGAGAAGTTTCCTAGTTGGTTTAACTAAAGCAGTAAGTACAGTAAAGAGGTTTAATTATTATGTGTGATAATAGTCAAATCCAGCTCTCTAGTAGTGGTTTCTTGTTCAGTAAAAGTTAATATTTATAAAGGAAATGTGTACTTTACGTGATTTAGAGAGGTGAGACAGAGTCTGAACCTGAACCCAAATATGGTCATTATAAAATAGAAAGAACTAAGGCTTTGGATTTTTAGTATTCTTAAGTGTGAGTTTCAAAATACAGAGTACATTGAGTTGTGCTCATTAGGACAGAAAAGTGGGAAGCCTGATTATTATGTAAATCCAAAACTGGAGTTGGAATCCCAAGTTCAAATTCAGGCCTATGTTTGCTGTTGCACTGAGAGAATAAGGAGAATTTGATTAGGTCATATTTTTTGTTATTTAATCCAGAAGGTGCTCAGTGACTAATGACTGTAAGTGACTTGCTAGCTCACAGTAAGAGGTTTTTGTTCAGCTCCTCTTCTGGCACCAGACATAGTTTTTCACCAACCAGAGAAATGTCCAACATGTAAGACTAATGAGAAAACAAGCCATACATGCAGATGGTTGTTGCCCACAGAAGTGAGGAGAAGTATTTGGCTGTCCCTCAGTAGAATGAGGTCAGACTGGGAAAAAAAGAGACTAAGTGGACTTACAGACAACAGCAATACAATCTCGGTATTAAATTTTGAGATGTTGCAACAGAGGATGATCATGGCGATACGACATGTTCCGTCTGAAAGAAAGCAAGCCCTGGAGTGCTCATGTTCTGCCAGAGCTATTCTGTTCACAGTAGTTACCTCTTTACTTTTTTTCACAATGAAGTCATAAAATAGACCATCTTGCATAAAACAATTTAGAAATTCTCTTCCTTCCTAGAAAATGCCTCTTGCCATTCTTGTAATTTGAATAAGTCACTGAAAGCATTTTTTTTTTTAACAGCACTTCCTTCCATTTGCTTGCTCATTTGTGGTTGAAGTATATTTATTCACTTCGTAGCTCTCATCCTGCCAAGGAGCAAGCATGCAACACAGGCCTCTAAAATAAATGACAGAGCTACAAAGGCAACTTCTGTTATCCCCCTGTAAATCTGGAGGGGGGCCCAGATCCACAAGTTGTTTCTTCTTGATTCTCCTCATTAGATGACCTCAATGGACAGCAAGGCACCTGAACTGGAGTGAGGCCCCTAATCCTATTGGATCTTTCCTCCACTAATAAATAAAGACTTAGACTAAAATAAATAGGAACAGTAAAACTTTCAAAACCTTGATTAAGTGACTTACAAGGTATTTCATTGTTGTCAGTATTTTCAGTGTCGAATAGAGTGACAAGCAATCAGAAAGACTGAGCATGATCTCCATGTATAGCCACAGGGCCAAGGATTTAGATTTTCAGGGACAAGGAATGATTTTCTATGGCAAGCAAATATTCTTCACACAAAAGAACTTGAAACTTTCAGTTGGCAAAAACATTTTAATGGAAAACTTCTTGCTTGCCAGAACTTACCTTACTTGATGTGGAATTGCTAAAGTTACAACAGCTCCATTTTCTGAGATTATCATCCCAGATTTTGGAGTTGCAAAAGGTTTCACAAGCACCCTAGGGGCATGAACTGCTTGCGGCAGTGGGAATATTTTCCACCACTTGCCTTACCTTTCCCTAAGGATTCTCAGTGGAAGTGCTGAGTGTTAAGTGCTTCTCTCCTCCTATGACTGTCAGATGTACGCAGCAGTGAGTGCAGCTAAACCCTACAAACATGCACAACAGGTTCTGCCTCTGGGGAATGGCCAGTGCCAAGTGATGGCTTGGCCTGAGCACACCTGTGGTGACTGAGTTCGTCTGGAGGAGTGTTCTGGTGCCCCACACCTCCCTGATGTAACACCCTCTGCCCTTTCTATCTGGCGGCATCACTCTCTGATGTACAAAGAGCAGACATACCTCTGTGGCAGGCAGACCCAAAATTACACAGGAAAGACTATGACAAGGCATTTCCACCCTGCACTTCTGAGGAAATCTCATTTGCAATGGTCAGTTTTGCCATGTACGCAACACTCATCCTTCAAGGGGTGTTGAAGTGCTAGACCCAGCATCCAGTCAGAGGCTGTCATTGAAAGACCATTGCAAGATGATCAAAAGACACCAGTTAAAAATGACAAGGCCTTCTCTTCAGCAATGCTGGCAGCAATCTATTTGGTTTAGGTTGTGTTTCACTGACTTTCCCATTGGCAGGTTTTCTTGTCCTTCCAACACTGCCTGCCACAACCACAGGCAGAGTCACCTTGGGCTTGGAAGAGGTCCTTAGCATGGGAGGAACACTGGCCTGAGCAGAGACAAGAACAACATCTGTGTCCTTTGATAAATGCCCAGGAAGAAAAGGGAAGGCTGTGCTTTGTGTGCTTGCCCAGCCATGCTGCCAGTGGTATGCAGGTCAGCTCTGATTAAGAGAAAGTTAAGTGGATCAGTAGGCCTGGTCCCGGAAATGTGATCCTACCAGGGCCACTTTTGCAAGAATGAGAAAATGTATGGAAATGTGGGTAGGAATTCACTGCTGAGATGTGATAATAGTGTCAGGTTGATGAGGAGCCCATGAGGAATGCTGTCCTTGCCCGGGAAGGAACAGTCTGTACTCTGATTACAACAATAACAGAAAGACCAGCATTCAGCATGTAGCTGAGGTTTCAGAAGTTGCAACCCTATCACATGTACCCAACCAGATCCAAATCCCAAAACCCAGCCCCTCCCACAACACAGAACTTGGCACAGAGTGACAGAAATGCCCATACCATTTAGAATGGATAAAGGTCCCTATGTGTTTTTGCCTTGTTCCCTTGTTTCGTCTTTTTCTCCCTTTCTAACTACTCCTTCCAGCATGGGTAATGCCAGTTCTCTGCATACTCCACATCTCTTTCCCTCTCAAGATCACTATAGTAGCACAGCTTTTGCTGTTACATTCTAGAGCTCCTTTTATGAGCTCCTCACCAAACTGAGCTATTTTAATGAACAAGAACAGGTTCAGTCCCTCATAATTGCACACCACTTCCCCACTCTGAATAGTAGCCAAACCACTGTCCCATGTTGCTCCTTATCACAGCGAGATTAAAATTAGTTTTATCACAATATGTAAAGTGTTGCTTAATCCTCTTCTTCCCGCATTAAAAGCAGATGTTCAGACAGACTGAATCAGATTCGGCAAATTTATTAATTTAGATGTACAAAAGCTTCACAAGTTCTGACTTAAGTTTGAGTTTAAGTAAGACAGGCAGTATTTTCAGATTTAAGAAACTACTGTTTCAGTGTAAACTGAACTTTCTTTTTTAGGTTTAGAGTGGCCTTGATGTTCAGTCCTGATACCAGTGAAATCAGTGGAAAATTGGATGGATAAAGAAGAGTTCAGACCCATTTTAGGACATCTCTTCCAGTCTGAAGAGTATGCATGTAAAGAAGCACAATTCATTGTAGTAACAGGAATTACTATAAATATCTCTTAAAAAATTAATAAATTAAAGCTTTAAAACTGTTAAATGTCAGAGAAAAAAAAAAGTTCCAACAATTCATAAGGTCTTAGATAACCTTTGTTACCCCCCCCCTTTCACTGCTGCTCCCTGAACTCTAAATCAAGAGACTCTTAAAGTCAGGAAACCAGACAGACTTCCAAAATATGTGGTGACGCTCAGGGGCCTGTGAACCGGAAACAGACATTTACTGTCTTCGTTCCCAACCCAATTGACTCCAAATATCTGTATCTGATGTTCTGGGATTTTGGGTTGCAGCCAGAAGACCTAACCTGAGAGACTGGGAGCTCACGAACCATGGAGGTCATGAATCGTTTCATGTCCACCCACTTCTCTTGCAGGGAGCGTTTACAACACTGGCACTTTCACAACAGGAGAGAGGAAAAAAAAGAAAAGAGGATGTTTTTAATCCATTAGACTGCTGCTGATTCAGTAGTAATAAACATGAGTCTATTTCCTTGATTGTTCTGTACACAGCAAACATTTGTGCGATGTGTCAGTTAAGTTTGTGTGTTGTAAGAATCTCTCATTGAAGGGTGTCTGCGTCCATAACCAATACATGAAAATGTGCCTTTGTGTGCATTTTGGGTGACTGCATGAGGGAGAAAGAGAGTGAGAACTTAATTCCTAAGACCCTTAGTCATCCTCTGATCTTTATTTCTGAGGGTGATCAAAGCACCAGCTTTCAAGAAGATGATTTCTCTCTGCTCGGCTAGAGATACTAAGGTCAGAAGATAGCGCGCTTCCCAACAGCCTGCTAGGAATGGGCGCTGTAAAAGTTTGGGATGTTTGCAGACAGTGAGAGGGGAGTGAGTTGCTGCTGTTGCTGCTGCTTTTGCCGTGCCTCTTGCTGTGTTACAGACATCTTGACTGGCCTTACTGATTTAACGATGAGTGTTTGTTGGCCTGTGAAACACAAACACATTGTAAGACTGTTTGTACACTAGCTAAACTTCTGCAGATAGTTTACACGCTAGAATGAATTCTTTGCACACAGTGATCTGTATTCACAATGTGTATCTTCCTCTCTCAATGCAAACTTTCTCTTGCTTTTCTTTCACCTTAATGTTGCGAAACACATCAATGTTGCCTAACTTTTGATCATATGAGTAACATAAGGTCATTTACATGACAGCTTGGCTACTTTACAGTTTGTTGTAAAACTGCAACTGTGTTCGGAAACAAAATAGAGAGGATAATTCTACAGAAAGGTCAGCATTTCATTCTTAAGAGTTCTTATGTTTTAGTATTAGCCTCATATTGTTTTGGGAAGAACTCAGTAAGACCAACACTAAACACTTTATTCCAAATAAGACATTTCAGATCAAAGATAAATAAAATATTCTATGTGTTCCATTTTTCTTCCCCTCTCCCAAAAATCCCATCACTCATTTTCTCCAGCTCAGTCATGGCCTGAAACATTTACACAACAGTAGCATACAGACTCACAGGAGAGGACTTTGCCGAATTTTGACTTAAATTTATCAATGTTATTTTTATATACATATAAAGACAATACAGAGGAGAAGCAATACTTGAAACTTCAAACTGAAATACATGTGATAGCCAATACTGTATGATTACAGTGTATCAATATGCAATTGGGAGTGACCAGATACAAAAATAAAGACAAGGGAAAAACAGCTGCTAATTTTTCTTGCTACTTTGGTAGAGAAGTTTCTTTTTTACCTCCTGTATTATTTAATAAAACCTGGTCCAGACTTAGAGTGATGATCTGTTTCAGTTTCAAGCATGACCACAGTTCCAGAACTAAAGAGTGATTACCTCTAACTGAAGCTTTTTATGTTAGATCTGACAGTGTCTTTTTTCAATCCATTACTACTCTGTTTTGCTTCAGTTCTTTGAGTCAGGTGAAGTAGGAACGTAGCTCTGAATCCAGATTCACAGATTTAATACCAGCATACCTGTATTTTGACATTTTCTGCAGTTACCACACCCACTTAAAAAAACCCCAAAAACCACAAAGAGTGAAATTTTAACCCTTCTGAAGTTGATGCTTAAACTCTCACAGATTTTGGTGGACCCTGAACTTCACTTAAAATATTTATGTCCTGGCAATCAGCCAGAAACCTCTTCCCAGTAGCTTGAGAAACCATGTCCCTTCCTATCTCAGTTTGTCTTTCCATCAATGTTTTGCCCAGTAATGCATCTCACCCAGACGTAGCGTGCGACTTCTGTTGCTGTTATGTTTCTCACTCCTGCCAGTCACCCACTAGTGACTGCAGTTTCCATTGCCTCCTCCCACAAACAATTTCTGCCTTCCTTCCCCCTATGGCATTTCCTGTGCCAGAAATGGACGCATCAGACCCAGTCTCCTCTTCCAAATCCCTCCACAGGACTCCTCTTCTTTGGTCTGCTGTCTCCTGAAATTAATTTTACGCCCTCATTTAGAATATTGCTCATAAAATTTAATTACTGAAACGTCTCCATGAATAAACAAAAAAAAAAAAATTAGTTAAAAATGCAGTTAGGAAGTTCCAGGTTAGACGCTAGGGAAAAACAGTAATCTGGAAAATGCTGACATATCTCATAAATATTTGGGAGGCATTTTCTACTTCCAGATGTCATTGACTGTGCTGAGAGAGCTCTGGGCTAAACTTTATGTTTCAAGATGAGCCTCAGTCACACAAAAAATAAGAGGGGGAGGCGCATGCAAAGTCTGAAAAGGGGACGACATTGTCCTGCCCTGAAGGTGTGCAGGAGTGTCATGCTGCCATTATCTCCCTGGGAGAACAGGGGTCTTCCAGGAGCACGATCAACTCTGCACACATGCACTTCTTCAAAATCCTGCTGACCTTAAGGCCTTAACTTACGGTATATTTCCTAAACATTTTTTTAGGATTGGCACAGAAGGTTTGCATGTGTTTCATGGAAGGTGTATGTATGAATTTGGGAGACCAGGCACCAGCTGAGACAGGAATTTCCAGGCAGCCCTGCAATCTTGTGACTTTTTGTAACTTACGCATTGTCTGTCTCCAGCCAGCTGGACAACAGTCCTGGCTCCTTGGCACTTATGGCACATTTTTCCAGTAAGCTCTAATAAAATGCTTCCTATCATCCCATTTCATTGGAATGAGGAGGGTTCCCACAGAAAGTGTGCAAACTTGGCAAAACACAGTAGATCCAATGTTATCCCAGCACAGTAAACACAAAGTAAATGCTTCTTATCATGTAATAATCAAAGGGCTCTTCAGATGACTCTGACACTCCTTTTAGGTACTGTGGGATAATATGTTAGGTGCCAGACTGCCACATTTATCCTTAGTTCTCCTCTGAACTGAAAATAAGGATAAAAACTTCAATGACACTGTCCTTTAGACATGGCTTCGCAATATGCTACATGTCTAGACTGCTGTAAAATCACGAGGATTTTGTTTGAATGACTTGTTTATATGATTCCCATGATAAATAGCCTGAGTCTTTCTAGTTGTATTAAAACCACATTGGAGCAAATTCTATGCCTCATTACACCACCGCAAGTCTACCATCAGCTATCAGGAGTTTCTGCTTGAGACCAGCGTTTGTTTTGCCATGTTTTTAGGCATTGCACTGATGAGAGGTATGACACCATCATGCTGTATGCATTCAAGCATTACGGGGTGTAAGCTGGAGGCTTTTAAACTGAGAGAATTAAATCAGCTTTTGACTTTATATTGTCCCATACTTCATCTGGTATAGAGGTGATGCACAGGACTTGCAGAATATTAAAAGATTCAGCAACCAGTGTCTGGCCCAAAGGAGAGCTAAAGGAAGTGTCATTCTCCAAAATTGGTGTTATTGAGACTTCAGCCTAAGGAGAAGCAGGCCTTGCAGAAAACCTGTGTCATCCTGAGGAAGATGGGTGATTCATCAGAGAAAACTCGGTCCTTGGATGGGAGAGTAGATGGAGGTCCCAGCTACAAGTCACAGGCCAAAAAGATACAGACAAAGAGTCGGTGGCTGAGTGTGAAAGAGCTGAGAGATTGTTTGGCCTCACTGTCCCAGCCTGGTTTAAGCAGACAGACAACTTCTACTTTAATATTTATTTCCATGTAGGGGAATTTTCCCCGAAACTGTGTATTCATAGCTGTGGGGTCTCTATGCCCCTGTGTATTCATGCCAGACCCTGTGCATGAGAGAGCTCATGAGAGAGCTCTGAGAGACCTTCTGCTTTGTACAAGGGGATGGTGAGAAGAATTTAGCTCTAAATCACTGCCTTTCACAGGCTGACGCCAAAATCTCAACATTTTTCTTTTCCTGTACCAACATCAAGTTACTTTGGAATAGCTGACTCCAGTACCTGAGGCTGTCATGGGCTGACAGGTTTCCGCACCATGAGGCTCATCCCCAGGGCTCCAGAGGGGGTGCTGGGGAGCTGATGGAGGGATTGTCTTCAAACAGTAAAGTTTTGTGCCAGTATCACCCAAGCAGTTGTGGCTGTGTGTTTCCAGCAGCTTCTGTCACCCAGCTTTGCCCTCAGGTGCAGAGAACAGCTGCAGAAACTGCAGAGAATGAGGAGTAAACCAGCTTGAGGAAGACAATTAGTTTGAGAAGCTGCTTCAAATAGAGACTTTTCCTGAGCTTTAAAAACACAGCTTGCTGAGATTGACAAGGATGCACTCTGGGTTGAGGAAAGAAAGCTCCGTCAGTGGCAAAACAATTGAGTTCCAGATGCAAGATGATGAACCATCACTGCAGAAGGTCAGGATGACACAGGCCACCTTCCAGGAAATCTGCAGGAAGCACAGCACCACGCTGCAAAGGCAAAGCAGAAGGGGCAGTACAGTAATAGAAAAACTCTCTTATCTCTTCAAAATCATGAAGCTGTCACCATCCTGCCTCCTGTTAACCAGGTCAGGTTTGGTAGGTTGCCTCTGGAGCCATCAGGATAAAAGCATACTGAGGGAGGTCTCCTGTCAGTGGAAACACTTGCAGGAAATGCAGCCATGAGGGCACTGTCTTGAGCAGGGAATGGTGCAGGCACTTGGTAGGAGCCCAGTGCTGCCTGTGAGCCTGTCCCAGAGCCAAACTCAGCATCCTGGCTGTGTGTCCAGGTGATACAGTGACTGTGTTGCTGCCCCTAAGGAGCACTGGCACATCTGCCGACATGCCAAATTGAGCATGAGAGTGCATATTAAGCCCATCTAGATGGCTTCAGTCAGGTTTCTCTCTCAGAGAGGGACTGGTAACTAACCTTCAAGTGTTCACATGGACCGGTTTTTCTAAATGGTCCTCTCCCAGTCAGTCACTGAAGTTGGGAGTTGATAGACAAAGCTGCCATTGCTCCAGTGCTGTTGGCCATCACCCAGCTCTGGCATTTCAGGGGAGGCCAGGTGTTTGTGGGTGAGTCACCTCCACTTTTACTGCTTCACTTTGCCTTGAAGAAGCTAGAGGTGCTTCTAGCTGGTACATCAAGCTGAATGGATGGCCTGTCTGGGTGACGGGGAGGGGTGTGCTTAGTCACAGGACTAGTGTCATGCTCCACTCCAATGACCACGCTCCTGTAAAGGCACCCATCTTTGGCTTTGCATGCAAGAGCATGAGTCAGAAAGCTGATATGAGCTGGAGAATTTTAAAAAGTCTGGCCCTGCGGGTGCACCTGTAATCTCTGTACAACCAGAGAGTGCCAAACAGCACAGCATTTAGCACAGATATCCATCTGGAGCCATGTAGAATGCCTCAAATCTTTTAATCATGGGATCTACAGCAAGTATTTTTCCAAATCAAGCATGCTGTAATGTTTCAGGGAGGATATCAAGAACATGAAATTTTATACTGAAAGAGAAGATTGTCTAATGATAGGAAAGGCCTGGGAGCAGATTACAGCCTTGAGGGTATCTGGTTGTAACAGTGACACCAAAGCTTTTTGTATCCACATAGGGATACTCCAGGGCATTTTCTCTCTGCCAGATTTTGCACGTCTAATTTATACACCAACATGGAAATTCTGTTTCCCCAAACTCTTTTTACCACTAACAGAGAGACAGACAGGCTCTAGAACAATTTATAGCATGAGTTTGCCTTGGATATGTCTGGTTCTCTCTGTGGTACCTCCAAACCCTAGATGAGGCCTATTGCCTCATAAATGAGGGATTTGAGTCAGTGTCTAAATTTACATGCTGTAAATAAGTGCCTCCAGCCCATTTCAAACCCATTTCATAGATTTCACTGGAGTTACTCTGTATTTACATCACTGTTTGTGAGATCTGAATTTGACATAGTTCCCATCTTCACTCTGGCACCTCTTCATCTGGCACTGTCTTCATCAGGAGGTGCTGGTGGGTTTGGGTTTTGTTTTACTGTCAGTGCACTCATTTGCTAGTTTTCGGTTTGAATGGATGTGAGCGTTGGCTTCTCTGAGATATCTGAGAAGCTTCTCCATCAGTGGGGGCAGCCTCAGCAGAGTGCACTTCGCTTTCGCTTCCCATCCCCGCGCCTCAGTGCAGCACCAAGGAGCTGATTATATCAATTTATCACAGCACATTTACCGAGGAAACTGCACAGCAGTTACACTCATCCTGAATCCCCTAGAGGCATAAATATGTTTAAAGCACATTTATGCTGCACTATGTGGCTGTGTTTATACAGTCTGCTTAATTCTCCCAGTCTGCTCACAGGAGTAATAGACACATTAGGGGTAGGAGGGAAATCTAAGCACAGCTGAAGTGAGCCGCATCCAGTTCTACAAGTGTCAGCTGATCCTGCAATTAGACTCAAGCACTGATCACAGAATGATCAGGAGTTGTTAATAATGACACCTGTTTTAAATAAAGATTTTGAACATGGACTGAGGTGAATTCTGTGGTTATATTAGAATGTGGACCAATGTTCCTCTTAATGGAGCTGACTTAAACTTAGGAAAACCGGATGACTCCAAATTTCCCCAAAGAATTTTCTGGTTAAATACAGATGTCAGAACTTATAGGGTTGGTTGTCTGGTGGGCTTTTGCAATAAGATGTGAATTTGTCCTGGAGGAAAACATCCTGTTTTTCGTAAAATAATTTTTAGTCTGTAATGCTGTGTATGCCAAGTAGTCAGCAAGTTTTATGGTAAGCTTGAAAACCCATAGAAGTGCAGGAAGTCTGCTCTTTTGTGGACAGTGCCATTATTATCACACTGCAAATCATTACACTGCAGACACTTGCAAAAATCAGCAAGAAATTATGAGTAAAACACTGAATGAAATCTGGGAGGCTTGGCATTTCCTCCCAGTTCAGCCGCAGGCTTTCTGTGTGACCCAAAAGATATTATTTATCTTTTTATTACCACAGTTTTCCCTCAGTAAACTGGAGATAAGTTTTCCTTTCTTTCCAACTGATTTTTTTGTCTTTCTTTTCTATTTATATTGGAAAATTCCTTAAACTGGGACTATTTCTAACTGTATATTCTTCACAAGCTCTAGCAACCACAGTAGACACAGCAAAATGAAGAAACTAGTAAGAAGAGCGTGAATAAAACAGGATGACTGTAAACAAGGAAGAATACAAAACTGTCCTGGCTTTAAAAAAAACCAAAACAAGAGAGAGAGAGTGAAAGAAAGGTAAGGGAACTAAAAGGGAAGGATGAGTTAGACAAATTGAAGAAACAAAAGACAAAAACAACAGACAGAAATAGAAAAAAAATCAACAGGGGAAACTGCCGAAGTCAGAGAAACGGAGAGAAGAGGAAGCATCAAGGTGAGTAGGACAAACACCCAAAGCAGTGACGATTAGAAAAGGAGGGAAGGCAGAAATACTGTCTTAAAATATTTTTAGTATGGTCTTAGATTGTGCTAAAATCCTAATAATGAGGGAGAAAGTTCAGTAGAGATTGACCTTTTGCTTTGAGTCCCCTCTTGCATACTCTGAATCTCTAGAACATCAGTGATTCAGTGCTAGTTTGGGTGTCTGGGAATATAGGGCTGAGCCCTTTGGTGCTTGGGAAAAACACACAAAATCATGCCAGAGAAGTCAGATGAAGGAGTGTTGGGATGTCAGCATTGCCTGGGGAAAGAACAATTTCTTGTAGACACTAGAAATCAAAAGTTCTTTCCAGGAAGCAAAAACCTGTCCATTGAAAAGGAACACAATCATGCATGAATGGTAAGCAAATATAATTAACTTTCAGATGTATTCTTGGGTCATGGAGGAGTGCGTTCATCCTGTCTTCTCTGTGACTCAAAATACGATGGTCTTCTTGCAACATAACAGAAAGTCTTGTATGTGACCTTTCCCAGGAGGTTTCAAAGAAATTAAACCTATTCCTCTGATAACAAAATCCAATACAGATATAAAGGCCAGATATTTTCAAACCTCAAATAATGTTGCTCTTGTGATTTTGCTCTTGGAGCTTGGGCCTTTCTCTCTTGGAGACTGGTAAAAGGGAGCAAAACCATATAGCAGGAGTGTGTGTGTGAAAGAGTGAGTGGGCTGGAGTGAGACCAAGATTGCTCAATATCAAGGAGGCATCAAGAACAGCTAAGGAAATCTCTGATCCCACATTCCCATCTCTTGTTTTACATCAGAAGCTTTGTATTCCAGGTTGTTAGGGCTTGGGGCTATGTGTTACATAGATGTCCTTTCCTAGAAAAGTTAGAAGAATTTTCTGAGGAAAAAACCAGTCACACTGGAGTACTTCTATCCTAGTGTACCACAAAATAGAAATACCAGTAACAGTTAAACAGGTTTTCAACCTCATTTATATTGTAGTGACAATTAGGATAAATTGATGTAACTGAGGTTTCAGCAATTCTGTTCTGCTTAAACAATTTTTCAGTGATTTAAGCAGACTGGCTTTAGGTCAATCTAATTACACCTCTACCAGTTCTTAGGCATACACATGTCCTTGGTGATGACAGAAGTGAATCTCTTTGTCACTTATGCTACTGAGAAGCATTACTGCAATAAAGAGCTGCTCACTCCTGAGTCAATGGAATCAATCCTTGGTACTGGAAGAATAATCCATGAAGTTGAAGTTGCAGTTAAAAGCCAAGATGTTTCACTAAAGGCTCTGGAGAGATGTGATATTCCACTGAAATGCTGGGAAATGGCCATACAATAAAGGCACTGAAAGGGCTAAATCCAGCATGGGTGTCTGCTGCACTTCCATATACCAAATATTTAGAGTTGATGCCAAGCTGTCTCTTCTTAAATGCAGCTTCCCCTTGAGAGGTATTTTACTTATTTTTCCTCTCAGTTTATCATGCTTCATATTTGGGGAGTGAATCACTGACATCCAGCTAAGTACAATTTTTACTAGCATTGCCTGCACCTCAGACTGTCGTTTCAGGTTCCCATGCTTGAGCAGGCACAAACAGTCTTCTAAGAGATAATTTTAGACTCTAAACCCATCAGACAATAATCTGATGAGTTGTGCAAACAAAAGATATTAACGTGCAGATAGATAATGTGTATACACGTTCTCATTATTGCCGACTGGCTGTTTTTGTTCCAGGCTGCAACCCAAAATGTACAGGGAGAAACTGTGCTTTAAGGGCAATAAACAGTTTGGCATTCCACTCAACATCAACCTTCAGACTGATAAACCTTCAAATTACTGGTCTTCTCTACATATTATGGAGAGAGAGAAATGACCGACGGTGTGGTTATATGCCTCCTGAAGACTAGGGGACACATAACCAGATTCAGCCACAGATCATTTTGCATGAGACAGGTGCCTCTAAATCACCCATAGAGCAGAGAGGGATAGCATTTATGAAAAACATAAAGTTAGGCAAACATTGAACTCTCAGTGAGCTCACTTGCAGACCAGCAGGACCATAGAACAATGGATGCCCTTATAAAGTAAATATTTAACAGTAAGGAAGTCAACCAGGTCACACAAAAGAAAGGTCCCACTCACGTTTCTGAAGGTATGTGAAAGTCTTAGAGAAAGATGCTTGAGGCTAATCACTACATCTGTGGAGAGAGTATTGAAATATACAGGAACAGGTACCGATTAATATTTGGCAGAGAAGCAGGAAAAGCCTCAGGAAGATGCCAGAAAATTTCATCAGGATAAACTTGAATAAGAACTAAAAAGGCCAAGAGCACCGGATGGCATTTCAGAAGTATTCCCTGTCACAGGCAAAGATGACCTTCATTGTCTTGCACAGGGGTGAGGAGACAAAACTATCCAACAATCTTCTGGAAGGAGAAGACAACTCTCTCATACCCTTTTGATGAGAAAGAAAGTAAATCTGTGATATGTGGGTGAAGTGTGAATTTCTGCAGCCTTCTGTTTGAGTTTCACAATTAAAATGAGCATTTCCAGAGTCTCAACTTTGAAGAAATACTATTCAAAGCTTGTTTTTAATAACTACTTGTCACAAATGCATAGGGCAGCTATATACCAAAAGCTTTCCCATATCCCAAAGGACAAGTGTGCTGCCACAATACTTAAATTACATTGCAGTAAGCTATCTGGGCTCAGCAGGGCTAGAGCAAACCTGAGCTGATTACACATAGCCACCTGGTTTTCCACTCCATCCCACGTTCCTCATACATGGTCTTCCATTGTCTAGGTGAAATTCTGCCTCCCATTTTCCTAAACAATGATAGCTGGTTGTATGTGGAGCCCTCAGGATGGCACAGCACGAAGTGTCATCCTGTTATAACTCTGGAACACATGATGTTATCAACAGTCCTAAAATATGACTTAGAGCAAAATCTCTAACAGTCAGGGGACGGAGTACTCACGTGCAAGATTTTAGAGCAACCCCTTAGTCTGATCCAGTATGATGATACTGATAAAATCATAGTGTCTGTGCCATGGGCTTGGATGCTGGAACATGGTCATGCCATTAAACTGCTAGAAAGTTTCCTGGCACAATTTCAGTCCCACTTTCTAGCATGGTTCAGGAGTCAGCATGGGTCACAGCCCAAGTGCCTCAGACCCTGCTCCAAGGGATGGGAGCATGCCTGTTCCTGGCCAAGAAGGTGCCACAGATCTTGAGAGTGCCCCAGCACTGCTCTAGTCTTGGGTACAGATGTAGCAGTTTGGTCCTTCTTGAGGCCTCTACATGTCCTGTGTCTTGGGTGCAAAGTCTTCACTCTCGAGGAAGAAGAAAGGGGCTTAAAGGCTTTTGATTCATCTTAATGAGGTACAGACTTATTGAAAAAAAAAGTCCTTAAAAGTTTTGAGAGAGAGAAAACATTGTTTCCTGTCTGCTTTAGCCTCAAGTCCTTATAGGATAAAAGTTGCATTTATGCTGTATTAGGTATGGGAGCAACACACAGATAAGAGATCTGTGCCTCTTCCAAGACAAAAATGTCCTGGCTTCAGTCCTGTAGATTTTAGCTCTTATGGTAGATCAAAAGCAACCTAAAGTAGGGCCAATGGCTTTCCAGCAGCACAGACCAAACCTCCAGACTCTTCTTATTAGTCCAGCATTTCTTAGCCACTGCAGACCAAAGAGGCACCAAGACCATCTTGTCCCTACAGCTTGCTTGTGGAGAAGCAACTTTCTACCAAGCCGAATGGGAGGCAAAGTTTCACAGCTATGCAGTGAAGCTGTACTCAGATTTCAGGGATTTGCTTATTGCTTCATGTGCTGAAGTATGTGAAAGGATCAGATGCTCTTGGTGAACCAGGTTCCTGTTTTGAAAGAAAGAGGAAAGCACACAGCAAGACACAGATAACTTATCTGTGTTTGTAACAAATTGTCTTTTTTTTCTTTTATACTATATGAGCAATAAAAAACTATTTACAAGACATACAAACTTCAGTTTATAGCTAGAAAGATGTTTCACTCTGTCTGCGTTGTCTCTGCAAGTGTCAAAACAGACTTGTATTTCATACCAATAAAACATGAATTTCATGCCAAGAACAGCAAGAAACAAAACAAAATGAAGCTAATTCCTCAGAAAAGAAAAAAAAAAAAAATTGGACTCTTACAGATCTGTCTCTGATGCTGTAATTGGACTAGTGGGAGCAAGCACCACGGGAACCCATAGAGCAGCATGCCTGTGCAGATCCATTCCAGTAGCCCACCCCCCCCCCTCACAGTATCCAAAGTGTACTGGGAGGGTGCTTCTTTCCCCTGATTAGTTCCTTACTTCTCAAGTGTTCCAGTTCATCGCAGAGGGCAAAGGGTTGCAAATTTAGCCCAGAGTGTGAAATGCAGAGTTATTGCTAGAGCTGGTTAATTTTTTTTTTCAATGGAATGCTTTTTTCCATTAGAAAATGCCATTTTGTCTAACCAAAACTGCTCTCTGAGGCATGTTGATTTTCACAACCTTTTGTTTTGGGGAAAGAAATTGGGAAGAAGTATTATGAGAAGGTCAAAATATTCCATTTCAACATTTTTGGAAGGGAAGCTAAGGGGGAGGAGGTGTTTTTTTCCAACACTACTTTTATTTTCAAACTGTAATTTGCTGTCTATCACAGAAATAAAAGTATTGTGATAAAATGAAATTTTTTTCAGTCATGGCAGTTCTTTTTCTTCTGATTCAGAGAAAAGTAAATGTCAGTTTCCTCTGAGTCCCTTGGAAATGGAAATTTCTTGTGCTTTCACAGCTCTAGCTAGGGCTACATTATATTCACGAATATATTGGAGATCCATTTCATCTACCAATCTTTGCAACAAGTGCTTAGATAGTTATATGATCCTAGTGATTTTCTTGGTTAAATGAAAACCAACATTCATACCAACAACACTTGGCTTGAATAAATGTTCACAGATAGTGAACAATGAAGACATAAAATAGGCAAATGTGACACCTAATTGCAATTTTTCATAGCATTCTTTTACACATTTTAACCAGTTAGATAGATTTCATGGTTGTTAACTCTGAAATGAAGATAAGGAATAGATCTTAACATTTTGAGAATTATTTTTAAATGTGGCCCCTCTTCAGCAAGAAAATTCAACATACCTTTATGTTCATCTCAGTTCAATTAGAATGTGCTTAATTAAACTAGGTGTAATTTTTCTTAAGTGATAATTAGATATTTTGTCTTGTTTGTATTTCTTTAGTGTGTTTATTTTATTTTAATCATTTAATATTTTCATTCTGGGAAATCACACACACAGCACATAGGTTCGTAACAACTGAATAAAAGGATTAAACACTCATTTTGTTACCTGTGCTTAACTCTGTAATGACACTTTACAGATATTTCCTTACATTTATGCTTTTATAGCTATATTCTATACCTTGGCAAGTTAAATAATCCAGAATTCTGTGCTACCTTACACCCCATTTGTACTTATAAAAGGCTGTTGTAAAACTGAGGAGTCAAAGATGTTAGAGCATATTGAGGATCTGAAACAGAGTAGCACTATTTGTTTGATCCTGTTAAATTTCTAAAAATATTTTTCTCTTTAATAAGAGTGGGGTGTCTCAGAGAAATCTAGAGAATTAACTTGGTAGAGATGTATCACCAGCATCTTGTGGGCAGAAGAGACACATCCAACCATCTGGGAGAGGAGGTGCTGGCATCATGGGCAATGGCTTGCCCAGTGCAATTCAAGGAATTCCAGGCCTGCCAATTTAGTCCCCCAAAATCATGGGAGTGGCTTAAAAGCTTCAGGGTCTTAAAAAATTATGATTGTCAGGTCCTTTTTTTATTGCCTTTGGATCTTTGAGTGTTTTGGTTTCATGTCCTGAGGACATGCTTGCAGCCTTAAAGCCCAGAATACTGATTCTTAAAGACAGGCTGAGATTTCCAGTTACTCATCTGATGCCAACAGATGGGATTTTCATGTGGGAGGAAAGAACATTGGAAAACATCAAAGATACCCACTTCAACTCAACTGAAGCAGGATAGGGTCCTAAATACATGTACTTTATTTGGCCTCTCATTTTCATGTGTGTGCAATAAATAATAAGAAAACAGATAAAATTCAACATATGTGTATTGATGGGTCAACTGGAATGTCCATGTGTACATAAAAAATTCAGTGCAATTTATAGAGAGTTTATGTGTGTGTGTGTGTGTGTGTGTGTGTGTGTACTTTTTGGAAGTACTCACAGGATAAAACCATCAACTACCGTAGTTACAGAAAACTCACTTCTTGACAGAATGAGCTGTGTTATGTTTTTTAAAGGGCACAATGTGAGGTTTTGTCATCATCACTCATTTATACAGACAATAGCAACTACAGAAAAAAAGTTTTACTTGGAGCTTAGACACATACTCCCTGGCTCTTTCAGGTTGCTTTCAGCATCTTGTTGCTCATGCTGTTGTCACACCCTTATATTCCCTCTTTCTGTGGCAGGACACTGGCACAAATTCCCTGTTCATATTTCCATTTTGTGCCTACCTCAGAAAATCACTCCTTCACCCCTCCTTAGTTTAGCTAGAATTTGAATGTGGACATTGTGCAGAGGTGCAAGTGCAGTCCTAGCAAACAGAAAGGGGTCCATATGAACTGCAGTTGCTTTGTCTGACAATTTCCTGGACTCTGTTGTTAGTTCTTGGTTGACCTCATGCAATTTTTTTCTTTCTTTGCTTGTTTTTGATTTAGAAGTATGGGCTAAAGTGACCATTTCCCTCCCTTTTTTTATGTGGCCTATTGCCATTTGGATTCCCTAGAAAATATATTAAATCCTGGACTCTTTTAGAAACTATCTTTTTAAAATAATATTGCCTCTTCTGCCTCAACCATCAAATGCATGACTATCAAATGCACAGTGCAAGTGGGCTGCCTCGGTTAAATGGAGAATGGTGTCAGTTGCTTGAGATGCTCTAACTTATTTACAAGGTATGTGTGTTTTGCTTTGTGGTTTTTTTTCTTCTCTGAACAGAGCAGGGGTTAAAATAAAACCAATTTAAAAAAAGGAATCAGAATCATCTCAGAGGCTGTGTAGACGTGCCTTTGATCAGATGCGGACAGGCTGCTCTGCAGGGCTCGGAGGCAGCTGGAGCTCAGCCAGCTGAGCACAACAGCATCTTCTGAGGGGCGGCACAGACAAGCTCAGGCTCTCCTCCCAGGCTGGCTCAGTACTCATGTGGAATGGCACCAGCCATGGGCACCAGGCTGCAGAGACATGCTCAGAATCTTCTGCCATTCAGGTTTCTTTTCCAGTCTACATTTTGCCCCAGGCACCTTCTCAGAGATTTTCTCAGGACATGCTCAGGGTGCTGCTCTGACTGTGTCCTTGGTACTTGTATCTCTCTGAAACACTCTTCAGTTGCTCTGGCAAGCACTGGCAAACACAGCTCCATCCATTCATGCCTCCGTTTCATTTCCTAGTGATGTCTCTGAGCTGCAGTGAGAGCAGGCTTGTGGGCAGTGCTCTTCCTTTTCTTTTCAAATGCAGACAGAAAGTCGTGGTCAACAGCTCTATGTCCATGTGGAGGCCAATGATGAGTGTTGTCCCATGGGGCTGTGTTTTGGGACCAGTGTTCTTTAATATCTTTATCGATAACATAGACAGTGGGATCAAGTGCACCTTCAGCAGATGACACAAAGCTGAGCTGTGCATACAACAGACACAACAGAAGGAAGGGATGACATCCAGGGGGACTTGGATAACTGTGAGAATTGGGCCCACGAGAACCTCATGATGTTCAACAAGTCCATGTGCAAGGTGCTGCACCTGGGTTGAGGTAATCCAGGTGGTAATACAGACTGGGAGAAGAACTCATGGAGAGCAGCCCTGGGGTGAAGGACTTGCAATGTTCTTGTGGACGAGAGGCTAGACATGACCTGTCAGTGTGCACTATCAACCCAGAAAATCAACTGCATCCTGGGCTGCATCAAAAGAAGCGATGCCAGCAGGCTGATGGAAGAGTTGTCCCTCTCTACTCTGCTCTTGTGAGACCCCACCTGGAGTGCTGCACCCAGCCCTTCCGTCCCCAGCATAAGAAAGACATGGAACTGCTGGGAGCAGGCCTAGAGGAAGATGATGAGAAGGCTGGAGTATCTTTCCTTATGAAGACAGGCTGTGAGAGTTGGGGTTGCTCAGCCTGGAGAACAAAAGGCTCTGGGGAGACCTTAGAGCACCTTCTGATACCTGAAGGGGGCTTATAAGAAGGATGGAGACAGACTTTTTACATGGGCAGATAGTGACAGAACAAGAGGGAATGGTGTTAAGCTAAGAAAAAGGAGAGATTTAGATTAGACAATAGAAAGAAATTCTTCATTGTGAGGGTGGTGAGACACTGGCGCAGGTTGTCCAGAGCATCTTGGGATGTCCCATCCCTGAAAGTGTACCCAGCCAGGCTGGACAGGGATTTGAACAAGTGGAAGGCGTACCTGCCTATGCTGGGGGGTTTGGAACTAGATGATCTGTAAGGTCCCTTCCAACCAGAACCATTCCATGGTTCTGTGGTTACCCTCTCTCTCAGTAGGCCGCAATGGTAGAGTCACTTCCACACACTCACTTAATAAGGCCTGGTCAGCTGGCCATAGCAATAAAAACTGGCACAGCCATAAAGCACGTTCTATTCCCCAGGTGCTTGTTGCTCCCAGATCATCACCTCGATCCTCTTTTACCAGATGTTCCTGACCTTAGTCCTGGGTCCTCTTCCCATATTAACAGGGGTCGCTGTGAGATGAGCTGGCTTTTGGGGAGCACCCATAGGGGGATACAGGTGGAAGACCTCTGAAATGAAGCGAAGACTCTGTCAGCAACCTAGTGATAGGATCAGTGGCACTAGGTGAGACTGAGGACAAGTAGAAGGAATATTGTCTTTAACTGGAACATTAGGAGTAAAAAAATTGACCTGTCTAAATGGGATTTATCCCACTGAAGAAAACAACATACCTTTCTTAGACTGCTCATTTTCTTTGCAATTGTTATAGGCCCATGGTGTAATTTAGTGCTCAAATTCATGACCTTTAGAGAAGGTATCACTTTCAGTCTTCTGCACTGAAGTGTCTCGTCCCTGCTCACTCTCACATACAAGTCTTCTGCAAACAATGTGGCATGCAGCAGGAATCTTCTGTCTGACAGAGAGTTTTCCACAATTACATAAGTTCAGCCTGAGAGATGATGCGGAGGTAGCTGAAAATGTGAGAGTGAGATTTACAGTAATATAATTAGATCACTTACAGTAAGAGGGAATGCTCTTTCCCGCGTTAGGACGAATGCCATAGGATCCTCCCACTACTCCTCCTCTGAGTCATCTTTCCAGAGGCACTTCTGAGAGCCAGCCACCCTCAGGTGTTAAGCAGTATTTGTTTGTGCTGTGGGTGAAAATATGTGTACACGCATACACAACCCAAACTTGATTAACAAGGGCAAAGAAACCAGAGGGCTGTGGTTTCTTTGAATGTCTGTCTGTCTGCCTGGTGACAGAGCCAATGCTTGCAGTCTCAGCCACAATACCTTGACTCATCACGCAGTCTAGAAGCAGTGCTCAGCCCCAGGAGGGCAGAGCTGAGGTGCACACGCACACAGAAGAGCAGCAAGGAGAGCACTGCCAGCCTTATCAGCCCTTCCCGTGTCTCCTTTGCCATGCTCATCCCTCCTTTGCTGTGGTAAACCAGCAGTGCAGGATTTATCACAGTGGCGTAACCCACTGCCTTAACTTTTGCCAGGTTAAATAACTTTGAAAACACTGCTTTGGCCTAAGGATTGAAACACATGGTTTGGAGCAACCCGAAGTTCCCTTCCAGGCTTTGCTTGGGCAAGTTGTTTATCTTTGATGTACCAGCAATAGAGTAGTGTCTCTTGGTACACAATAAATGATGGCTTGTATGCATGATAAATCTTATCTACCTCCCAGGCATGTTGTGAGAATGGATGGATGTTTTTGAGGAGTTTTGTAAGCTGTCCATGAAAAGAGTTATAAGCGTGTTCTATGTAATTATTGCCCTTATCTTACACAAACATCCAGGTATTGAAGGAGCTCTGGCTTCATACATACAGGGCAGGAAGGGCATACTACAACACCAGACTTGCAGGAAGAAGTGGGAGAAGAGGTTTCCACTCCACAACAACTCCAGGCAAGGCTCAGTTCTTCTTCCAAGTGGAGCTGGGTATGGGACTGATGAGACTTTTTTAATCTACATCACCTGTGTGAATAATAGGTACTGGGTAGCCTACAAAAGCATGGAAGCAGGGACCAGAAACTAAGTCAGCTTTATTCCATGTGACTGCTACAGCCACTGGGCTACAAAGCCTGTGCTTCTGTCCTGCTTTAGTCCTGTTATCTTCTATTGGCAGTGTGGCACATCTTTAACTTGACCAGTGGAAAGCTCCCCTAGCTTTACTGAAGGGTAAAATTAGCACTGATGATGAAAGTAATCTGAAATCACGGGTAAAATCCATAGAAATGGCCCAGGCTATTCACCTCTGAGTCATAAAGAGACATTTTTTTAAGCAACACATGCCCAACTTGAGCACAGCTGCAGCCAGAGAACAAGACAACTTTTGAGGCAAGTGCTGTTCTGACATAAGACTGACCTGAGTCATTATTCGACTCAACCAAACCTTCTGTTTTCAATTTGAAGATCAAGTTAGAGAATTACCTATAAGCAGTAGTCAGGACAGCCAGGACAACTACAAACTATGACAACTGCCCTGTGAATAAAATTCTGAGTAATCCTGGCATGGGTGGCCAAGGGAGGTTGTAGCAGACCTCTGGCTCCAAAGAGTGCTAACAGCTTCATAGCACCGAGACCTTTATGAGAAAGTGCCTAAACTCTAGATTTTTTCAGTTTACATTAACAAGGTAAGAGAAAAGAAGTAATATTCTTTTTATTTTATAGGTAAAAGAGCCAGAATTCACAAGTAACTTTCTGAATGTCATCCAAGAGCTTCTGCCAGATGCAAGACCTGATTTGTGCCTTTTTTCTTTCCTTGGGATAGCTGTCCTTGGCTTTGAATATAAATGTGCTGATTCCAAAGATCTAAGAGGCCCAGCAAAAGAAGTGAACCTGTGGACTATAAACTCAAAAGGAGAATGAGAGGGAGGTAATGTTCTCTGTGTGTGTGTGTGATGTGAAAGTGCCTATAGGAGAAATGAGGATGTGAGCTCCTACAGCTCAAAATAAGGAAATAACACTGATGCTTTCTCTGGGAGTGGTAAAGTGGTTTTTGCAGGGCTCATGTGTCAGCTTCTGTGTAAGTGAACTTCGTCTCCTTCCTTCCAAGGTAAATTCCTACTGCACTTGACAAAATGTGTAGTCCAAAGAAAGAGGTGAAAATCTCTGTTACTGGCAGAATCTTAAGCAGTCTCAGGATGATTATGTGAAAAAGCCCTTATACAGCCCCTGTGGGAAAACCATGTTAAGAGTAAGCTTTTACTGTGGATTTTATGGTTGGTCTTTCAGTAGATACACATAGCTCCATCCAAAAAGACTAGGTTTTTTATAATTATTTAGACTTAGGGATCTCCCTAGAGGCTAAACCATCCTCCCACCTTTATGATGGAGGCACATTTTCTGCATGATTTCTGGTTTGGAGCCTTGCTGCATGCTTGAGAGCAATGCTGTTTGCACTGAGACTGCAATTCTGCTGCCCCATTTCAGAGGCTCCTGAAATCTTGCCCTGTCTATTCATAGTGAGCCGTGTCAATTTACAGATGAAAAATCCTGAAATGCTTGCTCTGAACATCTGAAAATCAGTCTGAAGCCACTCTTCCTAAGGCTAATGGCAACAAAATCTTGATTTCAGTAGGAAAAGGATTCATTTTAAGCAGGGAAGAATGAAATTAGGTGCAGTATGAATGGTTAGACTTGGCAAGTAGCCAATAGTCTCACGCATGTAATTTCACCATTATTTTAAGAACAGACTAAACTCCTGTTGTCCTCATTATGGAAGAGTAGCTTGCCAAGGAAGGGCATATTCAAATACAGAGTTAAATTAATGATTTTGCCCTTCACTGTTAAAACAGCTCAATATTAATGGAATACTCTTTATTTTATTGTATTGTATTGTGTTTAATTTATTTCGATATATGTTTCCATTTTATTTTTCTTTCTTCAGATTTTACCCTATCTCTGCATGTTACCAGGGAACAGAAGGGGAAGAAAGAACAAGAGTCTGATATGAAGCCATTGCAATGCAGCAGCCAAGTTTCCTTTGCTTCAGTCTTGGATCATATCTTGAGCAAAGTTGTTTGCTGGTAACCAGTACTTTGAAAAGTTTTTATTTAATCTCAGACATAAAAAAAATCCCTCTGACACCTTGTCAAAAATGTTGAAAACCCCAGGCAATTCATATTGCTTAAGCACTGGAACGTGCTATTAGGAAAAGCTATACCAATCACAATGACAGCCCACGTGCCAAAGGTTGGCTTCTTGTTCAAGTCAGTGGTCTTGGTGGTAAAATCCAAGCCCAAGCTGAGTGATTTTTTTCAGGGAACTCAAAAACAAGAGTGAGGATCTCCTGCTTTTCACTGCAGATGGCATCTGAGTGACAGACTCTATTATTTGCTGGGAAGTAGCATAGAAAGTAGGCTGCATTTTGTCTCCTTGATCCCAGCAGGCTAAACAGGGCTTGTAGAGAAGGTCCAGTAGTTCTCAGAAGTCTATCCTACTTTAGGTGAGATGGGTTTGTATTCTGAACACTGGCAAAGAGCAGCTGATTTTGTAGAAGGAGAATATGCAGAGTGAAACCACTACAAACACTGATCCTACCAGAAATAACCGGCCCTCCCTTCCCCTGGTTAGAAATGGAGAGTAAAAAAATTCCAGTGATTCATTCTCTTATCTACCAGAATGGGGAGAAAAACCCCACCTAAATAAAAGTGAAATTTTTTACTCAGACCTGTGGCTTTATATGAAATTCTGTTAGCCTCTTATTTTGTGGAAGTCTGTAGAAGACAATGAAGCCTGAAATTTCAGAATCAGTTCCTTCCTTAGAATTCCTCTGAAGCACATGTGCTGTCAGGCTCCCCCTGACCAACTTGGTCTCATGAGTTTCCCAATGATCTTCTCTATAGATAAGAAGAAAACTTCAATGGCTCATCGTGTCTGGGTTTTTTTCTTGAGAAGAGACCTTTCTGGCAGAGTGACAGGTCTTCCCCCTTACACCCTCAGTGGTCTGGCAGCAAGCAGACAAGTTCCTCTTGTACTGAGAGTCCTGACCTCTTCTTTGTACCATCGTGGTGACAAATAAAGACAGAAAGAAAAGTGCCAATATTCAAAAGGTATCCTTATATAATTAGTTTTTAAAATTGATACATATTGATTACACAAGGGGAAGGGATAACCTGATCTGGTTTTATTTATCTTTTTCTGTTCCAGTAGTTACTGATTATAAGTTAAATTATAATATTAAAGTCTTGATGTTTCTAATCTGATTACAGTCATTCATTCCTTGCCCTTTCAAGAGCTCAGTTCCTTCATTCATCAGTCTGAATTCAAATTGAATTGTTTTGTGCAAGGAAAAAAAAAAGGTCAAGCGTTCAAAGTGAATCATATCAATTTGTGTGAGCCTGTGTAAAACAGATAATCACAAACCACTGATGCCAACACTGCTACTCATGGGATTTTATTTCAGTTTATTTGTGTCCTGTCTTCTAAGTATTTCTCATCTTCACTTTTTGAGTGGGTTTTTTTGATGCTGAGAGGTCTGATTGCACTGTAATTCATTAAGGAAAAGAAAGGGCTACAAACATATGATTTCATAATGCATCAGAAGGTTTGTGGCTATTTTGTCAGAACTACAAAGCAAATGCTGTGCGCTAGTTGGATGTGAATGCAGATGAAAACAGATTTAAACATATGTATACAATGGGTAGACACTATTGTCAAACCATCAGAAGCTTCCTTAATAAGCCAGGACTTTTATGAGTCAAGAGAAAGCACAATGCAGACAGGCAAACTGAGAGCTGCAGCAGTTGACCCAGAGACCACATTTCAGACATAAAAAGTCAGAGTGATCAAGATGGCCAGCGAAGTTCCCAGGCAAACAGATGCTGTGGTAAAAGTACCTTAAATTCAATGTTTGGTCTAGACATGAGTGAGAAGTGAGGAGGAGTGGGAACAAGATTTAGCAATTTTAAGGCACAATGCACTGTCATATCAGGCCAAACAGGTTTGGTAGCCCATTTTGCTCTTCTCACTGTGCATATTGAGACCTTTTTAATACTTCTGATCAGCTGTCTTGTTCTTCTTCCTACATCATCTGTGAAATGATGACTTAGTACACAGGAAAGGTGAATTTGTGGCTGTCAGTCGCACAAAGTGCTCTTATGTTCTTTGAAGATGTGTAGTATTTGTACACCCAGGCCTCAAAGTTTCATATCCACCTGTAATGACTATTTCATCACAGGCAATTTTTCAGGAGATTTTATTGTATTTTATAATTCAGAACAAAAACAAACGAACAAAAAAGAAAAATCATATATATATATGTATACACACGTATGTGTATACACATCAGTCTTCACATGCTAAAAACAGTTTCATTTAATTGACAGCTTATATGCTGACATCTGCAGGGGAAGAAATACATGCAGCTATTTGGTAATCATTGCTTGACTGTTAGATGGCCACTTGCTAAAACTCAGTCAACACTGGAATTAATTGGCACACCCACTGGCAACCTCAGCAAAGAAGTCCAGAAGCAATAATAAAATATCCTCTAACTTCCCAGGACGGTTCATCCCGGCTTGACTGACTTAAGTACATGGACTAGTCTGCCTGAGCACATTTGTAGTATTGTTGGTTTTTTCTCTCTTGTATACAGCATAAAGACTTTGGGGTTAACCTTTAAAAGCTCTGGTTTTTGCTCATTTTTAGGTGTATGCTGACCTGCGGGCTCTAAAGCTCTGATACAAGTCCCCAGACTCTTCACTGAGATTGAAGAGGGTCAACTCTGCATGCTTAACTAATAGCATTACTCCTTTGTTTACTAAATGACTCACTGATTAGGCCTGTATCGAGAGACAGGCGTCTGCCCATTAAAATTTATTCAGGGAGATTTCATATTAATTACTTGTGTAATGCTTTTCACTCTCCATGGAACTGATTTGATACTTCTAGGTCTGCTTAGCAAAATAAGTGAGGCAGTGCCGAGCTCAAGGCCCCGACGGCCGCCGTGTTTCTGGCAGAGGGGAAAGATCAGTTCCCTGTAAGTCAAAGCCAAGCTTAGTCAGCTCTGCTGCTGTTCTGCCCTTCTCCATCCAGCTCATCTGGGCAGGGAGCCAGCTCTCAGGGCTGAACTAGGTGAAGACTTACCCTGCAAAGAAAAACTGAATTTCCAGCCAGCCAGCTTCGCTCCCTAGCCAAGCTCACAGTGGGAGAGGGAGTGGGAGCACACACCTGAGGTAGAAGACTTGTTGGTCCTCATTAGGACTAACTCCCCTCTGGGTCTGGTCTTTCAGGCACATGAAGATTCGGGGAGGAGAGGATACCATTACAAAGGGTTTGGAAGATCTTAATTTTAGAGCAGAGAGTGTAACCTCCGGGGTTCTGCCCTTCGTTCTCCAGAGCCCTACTCTTGTTTCTGCTCTACATTTCAAATAGAAAAGTAGCATGCAGCCGGTCAGGATCAGCACTAAAGAAAATGTTTCTCTGGTTGCAAAGCTGCTCATGTGTTTGTTCCTCTTGCTTTCAGAAGTCCCAATCTCCAGCTGTGTTTTCTGCTATGAATCTAACAAGTCTCAGCAGCCTTTGCTAAGGAAGTGTCACAAAAGTTTAATTTGTACAACACGTATGCATTTTGACCTAAGAGATGCCTGCAGGTTGGATGGGCTGGCCATAGAGAAACATAAGGAAACTTTCTCTATTTACATCCTCCATGAAAAACCAGGACACAAGAGCAGTTCTCTGCCATAGGTCTGTTTTTTCTCAATGCCCTTCATGACACAGACCACTTTAAAGGGGGCTGGAAGGCACTCTTTGTCAAATTTCTAGTAACACATCATGGATCAAGTTTAATTTTTTTTTCTGAACCAGAGTTACCAGCACTAATTGAAACCTGACAATGTTGCCGAGGCCAAATTTCATGAGAACAACAAAGTTACTTAAATAAAAATAAAATGATTCATTCCCCACTCAGTGCACTGTCAGTTACTGGTACTCCCCACGCTTAATGCCTGAGGTAGCTAATGGCATTAACACATGAAAGAAATCATCAGCATGCTTTGACTCTCATTGGAATCCTTTATTAAAATAGTTCTGACACTTTTTTTCTCTGTTTGTAGAGCTGGTATGCCAGCAGCCACACGACCAGTGCTCTGACCAACGGAATGGTAATTCCCAGAAACACAGAATTTGTTTAGACTGCTCCAGACAGCCACCTTGACCGGGTAACCTCTTCTGGGCTTTGCAATGCCAAATGGATATCTGTTCTGGCAAGGCAGGGCCACACTCCAGCAAGGAGCACGGCTCTCCCAGAGCTGCATTCAGCAGGCAAGAGGAAGGAAAAATACCTCCTGTTTATGGCCATCTTGTGCAGCTGCTCTGGAGACTTTTCCGTTATTTTCCTCCTGACCCCAGGTGCACATATTGGTGTGGCTTCTGTGCTCAGTGGCTGAGGAATCATCAAGGAAACCAGTGGTGCTGGAGGGGCTCTCAGAGCTGACAAGCAACCCACCAGCCATTAGAATAAAATATGCACAGAAAAGGGGGAAAATACAGAGGCTGGTGGTAGTATTGTCTCATGTGAAGTAAAAGTGGTGGTGACCTATTGTCAAAAAACTGTTTCAACAACCATGTCCTCCTACCTGAAAGAAAAGAATGGACGAGTTGTGAGCTTTAGCCTTCACCTATACTGTCCTTGTGCCATGTTGCTTACTTTCCCTTCCTACCCTCTTCCTCCCACCCTGCACCAGTCTTTTGCACCCCCCAAAAATATATGTGTATGCTTGTGGGGAACAAGTAGGTCTTTCTGCAAGAAGCACTTTACCCCAATTATCCAAGCTGTGGATTCACCTCCAGACCATAGGCAAGTGGTGTTTATCTAGCCTCTCATCAGAAGTGTTGAGAAGGGAAGCGAGCTTTAACCAGTAGAGTTTACTTTGGAAAGATGCAGATGTTCAGATAAAAGGTTGTGGTCTTAAACAACAAAAGCATTCATTTTTATGCTCATCAGATAGAATTGTCATCTAAAATTATACCACACATTTGTAAGTGCTGTCACATTAGAAAAGTGTTTACCTACTAACATATTGCCTCCCTACCCCTTGGATTATAGCATTTTACTACTTTTAGAACTGTAGTTCCTGAGACGCACTTATTGTGTTGGCCAGGTATTTGAAATGAAACCAAGACAATCTATTGCCAGAAAAGCAAAAACCATTAATCCAAAGGCAACTAAGAGAGTGATAAGAGACAACTAAGTCAGTGGAAGTGTGCCTAAATCCAGGACATAAATAGTCCAGCTTTCAGATGATCTGCTATTTTCAGACAGCTTCAAACTCCAAATCATTGCAAAATTCTTACAATGGTGAATTTTCCCCATAACTCCTCTGATGAATTGAAATCCCTAAGGATTTGTGGGAGAGATATATTTCAAAATTGCATTTTTTTGGGAGGTCTTGGGTGGAATAACAAGTCACATTTCCTGCAAAGCAAAAGTTCAAAAAACCTTAATTTACAACCACAGAAGCATTTTTTTTTAGTGTCTTGCAGCTAATTTGCAGAGATTTGTACAGTCTAGAAAATACTAGGGACACACAGCATAAGCAGTATATTAAAACTGTATTGTAATAGTAATATTCGCGTTATATTTTCATGCATCTAGGCAAACACAACACTTCACCTTAAAAACACCCAACAAATTAATGCCACCATCATTTTCTTCCTGTCATTCAACAGCAGTGAACTGGGCACACTAAGAAAAGTATACTCTGAGTTGCCTCCCCTCAAATAATCCCTCTTCCTCTGTTTACCTTCTGCCTCTTGTTTTCAGTGGCCTCTCTGTGGTTGTGCTGTGCTGCCCGTGTCTTCCAGAGGCAGCTCGGAGTAGCCCCACAAGAAGAAGAGGTCCCTTCTGTAAGGAAAGAATACTTGAATTTCCAGTGGCTCAAATAACTTGTTTTAATTTTAGCAATTGACACTAAACTTCAGCATGCGAATCCCTCCTGTGGCCATGACTCCAGCACTCCAGCTTTTGGACACAAGAAAGTATAATTTTGCTGTCTGTCTGTGGTTTATGCTTTCTGTATAGCAGTGAGAAACATTTTGCCTACACAAAAGCCTGGTCTGGCTGGACTTTCAGCATTATTTATAAGGGGATTTTTCAGGAGCACAGGGCAGTGTCTAAGTTCAGCAGTGTTCTGGATTATAAACTCAGCTTCTTTAGCACTATTACCCAGCTTCACCAATCCTTGAGGGTTTGCATGCCCAGTTTTGGCCATGCTCTCATGAGAGTGGCTGCACATGGGCAAATGGCAGAGACACATGTCACTCACCCTTCTACAGACCATTTCTTTTGCATTGCTTTGTGTTTGACCTGGTTTTAAATGCATGAGACCTATTTTTACCAGGTTACATAGACGTGCCTTGGTGCCTAAGTACTCTTAATTAGCTCATGAAGTAATTAGCCACTCATTTGGGATATTAAGCAACCATAGCCTGCGCTACTGTTTGTGCATGTGAGCCTGGCTGGGGTAGGTTTGTCTCAGCACACATTTGTTACTGCAGTTGCCATGGCTAGCAGCAGGCATAGAAGATTTTCTCTTGTTTTTCCTTCAGTCATTGAGATAAAGCAAGTGGTTCAACCCAGGGCTCTACATGAAAAGAAAATTAAAATGCCCATCTGCCTCAGAGATAAACCTCTTATCTGCACATCCTTGGTGAGGAGGTGGGGTCTACAGCTGTGGACCAGAGTTTGAGCTCATTGCTACCTCAGCTTTGACCCACATCATCTCAGGTGCACTCTGGACACTACACACCAAGATCAGCAAGAACCACTCTCCTGCCACGGCCTCTCTTCCCTATGGCTCCAGCTAGCTCCCAGCTCTGTTTTTGTGCTTTCCCTTACTCACCCTTCTGTCTTCCACATGACAAAGTTGTGCCCTTCCTTGGGTTGCGTGCGCAGGGCTGCGCTAAACCATGCGTGGCCCCCAGTCCAGTGACACCTAATGTACAAAGTCAACGTGTGGTTTTGGTTTTGGACATGCAAAGCACAGCTGCTTGGGTCTAGCCAAAACCACCTTTCCCTCTGCCTGATTTAGCCTCCACTTTCATCTTGGCGCTCAAAAGCGTGTCCCTTCTGGGATTTATTTAGAGACGTGCTATTGGACTAAAAAAGGCACAAAAGACCTCTCACTTTCTTACTGGAGTATTAGCAGAATAACAACTGTAAGCAGTCCAAAATGTTCTTCTTGTCCTTTTCTTCTCTCCTGTCACAAGTGTTACTTTTGGTGGTGGTTGTTGTTTATTAACCCCGCAAGCCTCAATTACAAAGTCTTGAGGAAAAAATCTCAACAGTTGTGAAATTTCCAGAGCTGGCATTGTGTCCTTCTTGCCCACAGCACGTAGTGGTGTTGCTTAACAATCAACCTAAATACTCCTTGTCCCTTCACTGCTGAATGCATTACGCCCATCTGACGCCTTGTCTCCCAGACCAGCTGGGAAGTTTAACTTAGGCAAATCATTGCAAAAATTCAGGAAGGATGAGCTTAGGTGGACGTGGTGCTACCTCTGAGATTACTGCTGATCTGCTGAGGGCAACATCTGCCAGGTGACACTTGGTGTCTCCTCTTCTGTGGATAAGTAGGTGCTTGAGCCTGATGGGTGGTGGCTCTTCGTGGAGCTTAATTCCAGTGATTTATGAAAACAGTGAAATTTCAGAAATCTGGCTGTGAATGTCCACCTTTGTCTTCCAAATTTGAGTGGTCCCATAGCGGGCTCTGCTGGTAGCACTGGCAGTGCCAAAAATGGAGCCTCTAAAAAAGGAATTCCAAACCCCAAGACCCTGATATATAGATATAGATACAGATACAGATACAGATACAGAAACAGAAACAGAAATAGAAATAGAAATAGATATGTAGATATAGATACAGATATAGATATAGATATATATTCCTCATTCCTTTGTCACTTTTCCTTCACTAAAAAGGAAAAAAAAAAATTATGCAACTTAGTCTTTGTTTAGCAATGCACTTAATCCCTGTAAAAGAAACAAATGATTCATTACAGCTCAATGCTTTAGCTCCTGGACGAATGGTCTTCACATTAGGGATGGGTAATTGCTAAAAGGCTAAATAACTGAGCATTTTTGAGAATAAACAGCCTTCTGAGAGACATGAAATATTGCTTTCCAGATTTTCCATCACCAGACCTTGGAAAACACATGCGATCTCTTGCAAAGCTGCTGACATGGTGCTGTTATGATCAGGGTCTGAGTAGATATAAGTGGAAAATCCATACTTGCTCACAGGAAACAAATGCAGATTCCTCATATGGGATATGAGCTGGATGGAAATTGTCTTTCACCCTCACATTAAAACAAACGAAAAAAAACCCCAAAATAAAAAAAAAGAACTTCACAGAACATAGTTTAGAAAGAAGAGTGAAGAGGAAATTTGGCTAACGATGTAAAAGAAAATTAATCCGAAGCTGTCTAAGATCAACTTTCCTTTCACAATTTCCAGATTACAAATTTTGTTTACAGAATTCTAAACAAAATGGTTGCATGTCTGTAACCTGTCTTCTTAGAAGTATAAATAGGTAAATGACAAGAATCTGAACAGGAAAGGTAGGATCTTTCATAGTGGATATTTATTAAATTTTATTTATGATCACATATAATAACCTTTTTTTCTGTTTTCCCTCATTGGTACTTCAGGGAAGGAAATGCATTACTGACAAAAACTAGTTTTTGCTTCAAGATTTCAAGGATTAAAATAAATCTAAGGTATCTAATAAAAAGGAAATATAAAAAATTATTTGTTTTCCAAAGCATTGAACTGGGACATTGCAATTGTTCTTAAGAGCATTGTTTTCTCAAGCACTGAATCTCAATATTTCATTTTTACTTGAAAATTTTCACTGAGACAAAGACAAGGGTTTTTTTCCAGGAATAAAACTAGTTTATGTGAAGAAAAAATAACCTTAATCCTTAAGGTTTTCCTTTTGTGCCCCAAAAGGCTGCAAAATACTAGATTTCATAATACATATTCGATGCTTTTTAAAAAACCTTATACTATATGGTTATATCATTATCTCAATTTCAATTTATACTGAAATTTATATTCAAATTATTCTACTTAAAAAACGTGGTGTTGCAGCGACTCACATCTAGAGTCAGTGTAGTGAATCAGTCCAGACTTATAATTCAACATTCTTTCCCGGATTTTCTAAATTTGTTTAAAAATATATCCTTTTGTCTTGTGAGCTCTGTACTTCATAAGCATGCTTGGCCCTTTAATAATGAGGAACAAGGAGGTCCGTAGTTGCTACATTTCAATTTATCTTTGTTTATTGGTTAAGAATTAGTTTCTTTTGTATTTAGTATTACTTCTTCCAGTGTCACCACCACCTGCTTAACAACTTTGGACCTTCCCTGTTCATCGTACACCTTGCATATATTTAGATGCTACCATGTATCCTGACAGTTAAAATTCTTCCTGGAAAAGAAATTTCTTATTTCGTGTTAACCAAAATTTGGTGCAAAAACTCTTTGTTTCCTCTACTGTTATGCTCTGCTGATCTGGCTGCAAATGGATGTTTACTCTTGAAAAGGACAACACAAATTAAAACTAAAACAAATGCACAAGAATTAGACTTTTTTTATCTCTCACACTTCTCAGAGAACATTTGGATTTGAGTTACCACTCTGAAAGTAAGATGCAGAAAAGTACAACTTTTAATACTTTTATTTCAAAATGTGGCTTTAATACCTCACAGGGGTTTCATTTGGGTGCCCTCCAATGCCCAGATTTTTAAATCTTTGATTCATGGTTCCCTTTTGCAGGTCCTTGGACAATTGAAATATCAATCAGTTTAACTGGCCACCCAAGAATCTGTGCTTCCATGGGGAGATTTGGTGGTGACTGCTCTGCTGAAGCTTGAAAATCACTGGACAGAGATGATGGGCAGCTGGCCATCTGGACATCATCTTCCAGCCACTGAGGCTGCTGGCTGGATGGGAAGTCTCATCCTTGGGGGACGCAGACATGTCATGCTGGGCTTTCCTAGGAGGTCTGGAGCTCGCTTCCGCGGGCGACACAAACCCACGTGCATGGTGAAATCCTCCGGGAAGGGAGATGGAGTTTCCATTTTGAGCCCGTCTCACCACTTGTCTGGATGCCAGGTAATTCTTACCTGGAAGCTCGGGAGCGTCTGGCACCACACTTGCTCCTGCTGGTTTTCCAGGAAGGTGATGAGAGGAAACTCCCCGCAGCATTCTCAAGGGCAGGTGTGAGTCACAGCATCCTACAGCTGGGGTCAGAGCCTTACAGACCATCTGGCTGGCTGGCTACAAGCAGGCTGTAACCCAGACTCAGTCTGTGGCAACTATATCCTGTCACTCCGGGGGGTATGGATGGGAAGATCCTTTGCAATAAAGGTCTGTGCAGAGATGAGAGCCAGCCCAAGAGGGTGAGAGGGTAGGTACAGGAACAAGGGTCACTCCTCTGAGAAAGAAACAGAAAGCAGCTTTGGAGCTTCCCTCTCACACTGCATTTGAACACACAGATCTTCTGGAAAACATCATCAGAGAAATCCAAATGGGCTTGAAATGTAAAGCCTTTTAATTGATAGCCTTTAAACTACTCTTTAGGCATTTAAGCATGAACGGAAAACTCCCAGGTTTTTTTTAGTTTGAAAATCTTGCCTGAACTTTTGCTCTGTACAAATAGCGTCTGAGGCTGAAGTGCCAAAGGTTTTGAGGAAAAAAATCATTAAACTGTTCACAACTTCACATACCCTGTGCTGAATCGTTGTTTTGAATTGCAGGCAGTTACTGTGGGCTGAGACACGGGTATGACTTGTTTTCGCAGCAAAGTACTCATATATGAACAAAAAATATATTATGCTTTCAACCTCTGTTTGAATTTTGTTGTGATAGTTCAAAATTCATGTAAAGTTGTCTCCACAATGTTTTGGTTGGAGTGGTTGAAACTTCTTTTATCTTTGGTGGTAGCAAAGCTGTGAACATACTCAAAATACATGTTCCCATGAAAAGTCACATTGGCTGGAAAAAAGAAAGAGAATGTATTTTTCTCTGGACTACATATTTGTTTGTCATTGACTAAAAAAGGGCATGAATCTTCTCAGAGGGCTTTTGCTGCTTTTAAAATGCAGCAATGACAGAATATCCAATGCAATGTTTTACCGAAATTTCCAAACCCTTTCCCTAGAATATACAGTGATTATGTTCTCAGGATAAATACAGTATCACTGAGTTAGGGTTTACAAAGAGAACTAAAGAAAACACATTTTACCCCTTTCTCTCAATATCCTTTTTTATCATTATAACCTAAATTTTGATAAGAATTTTTTTCTGTCAATTTGAAGAGTGCATTCTGCAGCACTTATTTTTCATTAAATTCTTTCTCCATAAAGGCAAGTTTGTACTGGAAAGGCAAAGACACTTTTGGAGTGTGATTCCTGGGATATAGACTCCAGCTGTGGCTTAAGAAGGTGCTTTTGCCAAGTAGGATGCTCCTCTCTTAATCTGTGGAGAGTCCTCAGCTGTTTCACTGTGGCACCCCAAGTGTAATTGGTAGCTGGCAGTCACTGTGGGCAAAAAGAGACCTTGTCATCATTCACACAACTGTATTTGCACTGCTTACACTAAAGACAAAAGAGACTAACAGGATTATTTCTCATGACCAGCAGCAATCACAGGCTATAGAGTTACTTCTAGTTATTCCTGCATCGACTCTCATAACCTGTGGCTGAATTAGAGCACATCTTTCTTTGAGAGAGTTGTAATCTTGATTTATTAGTTTGATTTTATTTCTTTGCTTTATTCCCTTGTGGTTTGAATTAGTTCCAGCTATGTATTTTTGTTTGAAATGGAATTCCTAAATTCCCAAGTGAAGTCAATCAGGCAGCAAGATGTACTTCGGGCATATCTCGCACTACTTGTCCTGGGCACAGACCCTGTGTGAATTCTTGGCCCTATAATTGTTCCAGTATGCCCTGAAACTGAAATGGAAAAGGCTGACATGGCTGTGGGGAAACGCAGTACGTGGAACACTCTGTTGTGACTCAAATACATGAGCTTCACTTGAAATTGTCTCTGGTTGCAAACAGTCACAGCTGTGGGGTCTCACAACAGGACAGATCACCACAGCTTACCTGTAGGCTCTTGGGATAGCATGGACCAAGAAGAAATCTCCTACTTTGTGCCCTAAGAGATGAATGCTGGTGCCTGGACTGCACTAGCCTGGGTTCCCTAGCTCTGAAAATAGCTCCCTCTGGAAACCTGGCTTCTGCAGGATAGGGTGCCTATCAGTGGGTAGAGCATGCTTATTTGATTTGATTTTTCGGCTGATCTTTGCTGTTGACAGATAGACTCCTGCCATGCAGGAAAGGAGTATGGCGATGCTACTCTCTATGGGTGATTTTGTACAAGATTTGGCTTTTAAGTTTCCGGGTGTCTAGCTTTCCATTATAGCTGTAAACCACCTAAGGCTACTTTACCATTCTGCTCCACTCATCTTTTGCCCCCTTTCCAGCCAGGAGTGTTGATGGGGGCACACTTCAGTAATGCAGGTAACCTGCTGTTATGCTGTGTTTTCTCTTTACATACTAGTCTCAAGGAATAATTTTGGCATATACAGCATTCTTTGCTAGAGTCATACTTCTCATGATCTGATGTGTAATATTTTACTGATATGTCTGTCTTTGGCTGTGAGAGAAGAAAGCAGAATAAAGCCAAGAAAGTGGTAAATAGCATACACTATAGAAATATTAAGAAATGCCGAGTGGGTGGGGGAAGGAAATGACTTCAGAGAATGAAGGTATGAAAAGAGGAAATTACTTCATTCCCCACGTTGTCGTGCTATGTCTCAGCATCCAATCACAGGGAATGAGGCAAATAAACAGGAAAGGAGAAGACGAAGTAGGTCATTCCCCAGGGCAGTGGGAATGGAGCACTGTAAGTAACTGCCCAGAGTGGCTTCAGGAGATGTTCTGAATAGTTAAAGCAAGGAAGGATGCTTGCAGCCTACCTGAGGTCAGTCATGACAGTTGCCTGATGTTCCTAGCAAGCTACCTAGGGGACTGGAAAAGCATGGAGACTTCTTGCTGCTAGTTTAGTCTTAATAATGGGATTTTGGTTTAGATTTTGATTTCACTGTTATTAAAGTATATGCTTCAAATAAACACATTATTCCATACATAAATCTTCTGCTAAAGATGATTCTGAATAAGCTAACAAGAAACATATCTCCTTTCTATGAACACAGTAATCTTTAAAACCAGAACTATGGGCAGTCTCTTGCATGCCCAGCACAGCTGAAGTAGTCCCAGCAGGACAGTCCTTACTGGAAAATTAAGCATGACCTGGTCTGCTGTCTACCTGAAAGGCCATGAGCACGTCAAAAACCTGTTTGTCTCCAAAGTGGGACAGCTCCATCAACTGTGGCCTCTGACTGCACTAACTTTCAGGATGTGCCTGGGAATGGTTTGGCCTGGAACATCACCACAGAGCACAGGCCATTCAAACAATTTAAGAGGTTCAATTTTCAGTGCTTGGAAGTATTTCCAGTTTTATTTGCTCACATAGATAAAACTGAAGTGTTCCTGCAGTGAGCTGCATGATGTGGTTTAGGGGCTTAAAACCCGGGGTCTGTGCACGTGTAATTTCCTCCAGTACCTAAGATAATCTAGGGAAGTTTGTTGGCAGACAGTAGTACAGTGGATTAGACCCTGAACCACAAGTGTCTCCAGGGAATAGGTAGCACATTTTCAAGGCTCTCTTCTGACCTAGCCCAGCTAGTGGCAAAGATCTTGAAGGCTGATAGAGGGGCCGTGGTGCTGCCTCTGGCTGCTCGGCTCACCCCCTCGGTGACTTCTGCCTGAACCAGCCATCAGGAAGCAGCATTCTCTGACTTTGACTCAGTGCCAGCTTCTGCAGCCTCATTCCACCCTGGTAGTCCAGCACTGCTCACTCTGTTGCAGCCTTACTTGTAAAGCAAGGAGGTTTATAATTTTGTTAATCTTTTAAAATATCTTTTTTATTGTTACATTCTGAGTCTTCCCTCACTTCCTCTGGGGAATTTCAAAACACCTGGTACAGCTGAATAACTTGGCTCCAAGATGCTCTGTTTTGTACTGATTTCTGTGATTAGGATGATAAAAGTTGTGGTATCAGGCAGTGTTTCATTAAGGTCCAGAGACCTGTATGAAAAAATAATTCTTTAGGGGCTTCTCAGTGCATGTGATCTATAATGCTGATGACTGTGGATCCCACCTCTCCTTGGCTGTTTTATGTGGCTCCACAGACAGTCCAGGTTTATGACTGGTTTGTATCACCAAGAGGATACAAAGCATCCCAAGTGTGCCAGGGGCTGTGGCCTGCTGATTCTATCATATTTCTCCATACCTGGGGGAGGTCATTGTTCTTCAGACCGGAACGCTTTTTGTGATCTTGAGTCCTTTTTGATTGCAAACATAGGAGCCAGTACAGGAAAAGCATCTTTAAACCAAGTTATCCCACTCATCCAGCTGTTAAAAAATCCCCAGAGGAAATGAGGGGAAACCCAGACTTTAGGAAAGCCTGGACCTTTGTATTAGAGATGTGTTAATAATTGATTTACTGTCCCCTTTTGGCCAGTTCTGTGTTAACTTTCATTTGTTTTTTGACCCTAGGGCTATAGTGCTCCTAAGCCTAACCAGTCTGGCTTATGTGGGTCAGGTCTGGATAAGCCTCTGATCTTTGGAAAAGGGGCCTTATCCTGACAGACCCATTCTACTTTGTCATATTCACGGATGTCTGATCAACATCTTCTCAGAAGAAAATTATTTTGAAGGTACATGAAGCAACTTGCTCTGGTATCTTAGGAGATCAGCTTTAAAATGTGTGATAAGCTTATATCAAATAAGCTATGAAAGAAATCATGAATGTCCTTCCTCAAACCAACTGAATGAATATTTTACTGTAATCACCTGGAACTCTCTCCTTGTGTCCACAGGGTGAGTAACAAAAATCCTGTTTAAACCTCTCCATTGTTCAAGGAGGCTGTTTTACAAGGAAAACCAAGAACATTCTGAATGGTATTAAACTCCTGACAATTGCTTTCTGGCTGCACATTAGTTAAATATGCTCCCGGATCTTATATTTGAGCAGTCATGCTTTTGACTGTATTTGCTTGATCTCATTCCTGTAAGATCCATAATAAGGAGGAAAGCAGTAATGATGGGCTCCTGCCAAGCAATATTTTTCTGGAAAAGTCTGAACCTTTGCTACTTGAGACTTAGGTCCTGGTGATGCCTGAAGTGAAGTGCATGGCAGTGGAGGGAGAGCAAGAACTAGACCGATGTTAAGGCCTGTCATACTAAAATGCTCTTTTTGCATTTTCACATTTTCAAGGAAATACTCTAGGTAAGATCTGTAAGGCCCTGTTTCCTTCCTTGGTGGCAGCTAAGACCTCTCTAGTATCCTTCCTTTCTCCCAGCTCACAACCCTGAATACATTCCAGAGTTTCCTTGATGAGATATGGAAGATGGGTCTCTCTGACTCTCCTACTCAAAACAAAAACACATTTGGAAAAAGGATTCAGGATGCTACAGTCCAATACAGAACACTTTGGGAACAACAGCTCAGGCTATGAGGCAGTTCTCTGGTATAAATTTGTAAAAATGTAGATATAAAGCTCTTGTGAGAGAAATGATGACCTGACCAGGAAACCAAAAGAGACTTTAATCCAGCTGGGGAGAAAGATTCAGTTTGTTTGATGTTTTTGGTGTCATCCTGACAACCACCAAGGCAATAATTAAGTCATTAGTGCTGTGGCTCTTTGGCATTAGTTTACCCTGCAGCAACACACTGCCCCCAGTGTGCTTGTTATGTTGATTTTACTGTGTGTCCTGGTGCAACCAATTGTTATGGATGTTTGGAGTGTTTACCTCAAACCACTGGAAAAAATTGAGTAGTTTACCATAATAAAGGGGTAGCGATGATTTCACTACAGTCTGTGTTTTAACAGTTGTCAAACATAATTATTAAAGGAAAACAATTGCTGATGCTGATCTCTCTGTACTTCTGCTCGACCCTGGTTCACAAACATATGGAAAAAGTAAGAGTATCTGAAAAAAAAAAAAAAAAAGTAAATTTTACAAATACCACTTGCTGGGGAAAAAAATCACCCTTACTTGTCCAGCTGAACCAAACCCAGGCTCAACCACTCAGCAGTAGCTGGCCTCTGTTTTTGTCCAGGGGATGTTCACATGTTCCACCAGAGCCCCCGTGGACAGAGTTTCCCACCGGCTGCCTGCCCCAGGCTCACCTCCAGTTGCAGCAACTCTCCCTGCAGAGCAAGCACTGGGGGAGTTGGGTGGAATTCAGGCCATATGAATGTAGCCCTGAGGCAATCAATAAAAGGCTATGTTACTTGGATCTCCATATCCAGAAGAGTTAATTGTGAGCAGCTTCATTGAAGTAGGCAGGGTGTTTTTCTGTGGAAAGGTACCCTGGGATATGTACTGAACTCTGGCCACAGAAGGGTTGTGCTCCCCTAACTGAGTGCAGATTTGCTGTTCTGCTTGGAAAAAATCAACAGCAGAAGCAATAAACAAATGGAGCTATTATCTTTAAAATAAAGGAAGGATTTCCAGTTGGCTGGTTCTCCCTTATAAAAGTATTTATGGTGCACATTTTTGTATACGGATAAGAATATTAACATGCAAATAAATCCGTTCTCTGAAGAATGGTGGAAAAAAACTTTGCTAATCATGTAACCATAAATATTTTTTCTCTTTTATGTGGAAAAGACAACAAAAACATGGGATGGAAAGTGGTGGAGAAGGTGAACAGTCTAAAGAAATTAAGTAGTTATATATATTTCAATTCTGTCTTAAGATACAACTCTCTGGTAATATGAAATCTCTATATCATGAGCTTTTTTAGAATATCCTGTACTAAGACTCTTAATCCTGTTTTCAGCTGTGAGAGCCCTGATTTGGTTTTGGACTTGCTTGAGGCAGTAAAACTGCTGTAGCTTTAGGTTTTCTTTTACCTTTGCTATAGACCTCCAAATCTGTACTGGTAAATGTTGGTCACTTTTGGGGGATACCTGATCCAAAGACTCTACTAGCAGGAAGCTGAAGGCCACCTCATCACTCTGCTGTTGATGAGAAATCAACTGGAAGCAACTGGGTGTTTGTTATAATCTCATTTTCAAATTAGTTCTTCAAATTCCTGGTTCATTCCAGCAAATAGGTTTCAGGAAAAAAAAACAGGGAAGAGAGTGAAACTCTTTACCAGTGAGAAGATGGATGGGCTAAATAAGGTCATGGTGTCTTTGTCATCTGGAGCTTTCCCCAGTATATCTGAATGTGCCTGGTGACACATTCCTCAAAGCTCTCTGTCCTTCTCACCCTGCTTGGAGCTTCTAATTTTGTTTCTTTATTTTAAGGCAGTTAATTTCAGCCTTTCTTCTTAGCTGCTGTTGCAGTTGCTTCCATGGCATCCTCAAATGTCTTAGAACCTTGAAGCTCTGGGAAAGAAAAAATGGGCCTATTTTCACCCTTGTTTTACATCAACCTTAGGCTAGCCGCTTTTGTGCTAGATGTAACTTTACCTGCTGCTGCTTTTTGACTGATCTGTATTTTGCATTGCTGGCTTAGCTGTCCTCGTTAGCCGTGGGAGTGGTTAGGAATATTATCATGTGGATAAAAACTCCATTTAACCTACCTTGAATTGCCGTCAGTGTTTGCTAGAGAAAATGAATCAAAGCTCTTTGTTCCATGTCTCGTTGGCTGGACGTGTATGCGATTCTTCTGTCATTCTCACCTCTTGCTTCCTTTTGGTTTCTATCTTGTCTTGCAAATGGCATTTTGGTTGAGTTGCTGAGCTCTGGAATGCATAATTTTTATTTGCACATATATCTGGACATGTGTTCTGGACATGCATCTGTTTTATCATATCCTTTACAGAATCACAGAACAGCTGAGTTTGGAAGGGACCTCAAGAGATGGTCTATTCTAGCCTTCCTGCTCAGGGGCACGTCAAGAAAAGCAGCTTGGTCCAGGGCCTTGTCTATCAGTATTTAAGTATCTCCAAGAATGGAGGTTCTAAAACATGTCTAGATAACTTTTGCCAGCATCCGACCTCCTCCACAAAAAAAAAGAAAAAAGAGATTTTCCTTATGTTAAATGGAATGTCCTATATTTTAGTTTGTGCTTGTTGTCTCTTGTTCTGTCACTGGATATGACAAAGCAGAGCCTGGTTTCCTGCTCTTTCCTCCCACTAATCAGGTATTTACACACATTGATCAGATTCCCCTGAGCCTTCTCATCTCCAGGCCAAACAGCCCCAGCTCTCTCAGCCTCTCCTCCTGGGTCAGGTCTCCAGTATTCACCCTTGTGGCCCATCACTGCATATGCTTGAATTCTTTCTTGAAATAGGGAGGCTAGGATTGGATACAGCACTTCATACATATCCTTAATTTCAGATTATTCTAACACTTTATTTGAACAGTTGGATACCGTTCCAAAGACATACATAATTACTGGACATGGATTCTTAAATATTAGCAAAGATTCATTAGCAGACAACGTTGCCAGTTGATGAGCTAAACATAAAACAAGAAACCCTTTGGATGGGTATTTCAAAGTCATCATATAAACCACAGGCTAGTTTAGTGCCTTGATTATTCATGTATGGAAGCCACAATGCCATTATAGAAAATACAAGTGCTTTTACATCAAAGATCCAAGCACAAGGCAAGTGTTTGTTCCAAGTCCTGGGTGGCAAATAACTGGAGGTTTAAAACTACACACCACATTCCCATGTGAGTCTGTTCAACTTCAGTCCCTCCCTAAATGAGGCTAGTAGCAAAGTTCTCTTCCATATACTGTGAGGTTTGTCAAAAAAGGATTGGAAAAACCAAGCTCTGCCCTACGAGGACAATAACTGTTAGGACAGTGATCAAGATAACATGGCAGATGACTGAAAGGAAAAGAGCAATTATGGGGTTAAATTAATCTCAGAGGAGAAGGAGCTTTCTCCGTCGTCCTCTCCTATAGACTTAGACAGGTAAAGCTAAAAGAAAAATTCCTACCAGACTACTGTACTACCAGATATGGAGATAATGAATTACCAGTTCCCCTAGCTGATATGATAGCCTTTATAATAAAGTACACCTCTTACAGAGCAGAGACCTCTTCCCACAACAGACCCAAGATTCAGCAGCTCAGCCCACAGTCTCCTAAATGAACTTCCCAAATCCCAGCATTTGCCTGGGGTTGGTTTGTTTGTAAACAAGGAAACAAGCAATACTTCATGCTCCCTTCCCAGGCCCCAGGAGTTCTGGTACATAACCTTCCACGGCTGTCACCCAAATATTTGTGTGACTGAATTTTATTAGCTGAAACATTTATGGCATTGCTGTATTTTAGCATGAAAATGTAATGCATGTCAGATATTTTCCCCTTCCTACATATTCTGTGGACCCTTACTGGCAACTGCTCCCTCTTCAACTTTTTAGGAAAAGGAGATTTTACAGTCTTCTGTTTGTTCTGTTTGTTCATTGTCCAAATGTGCTTGAAGAACTCCACCACTTTGACTGAGTGCCAAACGTGATAACGAATCTTTGGCCTTCAGAGATCACACACTTTGGAGATTCTGCAGCAACAAGTCCCTCTGAGCCCCTCATCCTGTTGCAGGCTAATGATAAAAGTTTCATGGGCACAGACATCACATAATGATGTTGACACTTGCTAGTGACTGAAGAATAAATGACATGCAATGCAGTTGCCTTGATATCCTGTATTCTGACCAGATTTAGCTCATCTTCCTGCCTAATTTCCTTTGTCTTGTTTGTAGTTCTTTTTCTCCTTAATTGCTGCTCTAGCCTGCCTTTATAAATTGCATTCCCGCATGTTTACTCGTCAGGGGCACACAGTCACCATGTGACAGGACGTGTGTGCTCAAAACTGACAACGTGTGTGGATCAAAGCCAGCAAGGCAAAGAAAAAGCTTCATAAACAATGCTGTAAATAACATCTGGGCTGTCCAAATATGGAAGAACGTGGTAGCTTTCCCTCTTTGTTGTTATTTTGTTTTGTCGTGGATATCTCCCTATAGACACAAACAAGTCTGAAGTCAGTAATTATGGTACAGATTATTTTAAGCTAATTCTCATCACCAAATGCACATAACAACACACTGCAGATGGAAAAACCGGACAAGGTGAAGTGAAACTTCAGGAAATGAATGAACCAGTGTTGGAGAACAAAGCCAGAAAAAAAAGAAACCAAGCCAATTAAGAAACACACGGAAAATGATTAAAAGAATCTCAGTTTAAACATCCTCATCTCATCCCACTACAGCAGATATTGACACACAATTTTTTCAATTTATCTCAATATCAGAAATTGGAATACAAACAAAGGAGAAATGTCTGAACCCATGAAAGAGTGGAGTTAGGACAAAGCCAGTTCTGAGTCACAAAAACGCTCCTACTTTTGTTGTGTTTTCTTAGTCAAAGTTGGTGGATGCTGCTTTGCTGGGAATCCTGGCGGCAGTTGTTGAACCAAAGCTGCTGCTGTTGCTTTGGTAAATTGGATAAAGAGGTGGATGAGATATTCATTCTCCCACGGCCCCCAGGTTGTTAGACCCTGTCTTTTATCTGGAATCAGTGGAGAGAAATGTGACGTGTATATTAAGCACCTCCAGTGGGCAATGGGCATGTGGTAATACTATAAATTGTATGAATGTTCATTCCTTCATTAATTCCATTTATATTTTTAGCTTGTTTCTATTGGTGACTTTTCTTTTCTTTGTACAGGGTCCAGCTCTACAGATCCTGCTTTTGGTTGGATACTCATAAAGGCAATGTTTAGCCAAATAACTGTATAAATGAGTAAATGAGTTAGGATGCCTGCATCTATGAATTCAAGAAGGCTTTAGTCTCCATTAAGTTTTCTGTGTGCCAAAACAAGCTAGATGATACTGAAATATGCTATGATTTTCAGTAGTGTCTCTTCAGAGAGGTAAATGAGTGCCTCTTGGATTGTGTTAGCTACAACCTAGGCTGGCAATAAAAAGACTAGAGGCTTTTCCTGTACCTTTCATTAATCTTTGTGGTCTTATATGAATGGGAAACATAATTAAAACTCTGTGTCTGAATATAAGATCTCATGCATGTTCGGAACAGCATACTCTTTTAGGTCTTGATTAAGTGTACCATTATGTCTTCACAGAAATTTAAATAAAATTATTGCTGAGTTCAAATAGAGCTAACAAAATTTCAAAGTTTCCAGGACAGGGCAAGTCACTTACAACTTTGGTCCATTGCATAGATGCAGAAGGAAATTCCAGCTGTCATACATTTCCGCCTACAGCTGGCAATATTTTTAATATCAAAACTTCTTCACTGCAGGCTGGCAACAAGCTGTGCACAAGAGCCCCACTGAGGCTGGTAAAAATTCTGCATAAACCTGGGGATCTGATGTCCATCCCAGCTTCAGTATAGAACAGGGATTTATAGCTCAAACTGATAATGTAAACCTTAACATTAGTGTTTTCTGTCATAATCTAATCAAAATCTCAGTGAACTGCAACAGAGGATGGTTTCAGACTAGGTCTCAAAGAATGAATGCCCTCATCTTCTGTGAATCCAATAAATGATTATGAGTCCAGCAAGGATAATCTGTGCTTCTGGGAATTCTGATTTTTAAGCAGTTAATACATGTGTTTGTAAATAATTCTCCAATCATTAAAAACAGCTTGCCTCTTTTTTTCTGCAGGCTATCGACGCATTTGCAGGATGCCAAAATGCACACAAATATGGACCTTAAACCATGTGGTCAATCTGGTCTAGGCTTCTTGAGCAGCATTTCTAACACTGTCAAGACAAAAGTATGTGCCATTTAGACCATATTCATGCTAATAAAAAGTAAGACACATGTACTATCCCCTTAAATCTGCAGGCAAACGCTGTTCAAGATTTATTTCTACCGTAGTACAGATGCTGACCCTTGTAAAGAACAGTTATATTAAAACCAGGCATAAGGGAGTAAGTGGGACGTTTTAGAAGTGCACGAGGACAACCCGCTGTGCTCTTCACAGATAGTTAAAGATGCTAGAAGACTGTAAGATGGCTATTTACCTGTTCACAAATTCAGATGGATGCAGCTTGACACTTTATGGAGCATTTGATGCTACTAGATGCTGACTAGGGAGAAATATGTGTATTATATATAATTTATTTAGAAGCATCTGGATAGAGCAGGTATTTATTACCAAAATGACTCCATAATCTGGATTGTTCTGTCATACCACCAACATAGATATATGCTGAATTTATACACCAAAGCCTGCAGCACTTCCTGAAGTTTTCCCATTCTGTTGTGAACATTTTGCTTTCTTTTCCGTTCTGAACAAAGTAAAACAGCTCTCAATTAAACAAAAATTTACATGAATCTTCAAAGTGAAGCAGAGTCAGGGAGAAAAGCCACACAGCACCTTTTGAGAAATGCAGATGAGAACTTGAATGCTAAGGAGTTCATAATAGTCCTGTCATTTGAAGCCTTATGGTAGCTTCCCAACCATGAGCTGTACCAGGACCTCCTGGCAGAGCATTGAGAGAGAGCCATGAGCAGCCAAAGCTGTGAGAGTTTTCTCCAGCCTCCTGACAACTTCCAGTGCTCCCTGGGGTGCTGCTGGACTGCTCTGTGGCCCCAAAAAGCCCATCTCTGCCAAGGGCCTGAGCTTGGCCCGCTGCAGATGCCAGAGCAAGAGGTGGAGCACTCAGGAGGCAGCTTCAGGGCTGTCTGTCAAAGCCTGCCCAAAGAAATAATTTCTGGGGAGAGATTTTGGCATTACAGCTCTCCAGCACGACTCCAGCAGGTGCAGAGGGCTTAGAAGAATATGCATATAGGACTGACATGGGGAGAGAGCTCAGTGTTGGGTTTTAGCATGCAGACAGTGCATTTGCACTTTTAAACTGAATTTATTTTATCTATCTTATGGTGTATAAAGAGGATCTGTCAAAAAGGAGAGGAGTTTCCAAGGAGCATTGCAAAGGAGATGGCTGTGTTTGGGAACCATCAGATGCAAAAGGCTCATCCCCAGGCTTTTTTCATGTCAGTGGCACAATTTAAATAAAGGGAACTTGTCTTCCTCCCCCAGATTCTAACTGATCATGGAGGAGCTATGATACTTCACAGGGCAGGAACAGTGATCAAACTCACCTTAAACATAAACTTAAAAGTAATTATTATTGGCTTCACATAAAGAGAAATGCTACAGAGTAATTTTATTTATTTTTAAACTGAGAAACAGTAAATTTCCGGTGTTGATAGAAAAGTGCTGATGAATAAGAATGATAAAATCTTTTTTTGCAAGCCTTTTATTTGTTACTGGCAGCCTAATGTTGGTACATATCTTAATCAAGGCATTATTCTGTGCATTTTCTTTCATCCTTGAGCCCAAATGACACATCCCTGGAAATAAATAATGCAGACAAAACAGGAGGGCACCATTCCATATTATACCTAGAATATCTGTCTTGTTTGGTGACTCCATGGGTGCTTCCCTACATGAGATGTCTTTCATTGAAGATTTATATAAGAAAAACTATAAAGGAGTGTGTGTGTGAGAGAGATACTTATTTTTCAGTAACAAACCAGAAAACTTTATAAAATATTTTGTTCCCAAAAGAGAATTTTAAAATTGTGCCTGCTAATCTTGCTGTCTGATTCAGTTTCCTTTTTGGAGGAAAGCCAATGGGAAGCTTGTGGCGGGATAGTTATCCCCCTAAAATACTGATTTCCTTAAAACTGTTGATTTAGTTTATGAGCCTAGCTATTCGACAAAAGTGTCATCTGTGTGCAGACCAAAATGTCTGCAAAGTTCTTTAGAGTTGTTCTAGTCTTTGATATCAGTGTTTTGAAGACACATTAATTTGCCTACACTACAAAGGAAGAATTTCATTGGTGTTAAGTAGATTAGTTCCCATTTTCTCTAAGGAAATGACCAGAAAACTTAGAGTTTTGTCCCAGAATCAGGGTTCTTCAGGCATCTGTTTTTCATGTGCATGTGCAGACAATGTCCACAAGAACAAGTGAGGAGAAGATGCATTTTCTGAAGTAGCCATTTTGCTGATAATTTCCAAATAATTTTTTCTCCATAATTTATCTGGTGATACAGCAAGTATAAAGCAGATAGCTTGGGTGAGAGTTGTTTAGACCGAGTCTTAGGTAAGTGAGAATGTCCACTTTTATGTTCAGAAGTGTATGCCCCCCTTGCATTCCAGTCACAAAATCCAGTCTTGGCAGTGTGGGAATTCCTGGCCCCTGTTTTTGGTTGTGGGTTTGTTTTTTTTTTTCCTGAACACCTATACAAAGATATTTATTAAAATAAGGAGAAGACTGTTTTGCTCAAAAACCACATGTGCACGCACTCTTTTTCTCTCTCCTCTCTGTAGGTTTGCCGCTGTAGGCTCTTTCCCCATCCCCATCCTGCCTGGTTTCCTGCTACGTGTTTAAAGAAACAGAATATATATCCTCATAAAATTAATATCAAGTCATTGCTTCAGAAGAAAGAACGTCACCCCTTGAGTTAGCACGAAATATTTCCTTTTCCATCAAGAGGCCTGACTGAGACAGACACGTCTGACTTGGGATTCAGTGTTATCCAAGCAGATGTAGTTTTGACTTTAGGATGCTAAAAATAAGCTGGTGATAACCGGATAACTGCATATTTTGAAACAATTATTTCCTTGGATACAGAGAGACACAGTGTGTGTTCTTGTAACATCTGCACTTTTTCTTATTTGCGAGTACATGAAAACAGGAAAATAGTATGAAAGACCTGAAGTGGAATTTTTGTTGTATCACAGTTCTGCCAATGAACTTCCACTAGAAAGAAATTGACAGTTTTAATTGTGTTTCTTAGGCATGTAATATACAATTCATTATTGTGTCATGCATCCTATGATTGTGAGATACTCTTTATTGCTCATTGTTATATCAGGCAGCATTTCTCTCCTGCATACATCTGGTTTTATGTAGTTCCTAGCAATGGAACAAAAACACAGCACATGCTTTGTGGCATCTCTTCACAGCTGAGTTTCCTTTACTTGCTTTTTAGAGGGTACTTAGCATTTGCTTGGAACTTGATAGTTTTGAAGCAAGTCTTTATTTACAAGCGATGACATTAAAGATGAATAACACAAAGAGAATCAGTTCAGCAATATAATTTTGAAGTCAATTGAGAAACTCTCAGTAATTAATAGATACTTCATTTTAATCTCTTGCAACAGATGCATGTGCTTCTTTTGGCAGTTAACTGCATTCAGGCACTAATTTGACACCATATGGGTGTCAGATTTCTGATCTCAACAACTGCTTAATTAATTGACGTTTTTATCTTTGAATGGGTTGTGTCTGCTCAGATCAAAAACCTAAGCATGCTATAAAATTGTAAATAGAGAGAGCTTTCCTTAGAGACTAATGCAGTATAACACTCAAAATTGGGATATGCTATATTTATGATTGATTTCACTTGGACATCATGTTGCTAAAGTGTGAGAAAGAGAGAGGAGCCAGAAACCAAAGACAGTGCCGGAAAGCACGTAAGTATTGCTAACCCCAAAATCATGAATCACTCTCCCTAATAAAACAACTAAACAAAAGCAAAACCCAGAGATGATCCTGAAAGTGGTAGAAGCACATAAACAGAAACTTCAGATTTTAGTTTTTTCACTAGTTCATTTCGACAAATGGAGCTTAGCCTGGCATTTAGGGAAACTTAGAATGTAGGGAAGGTCAATAGGCATAATAGAGGTGATAGGCACCATTTATTCACTATTTCTTAACACACAGGAGGGTACACTATTTGAAATGTTGAGGCATAGTATCTAAAATAAAAGGAAGCAAGTAATTATTTTACTCAAAGCATAATTCACTCACTCTCACAGGATGTCATGGAAGCCAAGAGATATAAATGGATTCAAAATGGTAATAAAGAATTTTATAAAGAATAGGTCCATTGATGAACATCAAAAACAATAGCCCAGATGCAGCCTCTGACTCAAAAATTCTCTGAACTCTTGATTGTTGGCCTTATGCAAAGAAGGGTCATTCTCTCTTCTTTGCTTAGCCAACCTCAGCTGGCTAGTGAGCTAGATGGATTTGGCTGGCCCCATCATGGTCTTTCCATTTAAAAAATAAAATAATAAAAAAGCATATTTTTGCAAAAATTCCATATATCTCACCTCTGTCAGTTGTGTCCTACTATAATCACAAAGGGACAAAGAAAAACATAGGGGTCTGGAGTGGGAAGGGGAGTCTTGCTGGGAAAAAGACTGTCATAGAAGTTAATTGTAACTGAGAAAATAAAAATACAATGTTTTGTCTTGTAGCTGTATCAGAAAGGGAATTCCCTGTTTCTCTGAGGAACACTGAGATTTCTTCTAAGTCAAGCATGTTTCTTATACCACAGTCTGAGGACAATAAAAATTTAACTTGAGATTTCAAGTATGGTTTTAGTTCCAGGGTTTTCTGGATTCAGAGTCTGAGTTCTTGGTTGATCTCTATCAAAAATTTCAAGCCAATCCTCAGGATTACCTTCCATCCCATTCCTGTCCACGAATGTCCATCTCCACTCACCTGCTGTGATTCCACCCCATGAACCTGCAGGCTGCATTGCAGCCATGGTTAGCTAATAGCCAGTAACATCTTGAGTTCAGCAGCCATATCCTGCTGACTGCAAACTCAGTCTTGCTCTTTGCCAACAGCTCCTTCCCACAGTGGAAAGGGATCACTGAAAGCATCCCACACCATTTGGCTACTGTAATTTCTCCCTTGGCTGGAATTCATGAGCCTCCAGAGGCATCCCATTGCCAGAGGATGAGCTTTGCCTGAAGTAGGTAAAGCCCTGTAGTGCTAATGTTTGATGCTGCTGGCAGGACTCACAATACTCTCAGTGTATCCCGAAGGTCAGGTCAGGAGAGACAGAGCCACAGCAGAACAGCATGGAGATCATCAGCTCAGATCCTTGGACAGAGAAGAGTAATGGTGTCACCCTGCACATGTAGTTTTCAGCTTCTCTTTTCCTGGACATATGGTGTAGAAAAATGGAAAGTAACTTTTTAAATGAAAATTAATAACTCAAATGTACCTTTCCTTATAGAATGTTACTAGAATTTTGTGTGGGCCAAAGGGGTCTGTTAGGTCAACTATTAAGGCTCCTTTATGACTTAACACATCAGAAAATATTGCTTAAACTTTAGGCTCAAACAATCAGGTGATCTTTACCATACAAGGAGTAATATGAAAAATGAAAATGAAAATTTATTTGAGTTTGTGAGAAAAAAAAAAAGGAACATCCAAATTAAATGCCACTTACTGTCATATACTCATTTATTCCAAATTATGCATGACTGACATTTGGTGAATTCTGAACTCCTCAGGTTTGTGGTTTCATCTGTATTAGCTATGAGTAATGCAAAAAAAAAAAAAAAAAAAGCAGAAGTGTTTTCTTAAAGTAAGTCTTTCTTACTGACACTTGCCAGTGAGAACCGTACTCTGGCTGGCAGAATTCATGATTCACAGTTATTGGAAAGCACTAGAAATGCACTTGTATCTTCCTCTACTCCTTCTCCTGGAAGAAGGCTTCTTTTATGGCTCTTACCAAGTCAAATGGCAGTAACTGGTCAGGTGCAGACCGTCGGCAGTAGTCATGCAAGCTGTAACTGGAAATCTAAAAACGCACCACCAAAACCTAATAGTGAAACTGTGGGCTCAGACAACTGATGAAGCAGAAACGGTGGGTGTGAGTTTCTAGCGCGGGCTGCCTGCTAACATCAATCCATTTCCTGCTCACCTTACTCACATGAGAAGCACTACTGAGAACAGCTAAATCAATTGTGTAAGCAAAACAGCTTTTGGATCTCCTGCTTCTCTGCAGAGATCTCCTAAACTGAGAGAAGCTGGCTGATGATACTGTGTGCAAAATTGCCTTCTGCCACGCCTTACACATCTTACTCCTGTTTTCAGAAGTCTGTTCCTTCCCCTTCACGTAGCTTTAGCCATCTCTCACTTTTACCCCTCTGCCTGCTGAGTACGAGTGGAACAGTGACTTCTGGCCCCAAACTAAGTAATGTGAGAAAAACAGGTGCTTATACATGGTGTAAGCAACTAAATATGATACAAATACTTAAAGGTGAAAAATACGATTCAGATCAGCGAGAGTAGACATATATTGCAATGACTACACAGGAAATATTAGTACACAGATCCAGCAAACACAGATGACTGATTGCATTTGGCCTTTTGCTTGGACTTGTTCCAGACATACAGCTACACACATTCTGCTCAGTATCTCAGTATGGAATCTTAAAAAGGTGCTGCAGAAATTGCAAAATTGGTGTCCAGTCTGATGCAATCTCTTCTAATCATTTTCCCACAGCTGTACATTGCATTTTGTGTTTCCTGAGTCCCGTGATCACGTCTCTCCTTCCCTTCCCCTTTTATCTTCATCTTGCTCCCCCTCACTTCCTTTTCCCATCTAACTCTTCTGCACCATTACCCTATCCCACTCTTCTCCCAGACGCATATTCATCGGCGGGTGTAAATCAGCATTGGTACATCGCTGGGAGCAATGTCAGCTAAAAATCTGGCTGACAACACTTGTTTGAAATGCAGAAATTCAGTCTTGCACCCCTGCCTCCTGTTGTGAACGCTTTGCCCATGTGCTGGAAGTCTGTGCTTGGCACAGCCCCTCCTTGCCACCTCACCCTGTTTAGGCATGAACCATTCATAGGGAGATCTCTGGTGGCAGGTAAGGTGCTGTGGCAAGGAGGACCTGACATCCCCACAAGAACAACTCTGTGTTGCTGTAACGCTGCTGCTAAGAACAGCAATGACTCAGGCTGCTATTCTGCAGTGGCAGAGTGGCTACATCAGGCACTTTAAAGTCTCACCTCTGCTCAGCACGGTGCCCAAGCTCTCAGGATTGCTGATAGTCTTCCCATGATTTTCCAAGTCCCTAGCAGCCCACACGCATGCGCATCAAACACTGATTGCAGGCTGGCAGTCTTGTCATGTTAAGAAAACCATGGCTCAGGTCCAAGCTACAGTGTTTTTCTTTCTGTGGGATGATCAAAGGGCTCCAAACAAAGGCATGGAGAAGGTCTCCCAAACAAGTTTCTGCAGTGATTGCACTGAGGTTGCAGACAATGGGCAAAGTACAGTAAAGTCAGTGAAAGTGAGAAAGGACTGGCAGGGAACACGAGAAGCCAGTGAGCTAATGCAAAGGTGATTTAGTTATGTGCAACTAGCCCCCTCTAATTTCTGATTAACTCAGTGACACGCCTCATCGAGAGAGTTCGAGCTGGCCTGTTTCATTTTGATCTTTTTATCTCTTTTACCTTGTGACACTATTGTTCCAGTCTGCAGTCCCGGAGAGATACCACGTACTCCATCCACCCCCCCGCAGCCATTGTGAGAAGAGTGGTGGATCCAAGGGTGTTGGAAAAGCCTGCGGCATTGTTTTGCTGTCATGCAAACCTGGCTGCATTATCATTATTATCATAGACTGACATCTTTCATTGCCTTTTCTGTTTTCCAAGACAAAAGAGCCAGCTGAGACTGGAACAAAGGAGAATACAGGGAAAAGGAGAGAATATGTCAAGCAAGAATAGTTTGGAAAGGGCCAAAAGTGGAAAAGGAAGTCTAATTCTAGCCTCATCCAGGGGAAAAAAAGTTTTTTTGAGAAATGTAAACAAATCAGGAAATCCTGGCACTTACTCCAGTTCCGATTTGGCGAAACACACCAGCCCTTTCCCTATGTATGAGCTGCTGTTTGTGAATGAAATCCAGATTAGGTTATTCATTGAGCCCTGCCAGTCTCACAGTTTCCAGGTTTCCTTTTGCTTATGGCATAGCTTAAACCTTAAAATAATAATAATAATAAAAAAAACATATGCATGTTATTAACTCTCCATATTCAAATGGAAATACAATGCTATCATAAATCTCTTTTTTTTTTTTCTAATGTAAATTCCTCTCTTCAGCATGAAGCTGCAGGAAAGCCATTGTATCTGCACAATCTAAACTTGAAAGGGAATTTTTGTTAAACTAGTTATGATAGGGGAAACATGTTTTTCACTGAGTTGAAAGATTAAAGTTGGCCATAAAAAGGGGTGGAGGGGCTGGAGAAGGATTATTGGTTGCTCAACTAGTGATTAGATACAGGACTTCAAGGACAAATTAAGGAGCACAAAAAGAAAGATTTCTAAAGATAAGTGAAACCAGTTCCAATAATATCAAATAAAAGATGCCTTGTTTATCATGGTTTTTAATCTCTCCCAGTTCTATTCTACCTCTATTAGTCTAATTAGACAAAGAGAGTGTAAACCCCAAAAGAGACAACCAATCTTTTGTAGACCTTGAAGTCTGCCCAGCGTATCTGTCTCCTGACTTGTCCTTCTTTTGCCTGTCTCCCAGCGTGGGTAATTTCCCTCTCTCTTGTGATTCCAGCTTAAACGGCTTCTTTGTAGCATTTTTTTCACCTCTTGATTTTGTTTTTGATTCCTTGCAGAAATAGGTCTCTGGTTGCCAAAATTCCCTTTTTCCTGATTCAGAGCAGTTTCTGGCTCATTAATGCTGTCTGCTTAGGGCAGGGAGGGGGAGCAGGGAAAAGAAAGGGAATTGAAAGTGGTTGTTCTTATGTCAGGCAGGGTTTATCTGTGCTGCAGTAGGGGACTTTTGGGGGCTAAACTGAAGCATACACCAAAACCCATAAAAATAAAGGGTTTAAATGGCAAAACCAGTGTACCTTGCCCATGGAGACATAAGAAAAATAGTTTCATGAATACCAAGTGGTAGCAATGATGAGCTCTCATTTGTCAGCACAATGAATTGCAAGGAGTCAGGGAAAAAAATCACCTCTACCCTGACTGATTTGGGACTTATGGGTGGCTTTGGCTGACAGCTGAGAAAGCCAGGAGTATTTTCAACTCTGAGGTGGGCATGCATGGAAAGATGCAAACGAGATGTTGCTTCTGTGGCTTGCATGCTCTCAGTCAATTCCTTGTGAAATTCAAATGTTGGAAGAGCTGCTTGAATGGCTGAAGACCTGGGGCAGTTCTTGTGTCCAGCATATTTAATTCTCTCATGAATGAGAGAAAGGCAGTATTTGCTCTGTCATCTTTTCTCCACAAAAATAATTGCATCTTCCACCAGATAATCAATGGCTGTGAGCCATCCTGAGCTAAAATCACAATGAAAGCATGGTGTCTTCATTTTTCTGTGATATTACCATAGTGTCTTGAGTGTCTTTTCCTTGTGGAAGCTGGACTTTACTGGGATTTATATGGTGGTAAAACTGAAGTGACAGTGTTTGATTTTGTCTTCTTTTTTTTTTTTTTTTTTCAGGTATATGTATTTTTTTAGACATAAGAGCTAGAGCTCCATTCAAAAGTGACATGGGCCTAAAATAAAATTCTTCAAAGTTTCTTGATTTTACTTTTCTGACAGTTCTTTTTTCAAATACTTACATTTTCTTAGCACAAATATCTCTGTTGCCAAAAACTGGAATATGCTGTTTCCCATTCAAATTTCCCTAAATTAAAAACAAACAAACAAACAGCTATAAAGTGGTTGGTATTTTATGTTCTCCATTGGTTTAAACCTGTTTCATTTCTTCATTTAAAGACTGACTACTGTTCAGAGCTCAGCACAAAATGGGGCTACAGCTGCTGCATCAGACACAGTCCCCCAGGCTGTGAGAAGCTGGTCCTTTCCATATGGTTTGACAAAAACCTGGTCCCACAAAGGCTGCAGCTGAAGGTGTGCTCTTCCTCCCTCGCTGAAGAGCGCCGCTCATGGCAAACGGGCGGTGGAAGGAGCGGATGAAGGTGGGCTGAGACCAGGAGGGCTCATTGCATGCCATCACACTGCTCCCCCGAGTTCCCAGCTGATCTCCTGACTCCCAGCCATGCAAGCCATGGGGACTGCCAATTAGATAAAGGGGGAGCTTATTTAGGGTTATCATTTCGGGAATCGTTTCTTGTAGGATTACTACTGCATTTCAGTAGAGGTAAGTGCCCAACTTCTTTCACATTAGCAGAAGGCTTTCCAACATCTGCAGAGGCAGTAGCTGTGAGTCAACTGTCCTGAGCACGACACTGTAAACGCATCTCTACATCCAACACAGACATTCGTAGAACCTGTAAAAATGGATATAAAATGCACATTAATTCTTTTGGTTTATCTTTACTGCTGTCAGGGTTATAAAAACTAACTTTTTCTTCATGCCAGGGCACAATCAATCATGAATAAAATAATCTGGAAAGAAATTACCTTACAGACCCATCTCTGAATGCTTTCTGTCAGTCTGGGAAAAAAAAAATTTAAAAACTCCATTACATGTGTCTGAGCACTCAGAGGAGAACTTGCAAAAGCTGTAGATGGTACATCTCTGTTACCCTGTCAAGGGAAAACTGCAGCAGCAGTGCTATTAATGTCAGGCTGTTTCTGTAGCCTGCATAGTGCTGTATTCTCCAGCACAGAAAAGAAGGGAAACAGGTGCTCCATCTCCGCAGCATCTGGTTTGGATGACCACAATACTCCAAACACCTGCACTCTGCAGTCCCGCCAAGCCTTGCCTGCTATTGTATTAAGCAGGACTTTCTGCCTCTAGCAATAAAAAACATTGTTTATCAGTTGTACCAGAGGAACACAGGTTGTGAGGAGGGGACAGAACAAACAAATCTGGAGGAAAAAAAACCTAATAGGAGGGAAAATCTGTTCTGTAGCTTGAGTGCTTTTGAGTGTTAAAGGTTGGGAGGAGTTGGTTTTGGGTTTTTTTGCAGAGACTGGAAAAGGGACACCAGCTTTTTGGCAGGTTTTCCTGTCTGAACAGATAGTTGGTACTTGTTTTAAGAGGGTGATACCTTTTCAGTATCAGGTATCAGGTTTTAGAGCTTGAAGAGCAACTGCAGTTTTACATTTTAATACAAAATTGTTTTTACAGACTGTGCTGGGTTTTATCTCTCTAGTTCTGACTATAAACATGATGATTCACATCTTACTGAGAAAGGATTTAAGGCTATTTAGGATTTAAACTGAAACGTTGCCCAGAACCTTAGACACTGAAGTTTATTCTATTTTTGGTTTCTTCTTCAGGGCTGGCAAAGCCATCTCCCTGGATGTGAAACAACCAAGACATTCAGAAAACCAAGTCAGGGTAGCACATTTCAGAGGATGCTGTAGCATGAGCCGTCCCAGTGAAGTCACTGGTATCACTTACGTCCTTAAAACCACACGCAGATTTTAGGACATTTTTAAGACGACAAATGATTTGTTTCCAAAGAAAAGAATTGCTGCTGACGGTCAGTCTAGATACCTGCAATAGTCTTATTTCCTGCCCTTGAGAAAGGTGCTTGATTTAGGGGTATTTTCCTTTTCCCTCCGTGCAAAGCCGGGATGCCAGCGTGTAGCTATCTCCTGTNCCCCAACTAGCGACGGCCGGAGGAACGGCAGCGCCCGCGCCGCCTGGCTGCGGGGGGCCTTTGGGGTGGGGGAAAAGCTCAAAAACGGTGCCTTGGCCCCTTGGACGCTGCCCTGAATGTGTCTGTGGCGTGGGACTTACGTGCCAGTGTGCGCTCGCAGCCCTGAAAGCCAACCGCGTCCTGCGATGCACCCAAAGCAGTGAGGCCAGCTGGGCAAGGGAGAGAGTCCTGCCCCTCTGCTCCACGCTGGTGAAACCCAGAGTGCTGCATCCAGCTCTAGGGACCCGAGATAAGAAGGACGTGGCCCAGAGGAGAGACACGAAGATGACCAGAGGGCTGGAGCATCTCTCCTCTAAAGATGGGCTGGGAGAGCTGGGGTTGTTCAGCTGGGAAAAGAGAAGGCTCTGGGAAGACCTTAGAGCGCCTTCCAGTACTTAAAGGGGGCTAATGAGAAAGTTAGGGGACAGACTTTTTAGCAGGCTCTGCAGGGATAGGACAAGGTATAATGGCTAAACTGAAAGGGAATAGATTTAGACTAGACATTAGGAAGAATTTTTTTCCAATGAGAATGGTTANGTATCAGGTTTTAGAGCTTGAAGAGCAACTGCAGTTTCACATTTTAATACAAAATTGTTTTTACAGACTGTGCTGGGTTTTATCTCTCTAGTTCTGACTATAAACATGATGATTCACATCTTACTGAGAAAGGATTTAAGGCTATTTAGGATTTAAACTGATACGTTGCCCAGAACCTTAGACACTGAAGTTTATTCTATTTTTGGTTTCTTCTTCAGGGCTGGCAAAGCCATCTCCCTGGATGTGAAACAACCAAGACATTCAGAAAACCAAGTCAGGGTAGCACATTTCAGAGGATGCTGTAGCATGAGCCGTCCCAGTGAAGTCACTGGTATCACTTACGTCCTTAAAACCACACGCAGATTTTAGGACATTTTTAAGACGACAAATGATTTGTTTCCAAAGAAAAGAATTGCTGCTGACGGTCAGTCTAGATACCTGCAATAGTCTTATTTCCTGCCCTTGAGAAAGGTGCTTGATTTAGGGGTATTTTCCTTTTCCCTCCGTGCAAAGCCGGGATGCCAGCGTGTAGCTATCTCCTGTGTGGGCTTTTTAGTGGGAGGCGCACGGGCCCTTGGAGCTCCTCAGGGAGAAGCCCTCCTGGCAGAGGCAGGCCGTGCTGCCGCGGCGGAGGTGCGGCTCAGCCCGCCCTGCCGGGGCGGCGGGCGCAGCCCCGGACAGCGGCCGGGGCCCGGCGCGGGNAGGGAGAGAGTCCTGCCCCTCTGCTCCACGCTGGTGAAACCCAGAGTGCTGCATCCAGCTCTAGGGACCCGAGATAAGAAGGACGTGGCCCAGAGGAGAGACACGAAGATGACCAGAGGGCTGGAGCATCTCTCCTCTAAAGATGGGCTGGGAGAGCTGGGGTTGTTCAGCTGGGAAAAGAGAAGGCTCTGGGAAGACCTTAGAGCGCCTTCCAGTACTTAAAGGGGGCTAATGAGAAAGTTAGGGGACAGACTTTTTAGCAGGCTCTGCAGGGATAGGACAAGGTATAATGGCTAAACTGAAAGGGAATAGATTTAGACTAGACATTAGGAAGAATTTTTTTCCAATGAGAATGGTTAAACACAGGAACAGGTTGCCCAGACAGGTGGTGGATGCACTATCTATGGGAACATTCAAGTTGAAGATGACCCTACTCACTTTGATTAAATCACCTTAAAATAGTCCTCCCAGCCCAAACTATGCTATGAGTCTATGAAGATTAATTCCTTTTTCTCTCATCTTTTTGGAAAATGTTTCAGGATGGGAGAGAAGTTGACATTTGAGAAGTATGGCTTTGCTGAGAAAAACATCTCCTCTGACTGGCATTAGGAGTACTTTACTGACAGGAAATTCTTTTGTGGAGTTTTGGACATGACGATATAAACAGGTGAAGAAAATCTGACAGTGCTTATGCAAAAAGTAAAGTGCTTAAGTACTCAGCACAAGAACATAAAGGGACACCTGCAGGACAACATATGGAGCACTGGATTTTGTTAGATAACAGCTCTTTTTCTTTTTCTCTGCAATGTTCCATCTAACTTCCCAATTTACTACATCTCACACATAAATGCCAGCGTTTAAGATCCACAGCTATGGTGGAATCATGGTGTGGGACATAAAGTTGAAACAGACTGAAACATAGAGTGGGAAAATAAGAATAGACAGGAAGTATCACTTACCAGTCAAAGGGTTGATAAATATACGTGCACTCATCCACTGCTCTATGGATATGGTTAAGGAGAGAAATGCGTGGTCAGAGAACTTTGTTGTTGCTACAGTAGTGAAATTACATGAGAAAGAAAGTACTTGCAGATCCTTGTGACCTTTTTTTTCTGTCTAAGCAGATGCATCTTCTCAGATTCACTCTGTTTTTACAGCAACCACTATGACTAATTGCATATTTGGATAAAGAATGGGGAATCTTATTTCCAGCACATGAAGCATGGTGATTAGCCATCACTGAATTCAGTTCCAAGCCTGAATAAGCAATGCTCTTGGTGGCCCCTTTGTAAAAATGATGAAATTAAAGGTTAAGAATACATTTATCCATATATTGTACATGGAGAGGAAGATACCAAAATATACATATTTAACTGGTAGGAGCTCATATTTTAAGATTGGCAGTTTGAAGACTGCTCATAATAATAAAATTGCAATTGAAGGCTTCTAAATCTGTGACGTCGTTTTTTAAATTGGTTAAAGGATGCCGTTGCACTCAAAAAAGTAGCTAAACAAACTTCTGATCCCTAGGGATTGCGCACACTGACTATCATTTGTGCAGCCAGGAAAATCCAGTTCTTAGCAATGACCACTTATTCCTGGTAATGATTAAATAGGTTCCACAAGACCATTTGAGAAGTGGTTTGTTTAAATATCATTTATTTGAAGGCCATTAAGTCTCTCGAGTTCAAGGGTAGCAAGGGAGATAATGTCACAGCAATGATATCACATCTCTATTTTATGACAGCAACAGTGCCATAAATCTTACTTTGCACATGATTTAGGTGTGGGGAAAAGCTATTTTATTAATCCATCTTATCCTTCACCTCCTATCAAGGCAGTTCATATTAAGAAAGGAGGGTGGGAGGATAAGGAAGTTAGGATGTTTGCCATAAGCTGTCTCTGTCAGGTACAGTCACTGCACTGTGAGATCTTTCCTGCAGAGTGAACTTTCTTGTCACAGTGCCATTATGCCACACACCCTTGATTCTCCTTTTCCTAAGAAACCAATTTGTGTATTTGCTTAAAATCAATCACCTGCTTTCTGATGATTTTGGATGCTGCTTCAAGGTTCACTCTAGGATGCTCTCCACAAGTTGTTTATCTAGCAAGAAGCAAAACGGATGGAAGCCTGACTCCGCGGAAGTGGGTGGCAGAGCTCCAGTTGTATGAATTGAGGCCAGGATCTCTTTCCCTTCATGTTCCCATAAAGTGAATTAAAAAAAAAATAATGTGAAAGTACAGAGTAAAGCTCTTCATGATCATAAATTTGCACCATATCCTGCCATTCATACACAGGCACTGATGCCTTTGAAATCACTGAGTCAATGGGAGACTTGTCTGACAAAGAGTTACAAGATTACATCCTCAAATTGTTGAAGTTTCATGTGCGTAACTGAACAGAATTTCCTTTGCAATGAAGAAAAAACCCCTTGTAAGGTTAAAAAGTGAATCTGATTTTCATATTTTTCTGACTCTGTAGTTCTTGCATTGGGTCTCATTTTCGGAAACACAGACTTGGAAGTGGCCCAAAACTTTTTCAGCACCTCATCATTATTAACTCAGCATTTCTGTGTGAATGTAATTTTTCCAGACCTCACTGACTAGACAGGCAGACAAAGCTTAATCAGTTGGGGCATGCTTGCCACATCTATTACAGCAAAGGAAGAAAAGTAGAGGAGCTTTAAAATTGGGCACCAATATACAAAGTAGCTAAAATGAATGCAGTCACACTACCGGGGCAGTATTAAAATTATGCCTGATAAGATAACTATAGGAAGCAGCACTGCAACTAAGACATTTTGAAGCAATGGGATTTGTTATGAAACAGCATTTGGATTTACCAGGAACTGTGTGGACTGAGACAGATGCTATGTATGAGAATGATACTCATCTAAGTAGATGGTTTACCACGGGTTTCCTTAGCTTGCCAGAATTTTGCTGTATTTATAGTTCCTCTGTGGTGGCCATATCATTTCTGACCAAAGCACCACATGCAGTCAGCTTTAATCCACAAAAAGTAATTTCCACCACCAGCTACCCATTTCTGCCACGCAGACTCAGACAGGCAGAAATCAGCATCAGTGTCTTTTTCACCTTAATGTCTTGCCCACAATCTTGAGTATATAGAGATTTGACAACTTAGGCAACTCAGTATTTCAGGGATTGTGGCCTGAAACTCTGTTCCCACCAGTTCACTGCAGCTGCTGGGCCTTACATCCTGTCCTGGGAATGAAGTGTATGGAACTGAGAGGGGAGTGGGACCAGCAGTTGGTGAAAAACCTGACAGCTCCCTTTTAACACTTGCACTTCTTTTTTCGACTCTTCATATCCAGATTTCCATTTGCTTAAAATTGTCTTTATCTGAGAACAAAGCAATGCCTCTGAGTGTGTCCTCTGAGCTTGTTATAATCCAGCTTTGGCAAGGACGTGCTTTCTCTCAGGGAAACAACCACTGGCCCTGCCCAGTCCTTGTACCTGATAGGTAGCCACAGGCTTGCCCATGAGTAGGTGTGAACACACACAGTCTGGATTCAGCCAGTGAACTTGGTTCAGGGACTACTGTTTAACACTTCCAGGCATGTTTTTTTGTACCACAGGCTCATCACCAGCTGCCAGAAGAGAGCTGCTGAAGGAAGCTGCTGAGCTGCCATCCTGCCCCAAACCACCATTCATGCCCTGGGCTGTCCCCCGCCTTCTCTTGGCTTGAGCATTTGGGGGGAACCTAGTTCAGGGAGCCAGAACATGTTGTATTTGATCTGGCCCATTCTGTTGAACTGACCCACTGGCTTTTTTAATTCAGTTTTTCTGGACAACTCAGCTCTCTGCTCTGGTCTCATGAAAGCCTCCAGGGAGCAGAGACTATTGAGTGGGAAGGAATGACTTGGGCATACACACAACCAATGTTAACTGAATTTGTTAGCTGTTGAGAGGTCTCAAAGGATGGGGAGGAGAGATTAAAGAAAAGAAAGACTATTTCCAAGAAATCCACTTCCAAGAAGTCAGTGTGTCATGGGTTCACCCTTCATGAAGCATTAGAGAATTCACGTGGGAGACAACAGTGGTGAACAAGTGCTTCTCTTGTGTGTAAAGCTTCAAGAAAAGATCACACCTTAATAGACATCAGAACCCAACCACAAGACACAATTCCTCGCAGACCGGGCTGCCTTAGCTCTGGTGTTCACAAACCTACTCATCTCTTTTTACTCTTTGATAAGATCTGGTGGTTCACTGCTGTCTAACCTCTATGCAGTAGAAGAGTGAAAAAGAACCAGGTGATCAGAGTATTTTCTGCTCTTGCGTAATGAAGCGTGGTCGTTCCTGCAGAGGTGTCAGGGCTGGTAAGACTACTGATCAGGCTGCCACTGCTGCAGTTTAGGAAAGGTCCTGATAGGCTTTGTTTCCACCTATTTCTAACCTGTCTGTATCAGATATGCCATGCTATTCCCCTGCTTCATTTTGAAAACAAAATGAGATCTTTATGAGAGGAAAATCATGAAAGAAGGAAACGATCAATATTATGCAGAGTTGCCCTGGGGCCTGGTATTTGGTCAGATCTAATGAAAATGACTATTTTTTCAGTTATTGTGGGAGACAATTCCACAAGGAACTGTGCATCCTACTATAAAGAGATTTTCTTGCAAATTTGTTCCCTTTTTTTGATATATATATCTGCACTACATAAAGGTCTCAATTATTAGAAATGGTCTTCTTTTTAAAAATGCACTTAACACCTCCTATCTAAATCGTCTCTCATAAATTAATCCCTTCAAGCTACACATCCTTTTTCCTGTAGTTTAATCCAATTACAGAATGTGGTTTCAGTGAGCAGAGAGGGGAATTATTTCGATGACATGTCTGTGCCCTGCAGCTGAAGTTTGATTTGGTCCTTTCTTGTGGCTCTATTCTTGAAAAATCATGTTTAACATTTTGTCCATAAGAGCTGGCCAAAAATGGTAGGATCCATGGTAATTTTTGGGAAGATGTAGCGACTAATTTCTGAGTTTTTGATCATCCAAGATTAAAATTTTGAAAATACTTGTTTTAAGGTTTTCTTCTTGTCATCTCTACTTCTTTCCATCTCATGCCTTTTTACAGAGAACAGAAAAAGAATAAAAGCTAGAAAGGGCAGAAAACCTGTTGAATTACTTGTCCTTTTCTACTCAGTTCAGAGACCAGAGTCTTCTTTTTCCCCATAGATGTAGTTACTAACCCAAATTAATGTTAGCTCTTCAAAACAAAATTATTCCCTGTGCTCATGGAGAACACCTTTCACAAACCCAGACTATTTTTCACCCTAATTACTAGAATCCTCTCCTCTTGGATCTTCTGGACCTTCATCTTTGCCTGTTTCAAATTACCCAAAATGCATCAACAGGACGCAGCAAAAAATAAATGGGTAGCCGAAAAGATAATTTGTAAGTATGGAAAGCTTTCTTAATGACTAGTTCCTGTTCAAATTGGCAAGAGAGGTGACAGATGTGTTGTCAGGTTGCTAGAAAGCAGATGGAGAAGTAGGCAACACTTCTGGCCTGGCTCATGAAGCAGGCTCAAATTGATAATGCCTTGAGACCTTCCTTAGTTGTTGGGAGATTTGTACCTATTCAATTAAAACTCAACTGTGCAGCTGAAATACAAATAAGCTATTCTCTGGGTATGCTGAGTTAAATACATGGATTTGGATTATGTGTCTACTAAAACACCTGTGGAGATTAACAGTTCCCATTATGTTTTCCAGAATCTGGCTCTCCACCCAGGGAATGGACTTAGTTCAGCCATGCCTTGGTTTTGGTATTTGAGTTGTCAGCCCTGGTCATCTCTGACAGTAAAAACTACAGAGAATTTTGTGCACAACAGATATCAGCCAAGATTCCCAGCCAGAGGCTTATTGGCTTTGTAAGTATTTCTGTTCCCCTTCTTTCTGGTTATTCCTCCTATCATTTCAATTATTGACAGAAGTGGGAGGGGGAAAGAAAAAGCCCAAACCACAAAATCAAAACACCTATTGTCCCCAGGAGAAATGCAACAGACCACATAAGCACTGCCTGAGTCACTGCATTATCCACCAGTACCTCCAGCAAAAGCAGGGGATAGGGAAAAGCACGGGCCAGACAAGAGAGCTCTGGGCCAGCCGCCTTCTGCTCCCTTTCCCCAGGGCTGTCTGTGCCTCTGCCCAGCCGCCCACAAGGACACAGCAGCCAGGCTCCACCTACATGATTGGCCTGTCTGGTTGCCTACACGCACTGAGAAAGCTTCTCCTCTTTCTTCTCTCCAGACTTCAGGGCCAGGAGGCTGGGCACAGGCAATGCATTGGCACGGGCTCTCTTTGGTCATATCCAAGCGGTGGTGGTGGCCCTTGCTGGTACTGCACACATCTTGGAGTGAGAGGAATTGTGACTCATCCTTTCCCACCTCACCAAGCTGGGGGATGAGATACAGATCAGTAATGTGACATAGCTTCCCAACCCAAAAGCAAAGCCTGTTAATACTGCCTGGGATAAAACACAAGTGTTCCCCCAGGTAGCGTAGGCTGGGAGCAATGAACTGGCAGCTTTGTAGCCTGTCCCCATGGGTTAGGACATTTGTAAGTGATGCTTTGCAGTCCTCCAAGATTCACAAAAATATTCTGAAAAGGGGAAATTCCCTTCAGTTTCCAGGATCCTCACAGGATCCATGGAAGACAGGCAAGAGAAACTGTTCTTCCACAGAGTAATGTGCCAACTGCATCAACAGCATTTAGTCCAGCACTAGCTCAAGCCAGCCTTCAAATCAGGACTGGCTGCTTAGCCAACAGAACTGGAAAAAAGGCATTAGGCAATGTATCTTTGAATAGAAAAACCCTTTTCAAAAAACAGTATCCCCAAGCTGTCCCTATGGCCCATGCTGTTGGACCTGCTGCCCTGACTAGCTCAAGCTCCTAGCCCATCGCAGAACTGTGTGTAAAGAAATTTGCTTTGCAGGCTGCCTGAGGCAGCTTGGGGAACATCTCAGACACACTGAAGAACAAAGTCAGTAATCATTTAAATTATTACCAGGAAACCCTGAGCACCATTTTTTTTGCAAATAAAAGAAGCAGTGGTAAAAGGGGTACAACTCCCAAGGTGCTCCCTGGGCTGAGGCTCTCCCTCTCTAAGACAACTTCCCAAGACATCTCTCAGGATGTCTCCTCAGAGGCATTCCTTAGAAACCAAAGGAGCGTAGAAGTGTGACTCCATCTCTTGCCAACACAGCAGCCTGAGTAAGTTAGAGGTCCTGGGAAAGGCCAGTCCAGATGGAGGTACTAGTAAGAGGCATCTGGGAGTGTTTTGGCTGTAATTTTAAGATGTGGCAGAAGTTGGGAGAAAGGTGAGGCTAGGAAGAGAGCACAAAATAGGTCCAGACCAACTGTCTACAAAGGTCACAGCACTTCTGGAGAATATTTCTCAGTCTTTTTAGGCTCCCCCCACGCTCTGATCACCAGATGTGTGCCCCAGCATGCTAGACCTGGGGGTTTTAGGAGGAACTGAGCCCAGCCACACCATGCTGGCAGCAGGAGGCCAGCTGGCTTGTGGTTCACCTCTCTGAGATGAGACTCACACCTAATTAAACCCCAGCAAGGCCTTTTCAGAAACATCAGCATCACTTTTGCATCTTTAGTACCTTCCAGCCTTGGAAAGGTTGATGCCCACACTATGACTACCCAGGTGCAAGCAGTGCAAGCCAGGAGCCAGGGCAGCAGCCTGCCCCACTCCCGGTAAGATGTTCTGGCCAGTTCTGTGTCCTCCTGGCCAGCTCTCTGTCTCTCTACAGCACATACGGGTTCAGAGCCTGCTTTTCCAAAAGCAGTGGAATCTGTCTGAACCAAGACAGCTGGGCTTGGCTGTTTGGTGGAGGACATGGGAGGCAGAAAGTGGAACCTCTGCCTAGGAGTGTTTGGCAGGACCTGGGGGAAAAGGATGAGTTCAAAGGTCTCATCAAGGATGAGTCCAAAGGTCCTGTGCTGTCTGGCAAGGAGTGACGGTGTCAGGTTAGGGTGCTCCGGCATGTGTTTGTGACTAATGTCCCCAGGAGCTGGACAATCAGGCTGAAGCACACAAGTGTGGGCAAAAGTTGTCTCAGCCCTCTCCATACCATTCTTGCTGCTGCTCTGGGAGTGAGCTGGAGAGAGGGCAACCAGCACGTCAGAACACCACATCCAAAAATCCATACCTCATGGGGAGTATTTTGCATCCAATGAAAAAGCACACCCTTTTATGCTTTTTTTTTGCTGCCTGCCTGCTTGCACACGGTGGCTGCAGGCAGTGATTCTGTGCATTCACAACACCAGGCTGATGGGACCAGATTCTGCTGGGGCTGAGCAGGAGATGGAGCAGTGTGCTTGACCAGCCCATGCCAGTGAAGCTGCACCAATGCACAGGCACCCTGCAAGAGTCATCCTCATCTCCATCCTCCTGTGGCCAGTGGCTCATCAAACATGGAAAGCCTGGGACTGGTGCAGAAGGGGGTCAGGGTGTCTTTGCACACTAGGGTCCAGGAGGAGAGTGGGCTTTCTGGCTGTGTGGGTCCCACTGAATGGTAGTGGGGCTGAGGAGAGCCCTGCTCCTATGCATGGATTGCTTTTGCAATGAGACTGGGAGTGGACGAAGTAAAGTGGGCTGTCAGGGTGATAGAGGTTTCTGGGGTGCTGACAGTGACCCTGGTACAGGACAACAGGGACAAAGTCTGTATGGATGAAAATAGCCAATGGTAGACATGAACTCAATAGTATCTTGCCCATGAATTCCCAACAAATAAATCTCCTTTCACTCAGGGCAGAAGCTCTTTTGTTTTAGGCCAGAGGATGAAAATCTATCCATAGGTAAGACCAAGTAAATGCACACTGACTTTCTGTTTTTTAAAAAGATGTTACAAAAATCATGTTTGAAATTACCAAAGAACTCGTGCCAAGAAATCTCCATGGGGAAAACATTGCTTCCTTCGTTCTTTTAAATTCTAATAAGAAATGTGCCATAAGTTTAATTTATGAATACAACTGATGAACACCAACACAATGTCATGTGAACTTTGGCACACATCTGTTGGAGAGCTGAAACTCAGCTCCTCACGCTAGGGATGAGTGGATGGGTAAAACATTTAGGAATATCCCTTCTTCTTACTTCACACCATTACAGAACTTTTGCCTGGATTACCACTTTATAGAATATTCTAATTGCTCTGATGACTAGCATTTGAGTAAGGATTTGCCTGTTAGGGGAGAGAGCAGAGGCTGATCTGCTGACTCATCTCATGAGGTCCCTTTTCCAGGCAAATATTTGTCTCATTCTCCAGTGACTAATTGCCCACTAACATTAAGTTTTGGAAATAGTAGATTCAAGCTTAACAGCACTGTTTCATTTTCATGTGGATGTACTGAAGTTAGGAAAACCACTGTGCATCTACCAAAGCTCCCCACTACCCTTCTAGTGACAGCTGAGTCCAGCCTGGCCTCTGACCAGAGATCAAGCAAATGGTTTCCAGCATTCTGGATAAAAAAAGTAAGGCTAAAGTCACAAAATAATTGACCAGTAATGCTTTGTGTTGACCTTAGTCTGATTTGAGCCCTTATAAGGCCTTTTGAACAGCGGTCCAAGCATTTTGATGGCAACAGGGGTTTCCTGTGAGAGCCCTGAGCAAACCCACACTGGGAGGCAGTGGAGGCTGGCCCCGCATGCCCCCCTCACTGCCACTGCAGTGGCAGCACAAGAGAGGCCAGGCTGGCTCAGCGTGGGTTTCCAGTGCCAGCCCCAGAGTGCTTTGGAGCACTGTCCCACAGCCCTGCTTGGCGAGCCAGCCAGCACATGCTCCCTGGGGAAAAAACCCCTGTTGCAGGCAGGCAGCTCCTCTGGGGAGGGAAGGGCGTCTGCATGCTGAGCTGCCCTGAGAACAACATGGGTGCATGACACCCACACCTTGGCATCCCAGGGCCAGACATACAGCCTTTAATCATCCCCTGACCTGCGTCTCACCTTGTGGCATGCATTTACCTGAAGAAACTTTGGGTTGATCTGGTAGGACATACTATACCTGGCTAAACAATGGCTGTCAAAATAAATGCAACTTCTTCTGTAGGATTGGGTGAAATCAGGGATGAAATTTGTTGCCAAGCTGTCAAACAGAGAGTAAACACTTGCTTATTTGTATGCAGCTGGATCAAAGAATTGTTAGTTTAGCCCCCAGGGCTATGTTCCTAACTGTTCGTTCAAAGCTGGGTGAACAAATATCTGAAGGCAAGAAGAACAGTGTGGAGAGTTACACCATTTTAAATGTCATGAAATTGTACTCTTTGACTTATGTAACCCTACCTTAGTGATCCCTAAGACATTTACTTGCTATACTGATGGAGAGTTGCTCAAAAACTGCAAGATCAATATTAAAAAGTTGGGCATATGCAGGGTATATAAAGTAACCTTAGAAGAAAGAATTAATGAAAGGAAAAATGTCTCCTGTACAGAAGAGGAAATAGTTTCTGTTTAGAAGCCTTTGGTTAAAGTGTAGAAATTGCATCTAGTGGTTAGAGTCCTTCTTACTATGCATTGTCAGGCTGAAAAGCCTGGGTTATTTATAAAAATGTTATCCCTCTTCATCAGGAAAATAATCTGCTGTTACCATTAAAAGACTGAATTTTGAGAGCTTTGAAAAATCTTTCCACAGGTGAATGAAATACATCACAAGGTAGGCAGGCTGCTGATTTGGGTTCGATTACTTTTATATGCACATACTCTGGTGGTGGTTATTCAGGAAGCCAAACAAGACAGGAGAGACTGTTGAATAACACACCTCACTCAAATTTATATTAATAACTTTCTTTGACTGCTATATATTGTAATGAGATAAATTTGTGAAGCAGACTTTAATATTGGCAGATTAAAAGAACCCCAGCTTGGAAATGTGCCGGGTATTAGGATTATCTGGTCACCAGTGAGCATGAAGAATTCCACCCAAATGCTCTGTTTTCCATGTAAAGGGAAATAGGAGGTGTATTTACAACATGAAGGTAGGTATATCTAAAAATCAAATACACATCAAAGGCTGTTGCTGGCACCTTCTAAAGCCACCCATTTGTTCATTCCCATGCAACTGAGATCTGTTAAAAATGTTGCCTCAGAATAAAATGAACCCCTCTTTCAGCAGATTTAGTCCTTAAAGATGCACTAGGTTAACTTTTCTAAACCATTGACAAAAACTGTACATCAAATGAATTTATTTAACAGGGTGTTTCACAGAAGACATGTGCTAATTACCAGAAAGGACATATGGAATTATGCAGTGTGAGCAGGCTTTTAAAATGTTTTTGTTTCAAACTTGATGAGGAGTGTCTGACACACCACAATCAGCTTATTCATTTGGAAGGTTTACATCTCATACCTCATAGCTGCTGAAAGCCTGCAAATGTTTTTTAACCTAAGATTGTGCTGGCTATTTTCCTGCAAATGATCTGATTAAGTAAGACATATTGCCTGCTCACACAGTTGTCCTCCGTTTCATTGGAACTTGATGCAGGGAGAGGACCTTAGTATCTGGGACCTCTTCATCACTAAGAACATAATTTGCTTTTGCCATTACTCTCATTCCTTTCTCTCATGACCAGTGTCAGGACCTGAGGAAACATCATGAAGCTGAGTCAGGGGAGGTTTAGACTGGTTATCAGTAAAAGGTTTTTCATGGTTGAGCACTGGAACAAGCTCCCCAGGGGAGTAGTCACTGCACAAACGTAATGATTTGATGTGTCTCCAAAAATGAATTTTGCTGAAGTGTCCTTGAAAATACTAGGCTATACTATCCATAGGCACACATCTTCACTTTGTACCATGGCCATGGCTCCATGTGGCTATAGCATCTCTCTTTTACTTAAACCAATGCAGCTTCCATGTTATCAAGCCCATGCTGCAGCCATTTATGAAGGTGGTTGAAGATCACCCCACCCAAGTTTACACACCTGCACACATAATTCCTCTGACTTTAGACATGCACCTGCAAATGAAAAGAGCTGAACCCCAGATGTGCCCATTTCTCTTCAGTGCTTCTAAAATGAACCTCAAGAACTAACTCAGACATAGATGCCTACATGGTGGACCTCTAACTTTGGACCAGAAGTCCCACCATGTATAGCAATGCAGCTGATTCCTGCGTGGCTCCGTTCTGAGCTAGCCAGACATACACCAGGTCTACTTTGAAAGTCATGAGGCTGTGCAATCATGGCAGCAAGCCCAGCCTAATAAACCACATTGCTGGAAGAGTATGTGGCAATAATAAAGTGGCTACCTGACTTCTGGAACAGAGTGAGCTAGGTAGGGTGCTGTCTGCTCTAATTATAAACAAAGGGAAAAGGCAGCTGTCTGCACTTGTTTGTGTACCTTTTCTGCATTTTTTAGTCTTTATAAAAACTTGTGATTGGCACTGGATCTGTTGTGGATGCAATATTTTGATTTAAGCATCTGAGCCACGCGCCTTCTCCAGTGTGCTCGTTAGGTAAATTCTGTATCATCTTAGTGCAGAGCAAGTCAAGAGGCTTATGCCTTGCCAACTAAAATGTTATCCAGCCTACGACTTAATAACCCTTCAAAGTCTTGCCAGCTTTGTTATGATGTGTGAAAAATTCACCTGAAGCACATAGCCATGCCAAAAGGACTCTAATGTAGATATAATTATATCAACAAAAAAATATCCTTCAGCGACTGTAGTTTATTTATGTCAATAAAAATTATAGTTGCTTATAGGTATATTTAATATGCATCCTTGTGTACACACTTTTATATATCATACATACATCAGCTGCTGTGGTATAGGTAGGCATACAGCACACTATCATTAGTGAACACTAAGATTCTGCTGAAGGAAGATTCCTGGGTATGCTTTTTGCCATGTTTGAAATGCGTGCATTGTGTCTATGGAAAGACTACTCTTTTCCTATTTTTTCTTAACATAATGTAGGTATAGTGTTTCCAGGGCAGGTTTTTAACTTGTTGGGGGCTTTTCATATAGACTAATTCAGTTAAATTTTCCTAAATGAAGTGATCTATGTTATTCATAGCTTTTCTAGTAAACGTAGAATGAAAACAAAGTATGGTTTGAGACTCAACATAAAACAATTCAAGTATTTGAGTTTATTGGTTTGTCCTAGACTAATTAGGGCCTGAAACAAAGCCCATTTGAGGACAGTGGGAGTCTTTCCACTGGCATTAGTAGAGTTTGGATTAGGCTTGGAGGGCTATAGCAAAAAAAAGAATGTTGTCACAATTCAGCCAAATAAATGAAAGCATCTGTCACCTATCATGATTTGAAATTAATTGCATGGAAAATTAGATTTATGCCCCTTAGAGATCTGTTATTGCTTGAATCTGGATTCAAGGATTTTCTTGTAGTTTAAAATATTTCATTTTCACTTTGTTTGCTCATTTTCAAGAAATTATCTCCGCCCCTTCCTGTAAAAAGAACAGCTTCATCCTAAAAGAGCCAAAACTAGAGCTGATATTAAAGGTTTTCCAGAAAAGAAATTCAATTCCAGCTTTGTTATTGTGATAATTGCAAGCCTGGTTTTGCGTGTGACAAGAAAGAAGGGAGAGAGCTGAGTAAACAATGGGCGGGGTGGGCTTTTGCTGCTCTTGCATGCAGTGGCACGGCACTGGCCCTTCTGGTGCCTGTGTCTGGGCCCCTGTCCCCCTTGCTGTGCCGTGGGCAGGGACCCCTCTGGTCTGGGGACCCACTGCTGCTCCCCACTGTCTGGGAGCCCCCACACTGAGGGCCTCTGGCTGCTGCCTGCAGCCCTGACACGCTGGGGGCACAGGGGAAAGTATCTCCTCCTGATGTCTCAGACTCCAGCACCCTGGCTTTGCTCATACTGACACGGTTTAAACTACTTTCTAAGTGAATAAAATACATTTCGGACCCAGCTTGGATGTGATTTTTGAAGACAATGAAGGGATGGCACGTGACATTAGGCAGCCTTAAGAAATTGTTTATAAAAAGCAAGAAAATGAAAACTGGGGAGTCCTTTTAATTTTGTTTTCTAGCTCAAGAAAACAAAGCTCTCTTTGGTTGTTTGGGATAGATTTTCAACTTGGGCCAAGCAGATTTGCCAACTAGTCTATTCATTACCCTAAAAAAATTACTCCACTTAAGCAATCAACAAGACTCATCCTGCCATTTCCGTGTGCTCACTATCAAAGCAGATGAGCTGAAAAACTGTCTATGAGATGTGTGTGGGGAATCCAGGGTGTCCTTCTAACAAACCATGTTGCAACAGGCTTTTTGGTACCCAGCCACATTCCAGTGTTTCCCTTATGAAAGGGAGACATGCAGCAGCACATCCTTCTGCACACTAACCCAGGAGGCTACAGCAAGCTGTTCATAAGGGTCCTAAACAAGGGATGGGTGAAATTGTTTTGTGTAATTTCCAACCCACTTGAATGTCATGTGTTTTAAAGTTCACCAGTCTTGAATGGTTATTTGGTTTACATTCTTCTGAGCTGAGGCTGCAAGGGTGGGGTGAACCAGAGAGAGGTCCTGGATGAAAAATGGGGCAGAGAAGACAAACAAAAACACAGAGATAATGAAAACAGGAGCAGAGAAGAGGAAGGAAAATAGTTTTAAAAAATGGAGCATAGCCTACAGGTATCTTCTATAAGGCATCTTATTGTATGGGGCTGATATGTACTTCAAAGCCAAATGCAATTGTATTTATGTTTATAAGGCTTGGGGCCTTAGGGGCAGTTAGGGGGTAAGAGGGAGAAAGAAAAGAGGGAAAAGGGATTTAGAATAGAAACAGGGAATATTGGGCTTTCCCCACCTCAACACATTAGTTTTTTTCAGTGTATGTAAACAAACTAGAGATAGGGTAAGGGGAAACTAAAACATAAAACCAATGAAAGCAGTGATTAATGGATTTGGGAGTTTGGTTCTTGGGATAGGGTTTAATTAAGAAGAGATTAGTTACATGAAAGACAAGGAAGGGAGCGGAATTGCAGGAGAAGCTACAAAGACAAGGGAATGAATGGGAGGGAAGAAGAAGGTAAAAAAAGTGAGGGCAGTGGTTGAAAGTGGTTTACCTGGACTGGCAATGAATTGGCAATGAGCTGGACTAGCAATGAATTGACTGCCAGCTAATTACAGTGTCCCCATTTCTCCCAAAAATTCTACAGTCATGTAATATTTGCTACGCGTTTGGGGCATCATAGAGACTCCTCCATGGATGCTTTTTTCCTCTATATATTCTTCCTCATCTTCTGCTGGAGGAATGAAAGTCTGTGCTTAACCAGATGAACAAACAAGGTCAATCTGTGCTTGAAGAAATGGTTTCAAATTCTGGGAAAGGAAAGCTCTCAATCAGTCTCCTGAACAAGTCCAAAGATCTAGTTCCCAGTGGCTCTTGCTTTCCCACCGCCATGACTGTGATCCTCCAGAAAAAAACTGCTTGGAATGCAGGCAAATGCCTTTCTCCTGTTCCCAGGGGACTCCGGAGGGCAGAGCCAGGGACACAGCAGAGATGTCCTGTTGTCATTTTCCCCTTTGACTTTCCTGCTCTGGAAGACCCACGCAGCCTGAGTGAGGGACAGGGCTGCAGACCCTGCCAGGTCACCCTTGGCAGCCCGGGAGTCACGAGAGGATCCTCACTCTGCTGTCTCCTTCCCCTGATCTGCCCCAGGGCCAGCATAGCTCTGCACCACCCTTGTTGCCAGCCTGTGTTTAAAGAGTACATTGAGTTCCTAGGTATTAGAGAGGGGTCTGTGGGTGTTGTGTGTGCTCTGGGACACGTGCATCATGCTGAATCACTTTTCAATAGAAGGGGTACCATTAGCAGCTGCATGGGTGGTGTGAGGCAATGAAACAGTGAAAGAGCATACACTTTTTGGTAGGACCCGAGCAGAGCTCTTGCATCACCGACAGCACTTGGCTGTGCTGAGAAGGGCGTATGAGGCACTTCTCTGCAGCCTCACCTGCAGCCTGCACTTTTCCTTGGCATGCGACTGCCCTGACTGACATGCAGCCATCAGCACCTTTCCTCACTCTGCAGGAGTGGCTGGTATGCAGAGGTGCTGGAGTTACCAGCTAGTCTGTAGCTTTCTGGTAGGGTGCTAATGAGAACTGACAGCTAAGTGGGTGCAGTAACAGAACAAATGTTAATGGGATAATGTCCTGCTTTCATTATCTCCACCTGCCTTCTATATTCACTTACCTTCAGAGATAATCCCTAGCATTTAATTTAATGAGCTTTTGTGTACGCATGGTAGCTTTCCATTGTATTTTTAAAGCAGAAAAGCAAGCTTATCAGGCAGGATTTTTCAGTCTCTTGCAGCTGCAATTAAAATGTTTGCAGAAAAAAAAGGAATAACCATGTGGTAAGTTTCTGATGATATAGTTGTGGTCTGCATTGTTTTCTGGATTAATGAGAAACACCACTCTCACCTCATGTCATAAAACCTGACAGACAAGAACATCTATGCACGATGTCTTCCATAAATTCTCCAGAGCAGAGGTTTGAAAGCACTTCATTGTTTTTCTATTTAGCCTTTTGAATGAAAGTTTTTAGATTACCTTCACCTACTAAAAACATTTTAGGAGGCACAAAAAAATGATACTAGAGAAACTCTCTCTTATCTTTGTCTTGCTTATCAATGGATATTTGGGTAATATATGTGTTGGGATCTTAGCACTTTCCCTGTCTGACATTCCCGTGCCTTCAACAAAGACCTTTGTTTTTTTAATCATTAACTTTCAACTAGACATCAGAGAGGCTGGCAAAAGTCTGCCACTAAAAATGAAACTGATTATTTTACAGATCTAGGCTTTGATAGGTAAGTTCATTAATTAGCAGTAAGGCAGATGGACGCAAGAGTCTCTCTCTGTTAGTGTTATGGCAGTGTGAAACCTAGTACTGCTCTGCCACGTGGAGTATTAACACCCAATATGAGACAGTGCCTGCCACAAACCTCTTGCAGCTGAATGTATAATTTAAAGGACAAGGAGGGAGCACGAATTCTAGTCACAGATGGAAAGCTGAACATTCCAAGGATGCAGTCACTGTAATTCTGTATCAACACAAAACCCAGGACAAGTCTTCTAAGTTCCCAGTCAGTGCATTTGACTTAAGGTCATGTCTCTTTTGATCTCCACCGATTGATATTGCTTTAATGATTTGGGGTTGTGGCAGCAAGAATACAACCAAGCACTTTGACATCTAAAAGAAGTAACTGGGCAACCGTAAATGTTACCTGACGATGTTTTCTGAAATCCATGATACCTCCTGGAGTTATTTTTTGACCAAAGGCGTTGCCTCAGACAACCCAGAGAGAGGAAAGTGCTTTCTGCTCCTCAAAGGAGCAAATGTCACTTACTGCTGCCCTCTTTGCCTGCTTCCTATTTCTCACAGCAATTGCCTAGGATTGCTCCTGACCTATCAGGATGTGTCTGTGGCAGTGTTCCAGGCAACTAAACAACACTGGACAGTTTGGGAATATCAGACCGGGAAGGGTTTAGAAGCACCATCATGGGCTGTCTCCTTCATTGTGTTAGTGACTGAACCACCCAGTGCTTGTTTCCTCCAAATAGCAGCCCTATAATTGTTTCCTCTTGTCTAGTTCATTTTTAGAACTGTTTTAATTTTGCCTATTGTTGACCCTCCTAGTTTAGTCTATTAAGCTTTACATACACATGGAAAAAAATAACAGCACCTAACTTCCTGCCTTCCACTAGCCTCAAGAGTAACTCTCTTAGCAAACATAAGGAACCAGGAAAGATATATTTTAAGCTGTGACATGACCGCTGTGGCAATTTAGAAGGTTACGATGGGCAGGATTTAAGGTATGAAAGGGCAGCTCATAACATGTGTTGTTGACTTTTGTCACACATTCTGTAGGGCAATGCATCTGGTCTCAGTAGCTGCAGTTTGAGATGCTGCCCAAAGACTGGCTTGCTGCAGAATTATACTATAGATTTATCAATCTGCTCTGGTTTTATTTCACAGTCCCTTTTCCTCCCAGGACAAAAAATCCAGGCACCTGGTGAAATTCTTGGAAGATGCTGCCTATTTCAAAATGTTGTAATATTTAATATTTTATCCAAGCTCTCTGAAAATTTTCTTTAAGACGTATTCTTATCTCTAGTGTAGTGTAGCCAATTTTACAGATTTTCTTTTCATTTCCCAATAATCTTTCAAGTTAGCCTGTTCTAAAGTTTCAACTGTGAAGTGGCTTAATGTTGTTTTTGCATAGCTGGCCTGTGCTGAAAAGAAGAGTTCATTTTTTTCCCCTGCAGCTAACAGAGTGGCTCCTTCACACTGAAGACAGCAATATCTCTTTTGACTCCTACAGGCTTTGGGTTGGATTCTGGTTACTGCAGATCTGAGATTTTCTCTTGCAAGAGAGAAACGCATCCATATGTGGAATCATCCATATCCAAATGCCCTTCTAGGTGACCTCGTGGTGACCTTCAGCACTTGATGGCACATGTTGTCCATGACAGAATGAGAATGCACTGAAGCAGCTGGCTCACAGCAATGCTGAGTGTCTATTACATAAGAAGAGCCTTGTTTAGGCCAAGGCACCAGAAGGAATTTCAGCCTTTTAATAACCCACACTACAGGCTGGAACACATGGCTGTGGAGCGGGATTTCTGGGTGAGGTATCTAGCAGGCTGAATGGAGAGGGGTAAGCACCCAAGAATTCCTGAGTGTTCTACTCAGCATGACAGGACTTTCTAAACAAATGACAGTTAGCACTGAAAAAAAGAGGTGTCAGGAATATTTTTCTCTTGCTTGCATTTGGCACCCTTGTGAAATGGTTTCGGAGCTTCAAATGATTTTCCGTGCTCAGGGAAGAAATGTTCTGCCCAGTATTTCCTTAAGCTGGGATGAAGAAGAAAGTTCCCGTGCTTACATTGTGCATGATGCCACAGTCCCTTCATCCAGGAAGCAGGAAATCTGGCTAGTATCTTCAGCCTCAGAGAGTTTGACTCCACAATTTCCACATCCCAGAAGAACCCTGTAACTACCAGATTGGTTCTTCTGGGACAGATAAACCTCCACCCTTCCCACTGGAGATGAGTCAGGCTGAGCAATGACAGGTCAAGCCAAAGGTCCTAAAGGAGAGTAAATAAGCAAACACCTGGTGCTGTGCTCTCCTGAGGAGGGCATGCACAGGTGAGAGGGGGTGTTCCCACCTGCCAAAGACCCTTGTGTACGGGGTCCCACAGCAGAGAGACCTAGAAGCAGTGGTCCACGGAGAACCTTCCCTGTTCAGAGAACTGATTCCAAAGCAGAAGCATTTCAGTTGCAAACATTGTAGTGGGTTTTGTTTTGTTTCCCCAAGTAAAATCTGTTTTCAGTTAACTTCACATAAAAACCCTAGAAGAAGCTGTAAATTTTAGGGTTTATTGTACTCAAACGAGCAAGCATATAATATATAGACAGAAAGAGCAGGAGATGAAATATGATACATTAATATACTTAGCCCTTTTGTTGACAAAGCAATTTTGCCATCAAGAAGAACTCTCATGACTTGTAACCTTAATGACTTTCCTTTTGTATACAGTAGGGTGACAAGAAATATACACAAACCCCTGACTTCAGTTTTCTATGCATATTTCCCTTTTTATCATTTCATGTCTTTTCGCTTTCCCAAAAAGAGAAAGTGAAGTCTTCAGGTCTTTTCAATCCCATTTTCCCGATTCCAATTTAATTTCTAATTATGTTTTTAAAATGCATCACAAAAAAAAGGCCATGAATGTATAAAAATAATCAAGGTCAATTGAGGTGCACTCTGTGGGCAAAGGCAGGGATGGAAAAGAGGGACACGTCTCTCTTCCATCTGGAAGCATGGTTCAGGGGCAGAGGGAAGGAGGCTGAGCACTGTTAGCTGGCAAGAGGAACAGAGAAAATAATGTGTCACTGCTTTGATCAGGAAATGCAGCAAGTTTCATTCCTGGCTATATTGGCTACCTAGTGCACTTTGGTTTGCTGCAGCTACAAGCTTTACGGTATTTTCAAAACGCAGTTCCAAAAATATTCCTGTAGAAGAAAAAAAGGACACTTCTTTCTTGTGTTCCATTGGTATTGGTGCCAAGCTCTGATGCAACAGTAATGAAGGCACATTTCTGAGAAATGGAGCCTTGTTTATTTCTATTTCCGGGTGCTACATTAATTTATCATAAAATATGAATCATATGACACCAACATTTATTTGAAGTACAAGAACAAGTCTAATAGCTCCCAATATCTTCTTTTTTTTGTATTTATCTCACCAAATATTTCTAAATACTACTGTATACCTCCTCCACAATTTAGACTTGAATGAAACATAGTACTCACTATAACAATGAATTCTAAGTTAACTCTGACATATATTTTTCTGTTATTAGACAACATGCTATCAACCATATCAGAGCATCTAAACAACAAAATGAAAAATCTTGAAGCTTTCAAGTATTTTAAAATTGAATTCACGAGGCGTTATATTAAAATAGGGACATATGGTTTCTCTGCTCACCAAGAATGCTTTTACCTTCCTCATAACTACATAGCTCTTAAGAAATCAGGACCTCTTGAGCTCTTTATAAAGATAGTTTATAATAGGTAGATACTTCATCTGTTTGAAAAATTGGAAGCTCTAACTGAAATGCAGCTTGTTAGCACTCCTGCAACTCCAGTGCCTTATCTATTAACCTGAACAATGTGAGTGATGTATCAAGTAGAACAGAGTGACAGTGTTTGCTGACATTCCCATTTGTAGAAAGCAAGAGGAAACCTAATCCTAAAAAGATCTTGACAACACTGGTTGCCACACTTCTTAATTTTCAAGGAAGGGAGAGCTAGCAGGTGTTAAATTGCATGCTGCCTCCACGCTGCTCCTTAGAAGGTAATGCAAAGGAGAAAATCCATTTATCAAGACTCCAGTTGCAGGTCAGAATAAATAAGAATAAATACATGACAGCTTGTCTCTGCTCTCCGTGCCAGTTGGTACGACTACAATACTGTTTATCCATCTGCACGTGGCTCGGCACGTTATATAGCCCATGCCGTGATATCATAGCTGGTGCTGTGTCACTTGAATGCCGTTCAGTGCATTAAATGACACAATGAAATGAAGCAGAAAGACTGATGTGACATTTCTCAATAGGAAGTGTTTATCTCTGTTCCATCAGTGGTTTAATTGACTTGCAAACCACTCAGGACTCTACAAACATTTAGTGAAGAGATCTTTAGCAGACAGTAACACTTTACACCGAAGTGTCTTTAAGTACACATACTCATAGTACAAATGGTCAATAAATAACATATTTTAGATACACATGCTGGGAATGTTAACAATTACACTTACCTTTGAGTTCCCCTAACTATGTAATTGAAAGAAATTTATGCTTAGCATGCTAAAAATACTTATGGGGTTATACAGTGAAATCTCTGCTTGTCTGTGTTACTTTCCCGTACTTTAATCTAGTCTGTGTTTTAGAGTCTTACTGCTCAATCGCCAGAAATTTGCAAGTAATTGTCATTAATACATTAAGTAGCACAGGTAGTGTTCATCATATATGCACAAAATGTTTGTTTTCTTGTCTTCTTCCCAAGAGGAGAGGCACGCAGTGCATTGTTTGGATTTTCTGTTTACAGAATCCGGGACTTTTTTTCTTTTTAATATACTGTGGAATCTAAGACTATCACACAGACTGGGGCCCAGACCAAAGGCCTAAAAGGATGCTGAGCACATGTATTCCACATGTCTCCATCTACCACAGGCCATATAATTCCCAGCATACCACAGAAAAAAGATGTGTGAAGATTTTTGCAGGACCATGTAGTGCCACAAGAAGGGAGCAAGGGAAATCAAGATCTCTGGCAATGTCCTGTTTATATTTGCTGCTTGGTCTGCTCACAGGGCTGCAGGAATTGATTTATGTGCGCCTCTGTAGAGAAGCCCTCATTCCTTCCAGACACCTATGAGCCTCACCAATTGGGCAGGAGGGAAAATGTGTGCCTGATCCCAAATCCGGTGGTTACTTTATGCACCCAAGAGAGCAGATAGGAGCCTCAGCACATCCTATGTTATATTCTTTTTCTTACTGTAAGTAGTTTATTGCTGCAGAAGGGAGCAGGAAGAAATTATCTTCAAGCACAAAACAAATTTGAAGTCAAGTTTAATGTCAAGAGAAAAAAAAAATCTTTGATCTCTGCTAGTGGCCAGCAGAAAAGTAAAGCCTTTCCTTCATGTGACACAATTCATCTCATGAACTGAGATCAAATTTATTTTAGTGCTGATCAGAAGGTCCAGACATGAAACTAACAAAGCCTGATAGCTTAAATATTAATGTCCATGCTTGGAGATCATCGTCATCGTATCTTGCTGTTTAATCCCATTCATAAATTTATCTTAGAAGTAATTTTATATTCTTTCTCCATCAACTCTGTAGCTATTTCAGAACCCGTTGCTTCACTGGTTGAAAAGTATGCTCTAATTTCTGTTCCAAATATGATTATGTAAGGCAAGCAAGTCCAAAAAATGGGCCCCAAGGTGCTAGGCCCCTGGAAGGGAAGTTGATGGCATTCTTCAGACAGGAGTTCACTCATGAATATGATAATTTGTCTTCCTCAAAGACCATCATCCTTATTATATTTAGTTTCATTAGAGCAGGGGAAGGGTTTTGCTGCCCATGGTCTTCACATGGCACGGGAATCTCTTGGTTTGCGCATGTAATGGTTTGCAGAAGCTGAAAAAGAAAAGTTTTCCAATAGCTTTAGATAATTTAAATGCTGTAGTGTCCCATGCCATTTGCTGTTTCTTCAGCTTCAAAGCCTGTGTATATCACATGGCTGTACCCCAGCAAAAGGACATAAATAAGCAAAGCTAGGTCATCATCTACAGAGATTAGATGGAAACTCTTCACTGGAAAGAGATGACAGAAAAGTGGCAGCTGTGGTGCCACGTAGGATGAGCTGGACTTGTAACAGTATTTCTAGACTGCAGTCTAAATCAAGTTATCAAAGCCAAGAGAATCATTTACTATGGTCACAATGACATTAAATATTTTTTACCATTCACTCACAAAATTTTTGGCATGACTTTATGTCAAATCAATCACTCCTTACTATAATTTTACCTGTCAAATAAATGGGCTATTATGGTAGAAATAATGTAAAAGAAAGGTGGAAGAGATGTAAAGATTAGGACTTCCTCCAGTGAGATATTAGTTTAATTTATTGACTTGAAATCCTACCACTTATCTTAATGGAGACAACAATGTCTTGGTCATAATTTTTAGAAGATAAACACAGGATTTGGGGCAGAAAAATGCATGCATATTCCTATAAGTATGTCTATTCACTGGAGTTATGGTATAATCCATAATTTTAAGAAATTACCATTTGAAAAAAAAGATTTTCTGGACCTAAAATATTACTTTCAGTAGATGTTCTTGCAAATGGCATATTATTCCACCAGATTTATAAGAGGGGTGTTTATCTAATGGCATTTTACAATGTATAGTCACACATCTATGCATTTGTTAAGGGCAAAGAATACTTGTTCTCTGTGTGAAAATTGACAAATTTCCTTTCAGAGGTCTCCCAGTGAAACTTTCAGGAAGGACACACCATGTCTGTGATACTTGAGCTCAGATCTGCCTTGAGCGTTAGGAGCTTCAAAAGTAAATTAAAGAACAAGCAATTCAGATGAACCACCAATTAATAGGCACCATGGTGTTCGAGAAGGCAGCATGTATGTGTACAGAATTATTTACAAATACGCTTACATCTGTTCAGAGCACCACTTCAGTGCCCGGTCCTGAAAGGCTGCAGGTACTCGGGGCTGAGGAAGAGAGTGGATATATCCACACTTCAGCAGAGTGGATATAAGGATGCTCCTAAATTCTAACATAGCTTCAGCAATCAGAGTTTATTTTGATTCCTCTGTCTGTAGAAGCTGAGATGTCTTTTTGAAACCAGGAACAGCATTGTGCAAAGCACATGTAAGTTTTTAGAAATGATCTGTCTGTCCTAGGAACATTTTCAAGCTATTTCACTACAAATAACTTCCTTTTAAATAGACCCTACTGTCTTTTTTACTTAATCATAACTGAATTTCCTTGAAGAGTCTGATCAAATATTTCAGCAGGCACTGGGGAACAGTTAATGACAAAGTCTGTTAAATTCTGTGCACTGGTCATCATATTTCTATTAGGATAAGAATCTTCACTTTGCTTGCTTTTTTTCAAATGTGAAACATTCTTCAGGTAGGAACATGATTTGGGTGCCACAGATTTTTCCTTGTGTTTATGCTGTATTGCAGCAAAACAATTTAGCAATGCAAGGAAGAGAAGAGGTTGCTATTACTCCTCAGTGCCATCGGTGTTGTGATGTGACAGTGCACAGGGCGCTTTCACTGCTACATGTACGGTCGAGAGAAGGGACTCAGGTACTCACCAATGTATCTCTCTGCAGATAGCATTTAATTTGCACAGGATTGGTGTCTGTGAACAACAAAGCCTGTCTCCCTCTCCCCTGCCAGTCACCAGGCTGGTGCCCCACCTGAGCAGGTGTTTAGGAGGCCCTGCTAGTGACAAACACTCCCAGCAACAGAAGATCCTCTGCTGGCACATTTGTGAGAAGCACATGGGAAAAGGAGCCACAGGTGGCCCCACAGCCCCAAGCATGTCTCTTTGCAGCAAGGATGGTTTCTTCATTTCAGAAGAAAATTTAATCAAGACTTTATGCCCTAAAAGTACATAAGAAATTACTTTTCTACCCAAAGTTCCAGTTCCAGTACCTGATCTACCACATAATATAGCATGTTATAGAAGCAGTCTCCATCTTTCAAATACACAGATCACTCTGAAAAAATTTGCACTGCAAACTTAAACAATTACTTTTTTATTGCTTGAAACACCCTTTTCAGCTTTCATTGTCACCAAGGCGAAACAGCTTCAATCAAAAAAATCCCTTTAAAACAAACAAACGAATGAAGGGTCACGAATACTCAAAAATAACAATGCAGGTCTATTTTGGTAATCCTCTTGGCAGACTAATATGGAAGCTTCTCTCAAATGAACTGCTTCCAAGTTTTCAAGGGTACAGATCATAAATAGATTTTTTCAGGAAATTCACAAAGTTTGGGTATGATAAGGAGAGAGTAAATAATTAAGGGCAATTTTTGATTTTACCTATGTGGCTAAATAACAGAGTGGATTTGTTCCCCAAACAGGGCACCAGCATGTTTCTTTTTCTTAACTCTTTATGGTGGGGTTTTTTTTTTCAGATTAAATCTCCATCCTTCTTAGTGGAGACTTTATCTCCAGGGCCAGAGATAGCCTTTGAGCCAGGCAATGAGAGGACACAGTACAATAAAGGACATAAAGGTCTTTGTGATGACAACAGGAAAAGCTCAAGGAAGAAAAGAGAGTGGCGCTGAAGGATGTGTGCCAGAGAAGGACTGGGGAGGGAAGGGATGCCGGGGCCGGAGAGGGAAGAAGGTGAAGGAGTCCTGGAAGTCGCTGTTATTTCAAGAGATGGCACAGATAGGCAGAGAGCAGACTACAGAGCGCGGCCGCTGACCTTTCCCGAGGTTCATGTTTCAGCAGCCGTGGGCTGCGAGCACCGACGGGGCTGGTCCGTCCTGAGCCCCTCGCTGCCTGGCGGGGACCCCGCTCTCCCTGCAGGGCAAAACCCGCCCTCTCCAGCCTGTTCTAAACCCCTGTGCACCTCCCGATTTTCAGGCAGGCTGCGCTCGCTCAGCGTAGAGCTGGCAAAAAATTTGACACTACGGGATAAGAGGAGGAAAGGATGCTTTGATTTCTTTATCAAAACATACCAGTTTAGCTTTAATTATCGTCAAAGAAATAAAAATGGATGCCTGATGCATTTCCAACTTCCCTTTTTTTATCAAGGTGAAGACACACATAGAAATGATTCACAGAATCACAGAATAATTTAAAATGGACAAGAATTATTTGGGAATACTTTTGCTTTCTGTTCAAGACCTTTTTTTCTGCTGACAAAAATAAATCTACAGATTTTTTTAAAATAAAACCACGAGAAATAGGCATTGCTCAATTATTTCTCTATTTTAAATTCCATCTGAGCAAGAAAGGCCAGCTTTCTTCTGACCATCTCTCCCTATTACAGGCATATTAAATGGGGAAAAGACACAACATGTTTGGCATTGTAAAGATTTTTTCATTAGTAGTAAAAAGAAAATGGCAGTTGCAAACTTGTGATTTTATTAATAAAGAAAAAATTTGCATTAACCAGGTCACTTTCTCCTAAAGGATCGTCGGAAAAAACTCTAAAGGATAAAGGATGTGCTATTGACAGTCAATCATTCTTCTGCTGAAAGTCAGCACCTTGTTGGCAGCAGTACTACCCAGTTATTTAAGACAGGAAGTGAAATATATTTCATTTAATTGCAGGAATAATGTATGTGGCTAGAGCAGTACTTTGATATGGCATTTGGTCATGTCACACATTTAATAGCTGTGTTATTTTGACAACTGCTATGCCATTCTCCACAGCCCAAGTGGTCGACGTCATTACATCTGAATGAAACAGTATGGCACTACCCTAAACATCTGCTGGGACACTGATTCAGTGCTGACTCAGAGGGGATGTGCTTGCATGCTGATTTACAAACATTGCTCTCCACACAGTGATTACTTGGACATTTTCTCCTCTAAGCAAAATCTTTGTTTCACATTAGTTTTGAGAACTGAGAGGTACTGTAAGATGTGAAAGCCTCCTTCAGAGAACCAGAGTTACCATTCATTCTTAGTTTGCTCTTCTGATCTAGGTAGGCTGCAAACCAAAACCTGAATAGACAAACAGTGCAAGTTCTGTGGCATTTCAGAACACTTTTTATTGAAGTCTGGATATATCCTCAAAACAACTTTCACTCTGTTTTCCAGAAATATTTCAAAGAGTTTGCTTTCTTTAAAAGTGGGATAAGCAGGAAGTTACATCTTGCAGCTCGACTTGTTCAAACTTGTATGCAACTGATCGTCTCAGTAAATACACACACAGGCACCACAGAGACTCTCACATCAAAAAGGTGCAATACAGCTTCTTTTCTCAATAGAAAGCCTGTTGTGCTTATTGTTTAGGATCTTTTTGTGTCTTTTGGGTGTTTCCGTGTCCTGGAACTGTTTTCCAGGTATGTGAAGAAGTATGGCCTCTTAGTTACTTCCCCCAGCCCATTTTGTGAGAGTAAGACAAGTTAATTGTGCTTGACGATATGGATGACCCTTTCAAGTCATGTAAAATGATACTGCTCTGCTTATCACAGGTAGATAACCATTAATATTATGTGTACTGTCTATGGGAAGAGAAAGGGTCTTGTTTGTTTTGAATGTTTTCAAAGGTAGGAAACAAAGGGTCCTCTGGGGACACCAGCACACAGCAGACAGTGCAGCTATACAAATCAAAGTTAAAAGACAGGAACCTGCTGTAAAAAATAGGTGAAAGACAAAAATATGGCTGTTTCTTTATAATAAGACTAACCCATTTCACTAAGCTGTATAGAGGTGAAGAAGTAAAATATCATATTTAACTCACACTCCTAACTGGACCTCACTCCTGGCCAGTCACTATTTTTACTGAATGAATTCCCCAGTTCTCACTCATTTTAACTGGGTTCATGTGTGTTAATAAAATACCTTAAAAAAATGAGCATCTCTCAGAGTATGGGTCAGAAAATACTTTGTCATTTTGTTCATATAAGACCTAAAGAAAAGGGCGTCTAGAGCCTGAAGCCTTTGCATTATTGTATCATTTTTCATTACAGCTTAGGAGCATAGGTCACTAAATCTAACTATAAACAAATTGCCTCACTACAAGGGTCTTTCTTTGCAAACATGGGCATCGGTCAGCTTATATTCAATAGAACGGCAGAGTAGGATGAGGAAGGATCTGGTCAGCTGGGTAAGTGATGGGTGCATTTACGAGCTGAATTTTGCCTTAGTGAAATATTAATACTCACAGAAGAGAATCTTCAGCTTGATTCAGCCTTCTGAGTCCAGTGGACTTTGGAACTAGCCTTTAAACTGATTATTTAAAAAAAACTCCATACCACAACACCCTAAAAAGCCTGAAAGTCAAATGCACCTATTTCTTTGTAACACATAACACGTATTTCACTCTGAGGAGCTACATTTTCAAGTCAGTGGAAAATGTCTCATTAGCTTGAACTGGCTTTAGATCAAGCTCCTGAAGGTTTTCAAAAGGCATTGCCAGCATCTGTGGACTTCAGACAGCCTCACTTTTGGAAGCAGAATATACTAGTTTCTAGTGCTATTTTAGAATTGTATACCACGCACTGCATCATTTGTGGTAAAACAATATGATAAGAAAAATCAAGTATATATTTCATTTGACAGATTTAGTGTTATCTGCAAAACAAGAATGTAAAGTATAGAATTGCCAGGCAGGCAAAGAGCTGATTGAGGAAAGGGATCTCTCAACAGAGCTCAGTGGAAACACCACATTTCGGAGAATAATGAAGATCCCAGATCCCCAGTGCCTCAGTCTTTTGGAATAATTAGGGGTTCACTTACTAAGGGTCAGATCATCTCGCTGACCTCTAAACTTTCTGATCTTTAAGAAGGTCCTCAAAAGAGGCAAAAATCAAACAAGAAGGTACTATCTGCCTTTTAAAGTGAGTTTTCAGGAAATTAAAAATATATGATTTCTCAGAAGTTAATTAAAACATTCTAAAAAATTTTAGAAAAAATGCACTTTTAAATTACTCCAATTGAAAATTACCATTCCTAGTTTTAAAATAAAACTTTTTTTAGGACAATTTTTTCTTTACATTTTGATATTCAGTTTTTGTGGTGGAAAAACTGTTAATTTGAAATTTTTTGGAAAAGCAGAAATTTGGGGGAAAGCAATCAAATTATTTGGGCTGATTTGTATTGAAAATCTTGCTGAAATATCATAGTATTAGTAGATTTGAAATTGTAGGCACATACTAAATGTATGATTAATAAAATGTGCCATGTAATGAAAATGGATTAGGATGGTGAAGTGGGAGCAAATGGGTGAGTCAAAGGATTCAGTACAACTTTCATCTTGGAAATAGGGACATTGAAATGCTCTGAATCCTTTTGATTTCAACAAAATACCTATAATTTATTTTTAGCAATAATAGAAAACCTCAACATCATGGTGACTGAAACACTTCTGTAGCATGTCTGTGAAAAAAGAGACATAAAAAAATTATATGGTTGAAAATTAATGGCTTTTTAATGCTATAAATGCACACACAGAAAAATATGTACTAGTTAATGAATGGTAATGTGTTCACTTTATTTACATAAGGTTGCAAGAAAAAACAATCACAAAGGATCTAGAGGGTGATAAAATTCAATACTGATACCACTGTATTGTAGCTGAGAGTTAACTTAGCATAATGGCTACACAATTTTAGTTCACTTGTAGCATGAGACACTAAAGATTTTAATTAGGAAGATAATAACACCATTATGTGCTTATATATTTTCCTGTGTTTAACAGAAAAAATGGGTCTTCTGACTTTCATATGAACCCTGATACTGCCATGAAACATCTCTTTAAAATATTGCATGGAAACTTCCTTCTTTTCAAAACAAATCTTAACATTGTACTAATTGCTGTAACAATGTTAAAACCTTTCTCTGCTGTTAAAACAGAATGTTAAACCAGCGACTTCAGACATACTAACAATTTCTCGGCTACTCAGAGAAAATCTCTCACAAAAAGGAATTGTCAGAAACATCACAAAAATCCCTTGACCTTGCTACTGCCCTTGATTTTATGTAGAAGGTACTATGATTTCAAAGATGTCTGTGTACCCAGTCTCTTCGAAATCACAATACTTGTTAGGTATTTAAATACTTTCAAGCAATTAAACTTTACACTGCAGTGATAGGCTGTAGTGTGCAATTCTTAGACAAACAGCAGTGCTCTTCCAAATTCAACAGTAATAGGAATAATTGATCACTTTGGTATTCTGAAATGAAACTCCTCCTTGTAATAGTTTTCACGTAAGGTTTCATTTTATCTACATGCAAATCCACAGATATTTTGCTGAACCCTATATGAAAGGCTCTTTTGACCTACATGGAAAATAATTTACAAGAAAACAGTGCAAGCATAAGTTTTAGAGCTCTCATAAAACATCATACATGGGACAAGTGAGGCCATGTTACATAGAAGAACGGACTCTGTCCATAGAGTTATCAGTTAGGTTAGTGGTTAATGTGTAATCTTCAATCTACAAACCCTGAAAAACTAACTCTCTGCACTCCATATCACCTCGAAAAATGTGTGGGTATAGTCACTTTCCATGATCTCAGAACTTAATTACTGATTTTCTTAACTTCACACTATTAAGCAGAACCAAAGTCCTCCTTACATCTATTTTTCTGCCACTGAGAAAATTTTCATGCTAAAAAGCTACTTTCAAATTGTCCTGATACATGCAGTTTTATGATAACATTTTTTTACCTAGGTAGATCATTAAAACTATTTTAGGTTTAACTTAAGTATATGATCCAGAACTGTAACACATAACTATATTAACAATTACAAGATGTATTTCAATTAGCTTATTCAAGGATTTAATACACCGTTTCATATAAGAAATGGTATTTGCCATTCTAACGAAATTGATCAAGCAAGGTGCTACTAATTTTAATATTTTTTGTTAGCATCTTTTTAAAAGCTAATCTGTCTTATGCCAGCCAAGCTTCTATGTCAAACCTGATTTAAATGCAGATTTTTTTTACTGCATTCTCTTCTCACAAGCCATGAGAAAGACACATAATGCAGAGTTATGCAGATACCTTTGTAACTATTTTGTTTGTTTCTACTTCACACTGTTTGTTTCTACTTCACACTAGAATTAGTAGTCCTACAGAAATACTTTCTGTGCTAGGCGAGAATGGATTTGGCTTTGTTTTTTCCTTTAGCATCATCCATACTCAGAGGAAACTTACTCAAATAGAAATGAGATTCAGGGGGACATTGTGTTCCCTAAAATCCCTAAATAAAGACTCTTTCCCTAAATTATGACCCTGTTCCCTAAATAAATACTCAGCCTTCAGAAGTGACTGAACTTTTATTGAACCCCAAAGTTTTGGCTTATCTCTTAGGCAATGGCTGGGCTGGTTCTTATTTATATCCCTATTTAAAACAAGCTGGTTAATTCTTGGGTTTACTTTCAAATTTAGTCACACATGGAATGTCTTAATTGTTTGTTAAAGGAACAGCAGGTTGTGGTCAGGGTCAAATGCCCTTGTGCTCAACAGATTTTAACTTTGCATAGTACTTACTCTTGAGACTGTGATAAGCAAACCTAGAGGCAGATCATGCTTTATGTGAGGGAAGTGCTGAGTGTGCAGGTATGCAAGGGCAGGGGAAAGGAGGAGGGGACCTGAGTTCTTGGGACTGGGCATTTTTTACCGTACCAGACAGCATAGTATGTACTGGTAAATGAGCTTTCAGAGCACACTTTTTGGACAGCATTAGATTCTGCAAGATTTGTAGCAAAACAACGCAAGATGTCTCCCCTGCACAGTTAAGTTGGATGTTAGCAGAAAGGTTTAGGTATATGGGCCAGAAGCTTGGTTATGTGTTCAGTCCTGCTAGTTACTCATCACCAGCTTTGTAGGTGCAAGCTGGACAACAGACCTGCTGATCGTCCTCCAGTGGTGCCATTCCAGAATTCCATTTTCCTAGACCAGGTGGGGTCCTCCCTGAGTCACTCCAGAAGGATCTTCAAGTAGTTTAATCAACACAGCATAAGGTAGCGTAAGACTTCCGCTCACATATGGTGAAGATGTCCTTCGATGTACCTGAGGAAAGGCGAGGAGCTGGCACAGTGACAGAAGCATGAGGTTCCACGGAAGACCTGCCTGTAGTCATTATCCCAACAATTTGACTAGTGCAGCCACGAGCCATGGGCTGCTTGAGTGGTTTCTAAGGCAGACTCCCAGGGAGCTGGGCAATCAAGGCTCTCTGCATTTCCTTGCTTTCATTCCAAACGTGATCTTGCCCATTCAGGGACAGATTATGAGGAGGCATTGGAGGGGTTGAACAGCTGTGGGGAAGACACGGATAAATCTCTTTTTTTAATGTGATTTGTGAAGTGTCAGGCTCAGATGTAATGCTCTCTCTGATCACTGAGTGCCTCTCCTCACTGGTGAGCAAATCATCCTGAAACGGAGATGCTAAGAGGAGCAAATCAGGGGGAGTTGACCTCCCCTGGCTATGGTGGGCTGTAGGAAGTGGATGGCTCAGCAGGCAAGCCAGCTGGCACAGTGTCTATTTTGCACATCAGGCTGCCTCCAGGGAATAAAAAAGGGTTAACTCAGACGACCATGATTTCACCTCTGTGCTCTGCAAAAAGAAAAAGGAAGACTGCCCTGTGTTTCCAACCAAGGGACTTGTTCTGTTTGATTTTCCTTGGAGAACGCTGCTTGCCAATTTTTCCACTCCCTGGAACAAGGGGTCTGGCTGAATTTATTTTCAGCATCCTCCAGGAAATGAGACTGTTAGGTTTAATTACCCTGAAACTAGAAGACAAATTCAGTTTCTTTAGGAGGTGTAGGGGCATGGTTACTAAATTTACTGTGCTTTTTCCGAAGGTTTGAGTCTTGGAGCAAGTCTATCTGATGCTCCAATGTGTCTCTGGCTGAAACCCCCCAGCTCAGAGCTGCCAGTGTGAGCAAAGATCTTACGTAGGCAGCCACCTTCAGTTAGCTCTGCTAAAAGAGAAATCCTAAGAGCTGTGTAGAAATGTGTCTTTCTCCATGTGAGTGGTATCACTAAAAGGGCAGTGAGTGCACAGGTGATTAAGAAGGCTGGTTTACAGCAACATGCCAGTCTCCCACAAGACAAAAAGAAAATCCAGGTAGCATTACACAAGAGAAAGGTACATTTCTTTCTCTGATCTCTTTAGTGCTTACAAGATTTAGATAACATGCTTATCATGAAGCAAACGGAGATATTTTGCAAGTTTTACTTCATGTGGTAACAACTGTTACCCTTTATACCTTTGTAAATACCCTGAAGTTCGCAAGAGTAAGCACATAAATAAAGTGAACAAACACAGCCTAACTCCAAATACCTCTTGGCTTTTCACATATATCTCTAATTAAATGATGAGGATGAATTTTTGTGAGGTTATAATAAAATAAAATTATTTAAATAAATAACTGACAAAACAGTCATACGGTCAGAATAAATTACCATGATGTTTTTAATTACTAAAGTAAGTTTTGGTAGGAGGGAATGAATAATATTAAAAGATTTAATTAGTGAATTCAGAGAAGGATTATTTACAGCACTAACATCAACAACATAACATCTAACATAATTAGAGATCAAAGAAAGTCTACGAGGCAAGCAAGACCCTTCTTGCAGAAGATGTGGTGTCCTAGTCTTTAATTCTTGCTTTTCTCTCATTTAGGTTTCTTTCCCAAGTACTTTTATTTCCTCTAGAATATTTAACTGTAGATAATTAAATAATTTTTGTAAAGGATCAAATAACCTGTAGCAGTTGTCTGTTGGTTCTACTGAGCTAAACATCAGAAATGGGTGAAGAATATTGACATCACAATCCCACTACATATGAGAGGAACGGGGAGAAGGGGAGCTAAATAACACCACTGTTATTTAGTACAAATGCTCATTTAAATTTTTTTCTCAAGATTCATAAAGGGTTCTTCTAACCTCAGTAATTTCAGCAGTGCTTTGGAATAGTTGGTCTATGAAATTATAGGGCAGAGGCCTTGTTTTACCTTGGCCCTCTCCTGTGCATTTTGATGACTCTCAGGCATGTGCAGAGTTTGGAATAGGAGACCTGCCAAGAGGCAAAAATAAATTAGATTAATTAGATGCAATGAATTAGAGGGAAGTTTGTGATGAATTTTTTGTGGAATTTTTTTTCTACTCAAATGTGTCATACTTATTTCTGCAATTTCTCTGATTTGCTCCATATTTTCTGGCTGTACTCAGGAACCTGTTCCAGGCACTGAAAAATATCTCCTCTGTCTAGACTGAATGCAAAGGGAGAACATCTAATAAAAATATTCAGAAGAAGAACTTATTTCCATGCAATTTGTCTCAATTTCTCCTTTACATTTTCTGTCAGAATTTGAAACCACAGGGATTAAAAACCTTTTAAAAAAGTTTACAAAAATTGAATTAAAATTTCCAGGTGAAGAAAAATGTTTAACTTGTTCTAATACGCATTGGATCTTTGAAAGTCCTGCACAATTCTCCAAGAGAAGGAAATAACAGAATTCATGGAAGACATTCATTTTCAGTAATATTGCTGTAACTTGAAAAACTTCAAATTCTTCTACAAAAGTGACTATTAACTGAATAAAATACATAGGGTATCTGTACCACCCCACACTACATTAGAATGTATCTCTTGAAAAGTTTTGGTCGTAGGGTTTGAAATTAGCTATTAAAAGCTTTTCTTATCACAAAATGCATGTTGGAACAGGAGAATAACAAACCCTCATTTTTGTCCAGCTTTCTGTGAGCTCCAGAGGGCTCTGTCCTTGGTCAGCTTCCCTCCTCCTCTCTGGGGAAGGTTGTCTGTAAACACAAGCCCAACTGCTCACACTGATGACTCAAATCCACCCGTCTGCTCTGGTCTGTCCAAGCCCAAAGCTCAGCCTGCTTCTCTCTGAATGTCTCGCCATCCACTCAAGCTCAGTATGGCTCACCAGAGCTCTTAATCTGTCTTCTAAGCTCTCCTTGCTCCTGCTTTTTCCAGTCACTGTGGCTAACATCACTGGCTGTTCTGTTGCTTGGGCCTTGAGTTTGTCCAGCACCTTCAGTCTAGGACTCTCAAGGCTCTCTGTAAATTTTGATACACAAAACTTCAAAGCTTTGAGCTTCCTCATACTTCCACACAGCTAAAATTACCAGTCCAGCTTTCATCCTTTCACCACAAGATGCTTCTCCCTGATTCTGACGGAGCCCATTTCCTGCTCATTCCTCTATGCCCACAGCTGTAAGCAGGTTTCCCCTCTCCTCCCGTGTTCCTATCCACTCCCTCAACATCAAGCACAACATGATTCTCCTGCGTACAGACTGCAGCAACGCTTCCATCTTGGACAACCTGTGGCACCATCTGTCATCACACATTCAGGAACCTTTCACATCAGTAATGCCCTCTTTCTACATTGCTCTGTCAGTCAAGGTGAAGTTTTTGTAGAAACATACATAACTTTGCCATTATGAACCTCAACCTTTCCCCAGGAGCTTTCCTTTTTCATTGTCTACAAAACACGAGATTGTGGGCATACTGCAAGTGTTACATGCACAATGACCTGTAACATCACATTATTTTCCTCTATGTCTCTGAATGCAAGCTACCTCTTGTCTCGTGTTCTTCACTTTGATTGAAAGTAGTAGATCATAAATGCATAGAGTGTCTCTACCACCTGGCCACATGTGGAAAATGGCACAGTGAAGCCCTGGTCCACATCTGAATTGCACAGAGTCTGCAGTACTAGAAATACAGAGATTTGATATTCAGCATCTATGGAGTGTGTTATTCAGTTTCAGGACTAGGTTTGACTCATACTCCTTCAGAGAAGAGGCTAAAGTTATCCCTAAATGTTTAAAAAGTTAATTATAATTATTATAATTATTTATCATCTACTGAAATCAGGTACCTTTCTTTAAAAGCACTTCTGGAATTGATTTTTTTTCATTCTTCTTATTTTTACCTTCATTATGGAATTGTAGAGGTAATATTTTAAATGAATTGCTATACAGGGTGGCTAAAGAACTACTTTGTGGGATAACCTTGCACAGTGCTCAATTTGGTTTGAATTTCAGATTTGGCGATCATTGAATTACATATAGTTTTCTTTCTTCCTCCTTCTCAAGCATTGAGAGGTTCTTCTCAAAGGCATGTGCAAGTCTCTCTTGGAAGCACATTTCTGGTGCTCTGACTTCGAAGTTTATTCTTTCTGCAGGGATCTATAGTTTCTATATTTTTATAACCCAAAGCAAATGTTTTCTGAGGAATAACAGAAAGCTTTATTTCTAAGCAATTGGAACACATACATTCAAAACATATTAAACATGGGTAGATGATGACTGCAGAAGAAGATATTTCTGGATGGGGAGTCTTTTAAAAAGAGCTAAAACTGCTTTCCTTTCCAAGAAAAATATATCAGATTCCCTATGTTTAGTGTATTTCAAATTCTGTCAACATGTCATAATCTGTTAACAGGAAGCTGCCTACTGGTTTGCTCACTGCCAAGATTAGAGGTGACATTCCTACACTCTTGAAATCAGTGACAAAACTTCCTTTGACTTCAATAGGCAGAAGATTTCATCTAAGCAAGAAAATTTTTATCCTTACATTTTCAGAATAGAAAAGAATGAAAAGCCTTCCTCCAATCCATATTTATTCCATTTCAGATACTGCCATGAAAGAATTATTTATACTGTCATCCTTTTCTATATTAAGTTTATCTTATTTGCTTTTGACACTGAAGGCAAGAGTTAGCATATAAGATGTTTTTGCAGCATACAATAAAAACAACAAGAAAAGATGCTTTGGAAAGGCAAAAGCAAACACTGAAAATTAACACTTATATTTCCATTTTACTAATATGGAAGTCTGTTTTCAGAGTGATGTTTGGTGGGAGGAGGTGGAGGAAGAGCTGATTCAAGATTCAGTGAAATAGGTGTGAGGAAAAAGTAGACACAAATCTTCTATTGACTTTGTTGGACATTATGTCACACCCTTTCCCCCTGTGTAGCAATAAAATGCTGTGTAGCAAAAAAAGTTCAACTCCTTCTAATTTTTCTTATGCAAGAGCCTTCTTAAGAAGAATTTGGCAAAATACTTGAGCCATGAGTCCCAGCTGAATTGTATAAGATTAGGATTAATTTCCAGAAATGTTAAAGTAAGTATAATCTAGGTATCAGGAACACAGTGATTTGGTACATAAGACAGTACCAGACCTACAAACTTTGCAAGCACTGAAGGTCTCTGTGAAAACTTATTAAATGACCCAAGCACACCACATCCAGTGAGACCTGAATATTGACTGTCTACCCAAGGACCCAAGGACACAAGGACACAAAGGCATAGATTTTGCTCTGTGATCTCTGGGTTTTGGCAAATCCTTCTTTTAATTTTATGTTAAAATTTAATAATAATAAAAAAGAGTAAAAAAATTCTGGTCATCAGTCTTGTCTACAATTAGAATTTTGTTTGTTCTTCACCTCAGGTCACTGCACAAGGAAAAGGTGAACCTAAAACACCTTAACTTTCATTTGTCTGAAAAAGTTCCTTCACAGAGAAGTGAATTTGGATTGAGTGTACTTATACTGTGATCTCTGTGTTCATCCTCCTACAACAGTTTAGATATGTTGGTTTAGATTGCCTACCTGATGAAATACCTTTTAATACTACTTTGTAATTGCAATGCCATGCTAATGCTTCATGGACATCACTGAACTGACTTCACAGCAGTGTAAGCACATGGAAGCACACCAGTGCACGTACCCAGGGCAAGCTAGAGGATGATTCTGCAGTGTGACACTGACTTCAATGAACCCATCCTGTCCCATGGAGTACAGAGAAGTTTACCACAATGAAATATTCTTTTGCTTGATTATACATTCAAATATTGACCAGACCTATGTCATGTAGAAGTTTCTGTGACTGAAAGAATAAATCCATATTTTATTATGTAAGCCACTTCATAATTCAGCTCAAAAACAAGCAATCCTTTAATTACCCATAAACAATACAAAATTATTATAATTAATGTGTAGGATAGATGAACATAATTTAGGAATCAAAGGATCACTGAAAATCAATAGGACTTAGGCTCCTGAGTCAGTGCTTCCAAAATAGAAACCCATTAGGGCAGACAATTTGAGAGTCACATTCCTTCGAAACTGGAGTTATTTGTACACCTCAGCACACGCTCGTTGTAGCACAAGACTGAGGTTTGGCTGACACCTGTTGGTAAACGTCTGAACAGCAGAACTGATGTCACACAATTAAGTAAATGAAATAAAAAACATATATAGAAAACAGGAGTAAAGGTACAGACGTGTCTCCATTTTATAACAGAAAAGTTTCCAGTTATTGGTAAGTCATAATGCGACTGAGGTTGGGGAAAGGGTGACAAGGAAAGGTAAAAACAAAATTTGCTGCTAGATTTTTTTGTCAGATCTTCCCTAACCAAGATGATGAGTTCACTTCCTACTGAGTCAATATACTACTTGCAGTGAGTCATTGTGAAGATGCTGACTAAGCTGAAAGAGATTTGCTAATGACTGGATGATCAGCAGAATTATAATTAATATCAGCAGAGACCAGTATCTGTTTTGTAAATGATCGGAATCATGCTAACATGGGAGTGTGATAAGATGACAAACACTACTGAGAGATTTTCAAACTTTTCATTTTATATATAGGAAGATAAATTTTTGCTTACTCAGCAATTTATCCTCAAAACACAGCAAATATCAAAGCTGAACTCTGTTGGTGTTGGTTAGGCCCAAGAAAAGGTAAAATTTTAGCAGAAATTTACTTTCTGCTACAACACTCACAATTAAGATAGGCTTCAATTTTTCAGTCATAGAACAGTCCTAATGTGAATCACATTTAATTTTGTGTTAAGCAAACATTGAAAAAGGCAGAAGAGTGCTACACCTTTCAGTGTAAGGATTGCTGTTATCAGACTGCACACTGCACTCTCATTTGTACAGGGTGTGCATGGTCCAGTAAGAAAGATATGTTTTGGGCAGTGTTTTAGACACAATGTGAACCTGTATTAACTGCTTTCCTGATAAGAAAAGGTCCAACAGTGTAGATTTGCTCCTTCTGCTGTTGTTCACTTCCTTCCCCCCTCTTTACCCCCCAAAAAAACAAGGGAGAAATTTACAGTACAGAAAAAATTCACTTTCAGTCTCTGGTGTTCACCTTTGAAAGAAAATTACTGCTTGTAAATTTACAAGTGCAAAGATCTTACCTTGGACCGCTATGTACTTGGGGTTTTTTTTGTATATTCCCACCTTCATCCTGTATCCAGGATGAATTGAAACGTATTGTGATAGATAATTGCTGTACTTACTGGATGCTTGCCAGCCCGCTCAGGAATTACCCTGCCCTGCTCTGAGAGCGCGGCTGGAGCCTGAGGAACTCCGGGCGCTGCCGTCCGTGTGAGCACCCGTGAGGCCAGGCTGCCCTCTCCCGCCAGCTCAGGGAGCTCCAGCCGTGTGGAAGAAGCACAGAACGGCCCAAAACTTCCACTACTACTCAGACTGGCTGCTTTTACAACATTAAGCTGATCTTCGGAGACATTGAAGGAATGCCCAGGATATTGTGATGTAGGGTTCTTCAGTCAGATATACAACAGATAACCTTGCCCGAAGTGCTAAAGAGTTAGGCATTCTGGACAAACATAAATACCTTCATCCTGGACAATACCTTCAGACTGAAAAAGACATTTTCACGAGGCAAACTGCAGCTCTGAATCAGATGCACGGCCTCTGCTGTCTACAGAATGAATTTGCAGTAAGCTGCCCAAAACTCCCAGACAAACTGTGCACATACAGCTTGTTTGTGTTGCACACTGGCAAGCAGAATGTTTGCAGAGGTATTGAGCTAATAATTGCATGATGCAAATTTGTGTGCATATACAATTCTGTCTGGGAAACTTTAGACAGAAACAGCATTGGCTTGCCAGTATCTACCTAAGCAAGTTGCTCAGACAATTAGCAAGCTTTTATCAGCATCGGGCATGTCAAGGCATTGCCATTAACCTCCTTGCTGGTGGCATGTTCTTGAGCTCCAGAACAAAAGGTGTAGTTGTAGTCAGTAGCTACCCTGCTGCCTTGCAAAGGCAGAAGATTAACAACGAGACAAGGTAAGAAGGAAAAATGACCACAAGAGAAGGGATGAGAGAAAAGAAGCCACATAGCTGTTGTTTAGGATTTAAGCAAAGATGATGAACACCCTTATGTCACTTAGTAACAGTGACCATTATGGGGCTGGCAAATTTCATATGTACATAACCCTCAGCCTCTACACAGGATGTCCAATTAGAGATGCTAACTCTTTCCATTAAGAGAAGGCAATCAAGACACAGTTCTGAACTGGTATCTATAAAGGTTTGATGCCATTTCCAAAATGCTTTAGGTCATTGTCATTCCAGGTGGTTACTTTATTAACAACCATAAGTGCTCTTTGGGCTTACCAGACCTTTAAAGACCACACAAAAACCTCTGTGTCTCCAGCTGGTACCATTAACCACACATACACACGAGTTTACCCTGGATGAAGAGCTGCAGTGAAGTCCTCCCCAGGCTGACAGGACAGCTTGGCAAATGCTGTGGGCAGTAGCTTCATTCAGAAGAAAAGCAGGTCAGCCGTGTTGCCAAACTGCCTCCTGTCCCCTGCATATTTCCATCGTGCAGGAGGAGTACACCTGGTCTCTCCCTGGAGGAAAAATATCTGCAAGTTTTCTGACCCAGGAAATCCTATTGTAAAATAAACACCCTGTGGATGAGCCTGAAGTTATCCACTAGAAACACCTTTACTGGGTGCCCTTTCATCCAGACTGGCTGTGCAGGCTAGAGTGGGGGCTGGCATGGGACTACACACCATGACACTGGGGGTGAGGGTGACAAGCACCAGCCAGCCAGGCTAGTGTTCTGGAGTGGCCATCTTCACTGGGACCAGGTGGCCAACCTGTCCTTTGCTTTTAGGGCGAAGGGCAGTCGCTGGAAACTTGTAGAGAGGCATGTTCGACAGAAATATGCTGCAAGTTTGAGTGGACCAAGCCAGGTTTAGCCTGGAGAAGGCTCAGGGGTGACCTTATCACTCTTCACAACTCCCTGAAAGGAGGTTCTATCCAGGTGAGGGTTGGTCTCTTCTCCCAGGCAACCAGTGACTGAACAAGAGAACATAGTCTTAAACTAAGCTAGGGGAGATTTAGGTTGGACATCAGGAGGAATTTCTTCACAGAAGGGGTGATTAGACATTGGAATGGGCTGCCCAGAGAGCTGGTAGACTTACCATTCCTAAAGTGTTTAGGAAAGACTGGATACAGCACTTACTGCCACGGTTTACTTGACAGGGCAGTGTTGTCACAGGTTGACGATCTCAGAAGTCTTTTCCAACCTAATCGATTGGATTCTGTGATTCTGTGACCTGGCTTTGAGCTGCCTGAGTCACAGAATCAGAATCAAAGAATCAACTCCAGCTAGGAAGCAGCTCTGTTCTCGGGCCAGTGCGGAGGGGAGCTCTGCAAGCCAGACCCGAGCCTCTTCCCTCACCCTGTGCCAAGGCTGGGGAGCCGAGCGGAGAAAGAATGAAAACCTGCG